>OX578137.1:15004707-15402207 GCA_951213105.1 Amaurobius ferox
AAAAACATTTTTCGTATAGTTCAAGTCTAGAGAAACGACAATCAAATTATGCTGACAGTTTTAAAACTTCATTGGCGTATTTCCAAGATCTTTTCTCAAACTGTTTAACAAATTAAATGTTGCACGAGCTGTTCAATCTTTAACGCGCATGCACTGTAGGAGCCTTTACGCTGTTTCAAACTACTACGCGCATGCGCTGTTTCAAACTGCTACGAGCATGCGCTGTTTCAAACTACCACGTTAATGTGCTGATCAATCCTTAAACCTTATACGTTGATCAATCCTTGATGCGCATCTGTTGTAAGAACTTTCATGCGCATGCTCTACAAGAAGTATCGCGCTGCTATATTGAACGAGTTTGCACAGTCAAGTTTGCGCAGTAAGAGCCTCCACGCCCATGATCTATTAGAACTGTCAGAAGCATACTCTGTTTGAACTGTCACGAGCATGCGCTGTGAGAACTCCCACGCGCATGCGCTGATCAATCCTTCACGTGTGAACACTATTAGATTCACTACGCGCATGCAATTACCCATTGCGCGCATTCGCTGTGCTTTCAAGCGCATGCGCTGCAAGATTCGCTTCACGCATTCGCTGTTCTGCACTGTAAGAGCATTTAAACTACAGCGTACATGTGCTGTTGTACCTTTGAACTACAACGCGCGTACGCATAAGACTCTTCAAGCGCATGTGATATTCAATCCTCAACTAGCTGCTCAATTTTTAGCACGTATAACGTATTCACTCAAGTACTTGCACGTGCTGCAAAAATCTCACCGCGCCACTTTCATATACACATGTAAATGCACAAAAAATTCTGATGTGGCCAGCACATGCCTTTATATATAATGCAATGCTTCTTCACAGTGAAGAACATGTTCATCGTAGAGAAAATTGAATGATACCATTCGATTAGGAATAACATCCTCTACAAATTATTGTGATTAAAATGTGCATAAGGGGCCGTCTTCATATCTAAAAGCGCACAAACTTTGAAATTTCCAATGGCAACAACCAATTTTGACGTCGCCCACAAGTTCTAGACCCCCAAATTAGTCCAAATTCAAATTTCCACGACGTTTCTATCTTTATATCCGAAGATATTCAATATTCCGGAATGTGCAATTTTCGGGGATCAGTTTCATATTGAAAACCGCAATTTGAAGGGCCATGTTTCGTTGATTGACCACAGCACTGTTGGAAATTATTGAACTATTCTCTTGACATTCAGCATTATGACTTACCTCACAGTCAAAGGGTCGCAGGTTTGATTCCTGCATGAGAGGGTGAGCATTTTCATGGTTGTGTGTGGTGTTGTCTTGTGTGTGTTACTAAGGCAGTGGGCCTGTAATGGGTCGGATTATGTGAGCCTCAAATAGGGCACGATTATTAGGGGTGAAAAGTCGTACTGGGTACGTTGCTAAAAACTAATGGGGCATTCGTGCCAGTGTCAATAAAAGGAAGAAGAAATAAAGAAGAATGAAATGTTTGTTTTCAAATGTCATTTTATATTGCTGTTTCAAAATCAATTTATGAGACTAACAAATATCTGCAGGTGACGCGACAAAACAACTCCGTTGGAACTTTGTGACGAATTTAAAAGTATCAATCCGTCATTATCAATCACCGTTTGAAGTCTGGTTGGTGTTTAGTATCACATAATTTTTTAATTTGTTATTATTTTATGGAAATATTTTTTATTATAAATTATTTCATTTTGTAGACGATTTCAACTCGCAGTAGCTCGGGAACTATTAATTGGCAGTAACAAAAGTAGATCCCATTTATAACAATACAAGTTGCACCCTTCAATACAGTAGCAGAATTACGTTGATTAAGTTGCATCTATACAACATTGTTTATACAAATTTTTTATTAAAACTGGATAAAAATAAATGCCCATTTTCTTAAATAAAGATTAACTTACAATTAATATAACTTTATCAAATTAGTCACTTTTTAAACTACTATGCGACCCCTAAAGTCATCGTGATGCTGAATATTTAAAATTTCGAAAGAACTAGTGGGAGGAAACACCTGGAATTTTATATAAACATATAAAAACACTTTGTGAATCGATTTTTATCAAAACGTGTCCAGGTTTGTATTCATATTTTTTCGATTATTGATTCCATAATTAATATTTCATACAAACAATTTATTCTAAAAAAATTAAAATCACGTAAATGTGTTTGGGTTGTTTAGTAGTAACGTCATACAATTAATCAGCGTGAGCAGATAATTATTACAGAAGATATGAATGGAAGTCTTGGAAACTAATTTAACATTAGGAGCTCAAAACTTTACATACTCACAACTCAGAAACGCTTCACCCAAATGACTTGAAATTTGGTATCACCGGTTGAATTTTGTTCTAGTTTCGAACTATGTTGTTAAACTTGGGAGTTGCTATTTAAAATTTCAAAGTTTGTGCGCGTTTAGATATGAAGACGGCCCCTTATGCAAATTTTACGCACATTAATTTGTAGATAATGTTATTCCTAATCGAATGGTATCATTTAATTTTCTCTACGATGAACGATGCTCGATTAACAGAGGGTAGAGCGTTTTTTTTTCCGCGGCTGTACATTTGCGCTTTTCCTGTTATAACACGCAGAATTATTTTGAAGTATTCAACTTAATTTATATTTTGCTAACGCTTCCAATTATCGTTATTGATAGCATCCGTATTAAACAATATAAATCATATTTTAAAATATTTTAATAATTAATTAAACAATTTGGCGCCATTTCCGTTAATTTAGGTCATTTTTCCAATTGGACGATATTTTCGTTAGTATTACACCATTATAAAAAGTCGCCAAGTTGGCGATACTTCAAATGAGTAGCCAGGTTTATTAAATGTATCGCAAAGTTAGAGACAGACGAAGAGCAGGGCTTTTCTAAAAAAATACATAGATGACAATTGGTGTAATGTTGATCGTAAAAATACAAAACTACACTACAAAATATCTTCCTTCCTTCATCCATGTGAATGTTGTTAACAAATGTTTCACATAATAAATATTTTTTATAATTTTTTTAAACGTGCAATATCTCGAGAACAGTTTATGCTATCGTTATAAAGTGTGCGTTATTTGTTTATAATAAAAACTGACATAAGAAATGTTTAGTTACGCAACATTATTGAAGGTTAGGATGTTTTAATGATTTTTTAAAAATTTCATTTGTAAGTTTGGAGGTCTTCCGAACATTCGATTGCATTTAAAATTAATAGGTTTCTAGTATTCACAGATTCGCAGATTGTAACATTTGTTTCAAATTTCGTTTAAATTGCTGCATTAGTTTGTGAGACATCGCATCCACAGACCCGCTGACACGTATACAGACATGACGTTCGATTCGCGTTCAGGGGTATTTGAAACGTAGTCCTTCGTCGAAAACTCGAATTCAAACTTTCGACCTCGTCACACACACAAAAAAAGGAAAATAAAACTAATCCTAGGGAAACTAAAATATAAAACTCTTTGTATTTAAGCCTGTCAAAGACAGGGAAACTAATACTTTTAAAAAATTAACTTTCTCTGTTTTTTCTTTAGGTTTTATTTTATAAAATAACGTATGGCTGTATTCAAGATTAGTGGTTGTAATCTATAATAAGCTTAGTTAAGATCTGTTCCGTTACTTGGTCGGTATAATAAGTGGGTAAAGTTTCACCCTGTTAAGTTCTAAAAAGACTTTTCGATATCCCAATTTTCTTCTCTCGATTTGAAAATTCGGCACTGTTGGGCTCTGTCGTCTAATTAATACTTCAAGTATGCAAAGTCTGTCTTCTACCTTATCAAAGGATTCTAGAGCTATAATTATTATATAGATAATGTATATATGGAATGGAAAAATGATTAAAATATGGAAATAGAAAGTTATTTAACAAGATAAAGTCAGGGATCCCCAATGTTCCTTCTTTAATGAATTTATGATGTTACTTTATTTTGTTTGTGCATAGGTCATTCACGTTTAGATATCTTGTTTGTAGAAATCGCTCCTAGTTCCAAAATTATAAAATGCCTATGACCATTTGAATATATTTTAATAGACTCAGTATTCGTCTATAGAGGTGTCTTCAAATTTAGAATTGTGCCCCATTGCAGATAACAGCATTTATGGACCGGTTTCGCGCTTTTTGTGCGTTTATCATCCTTGTGCAGCACAAGTTCAGTCTTAATCGGAGAGAACCTGAATTTATTTGTCTATTCGAAAGGAATTTTTAACGTGAAAAACGTCTAGAGTCAGGGTATCCGGCTGAAATGGGAATGTTAAGAAAAATGTAGAGACTGTGGACGTTTATATATCCGAATCTAAACGATAAAAACACAAACAATTGACAATCGCAAACAATTGGCAGCACAAACAATTGGCAACGCAAACAATTCTAACAAGACACTATACTTGTCTTGCTGAAGATAGGGTTCTAGTTAGAAATATATAAAACTTATTTCAATATTTTAATATTTTTAATTATTTCTCTTTTTCCGAAAAAGAAAACAAAAGTTGTCCGAGCGAAATTTCTCTGCATTTTTCTTACTTTCATTCGAAATATAATCTTTAAAGTATAAAAGACAGATGTACACCGTAATCGAGTTTTGTTCAGTAGGAAATTCAGTTTCGAGGTATGTATTTTATTTTTACAATGCTTTGATTGTTAATTATTTTTGAGAAATCGTCTTGTCGATTTGGAGAAAATTGAAAATTTTTCGTTTTTAACACTTTCCAACTTGGTTGAAAAGTGTTTATGACTTTAGTCATTCTGTCTGTCTGTCTATCCATTCGCACAATAACTGCCGTAAGAATGAATTTATCAAAATGAAATTTAAGTATGTTGTTGAAACGGTCTGTGGGACTTATGGGAATGTAAATGAATAACATCATCCAATTAGTTTTGGATTGAACACGAGTTGTTGTTGTTGAGATCCAGACCGTCCGACCTACCAGAAAGGTGTACGGTAACTGTTTGGACGGCCGGGAAGTGCCACCCAATTTAAACCGGAACCCAGTGGGGGAGGCATTCACAGGGATATTGAACCCGAGTTGAAAAAGTGAAATACATTGAACCCTAAGGGACCTGTGTGGACCGTGTGTGGATGTATGTGTTTGTGTGTGTGTGTGTGTGTGTCAATGAGTCTGTGGAGACGTTATCTCACGAACGAATGGAGCAATTCGAACGAAATTTGATACAAAAATTGCATTCCATGACTACTGGAAGCTTATTGTTGTTAAACGCAATCGAATGTTCAGAACCCTAAAAATTTTCGAGTGAAATTTAAAAAAATCATCAACAAATCAAAACCTTTAATAAAGTTACGTAAATCATCATTCCTTATGTAATTTTTCATTAAAAAACGATTGACATAAACTTTAGAACGCTAGCACGAACCGTTCTATAGAAATATTGCAAATTTTCCAAATAAATTTATCAAAACATCACATAAAATAAAAAAAAAATCTTAACTATTGTGAAATATGTTCACTTTTCATATGTAATATAATGCGATAAATTTATTGACATCATTCTCATGGATTTAGCGCGTTCCATTCATGAGAAAAGATACTTTGGGTAATAGTTTTGTATTTGGACGCCAATAGTCATTTATCGACTATAAGAATAACCTATTTCTCTGTCCATAACGCTTGGCGATATTTTGGAGACGAATTTGACGGAATGTCGCCACTTGACGATATTTTTATATGTTTCCAAATTAACGAAAATTTCGCCAAATTCATAAAAATGACACTAAATCAATGAAACTGACGACTAATTGATGAAAATTCAATATCTTTAGAGGGATGTCGCCAACTTGGCGACTTTTGAATATTGCAAAATTAACGAAAGTGCCGCAAAATTAATAAAAATATCGCCAAATTGATAAAAATGACGCTAAATGTTAGGCATTGGTTTGTAAATTTTTAATTCAGTCATATGACAGGCATACTTTCTGAAATACTCCTATTAGGCTTGTCTCCCCATTTATCTGCAACACTTGACGATACATTTAGCGAACTTGGTGAATCATTTGATGACATATCGCCAACTTATCAATATTTAGCCCCAGATTGATGAACAAAAATTGTAAAAATGACGCCAAGTAAATGAAAATAACGCCTAATTGATGAATTTATTATTTACATATTTTAATATATGAACTATATTGCTTATTGAGGATGGAAAGAATATTGACGATTACTAATTTAGATTTGCGCAAAATATAATTTAATTGGGTAAAGTTTTGCATGTTGTCGTTCGGAAAAGCCACACATGTACATTTCAACGTTAAATACCGTGTGTCATGGATCTTATACATCCATTTCAACAATAAGAGCTTGCAATTTCATCCCCAGTAGCTCATCGGTAGAACGAGGATCTTTAATCTTACACACCATGTTTTCTTTGTGAAAGAAGTAAATTCATTGTATTATGTGAGGAAAGTCATGTGCTACCCACATCAGATTTTTTTTATTATGATTTGTGCTTTTCTGCATACATATGCTTAGGTTAAATGAAATGCTTGCTGTTATTTATTTTAGTTTTACTATATGTTTTTACTAGAAATTGATTTTTGAAGTACCTATTTCTCAGGATTTACAAGAGATGATGATGTTTGACATAGATTCTATGATAACTTACGGACTGATATGATAGCTTCGATGATGACTGATATGGATTCAGCCTTGACTTTTAAAAGCGGTAGGTGTTACCTAAGAATCTACACTTCCGGTTAAAAAATTTACTTTTCCCTTGCAGAAAGTAATTTTCATTAATATATAATGTAGAAAAAATGCTCATGCGGATTCCTACTTCCAGTTCAATTTTCCATTTCCGCTTTAAAAATTTTCCATTTCTCAAGATTGGCTACGGATAGAGCTTGGGTAATGACTCATATGGATTCAACATTAAATTATGGAGGAAGCAGGATGACTCATTAAGAATTTTTACTTCCGGTTCTGGAAATGTTATTTTCGATTCAAAAATTTACATTTCCCTTGCAACATCTATTTCTCGAGATAGAGCTTGGGTGATGGCTGATATAAATTCAACATCGAATTTCAGAAGGGGTTAGGATGTTCACTAAACAATTTTGTTTACGGTCCTAGAGCAGGGGTCGGCAACCAAGGCCGAAACGGAAGAGCCAAAAGTTACAATTTACAAAATTTCCCAGTTCTTAAAGAGCCACTAAAAATTTTCGTTTCAATATTATAGTATTTGCTTATATATATTTGATTTTTAATTTAAAATAAACGGCTTTAAATACGGAATAATATTTATTCATATAAAAACACAAATATAGATAGTTACATCAATAATGGGAGCATTGGCTTTGCATGCCTTTTGAAAGTTTGATTAAATCTGGCTTATAACTTGTTGTTTTAAGTTTCAAGCACGACTCTAGATTGTTATTTGTTAGTTGACTTCTAACTTTACTTTTTATTATATTCATGTAAGAGAACGCTTGCTCGCACGAATATCTCGACCCGAAGATCATCAGCACTCCATATGCTAACTTCTTCACCTCACTGTAGCATTCTGGAAGACCATTCCATGCGCCGAATATGAGAGCCTCAACTCGCGGAATTTCTTTTAGAGCTGTCCACTTGTGCTGCGCGATGTGCATGCATTTCTGGACCTCCAACTCTTCCAACTTGCTCATGAGTTCTGTGAACTTGCCACTCCACAAGTCTTTGGTTTTCAAATCTAGCAATTGCATTTGGAGCGATCCAGTATCAATTCCAAATGGCTCAATGTTGATCTCATTTGTATTTGTGTTGAGAGGATTTACTATGAACGCGAGAGTACTTTTGTTTGTTTTGAATTGCTCGAATCTCTCAGCGAATCCATCCTTCATGTTTTTAAGGTTGGGCGTCAGTAAATTTTCTGCCCTATCCGCGTTTTGTTAACTTTCGCGGCACACATATTTCGCCGAAATTCTGCTCAAACAGTTGCGAAATATCTTATGGATAAAATGCTATGCTTAGATTATATTAAAACTAAATTTAATACCCAATAAAACATAGAATATATGTTTTATTTTAATTTAAAATATTTTTGGTGCTGCCATCTGTTGTCGTAATTTAATTCATACCCACTATTTTTGTTTTTTAATGAACATTTTTAAATGTCTATTCCTTCTAATACGCTATTAAATACAACAACAGATCATATATAATGCCATAATAACGGAAACGCAATGAAACTTGGACTTGAAGACAAAACTGCAGTCCTCAGTGATGCACATTCAGATCCCTTATCAAATTTATAGAATGATAAATTACCTTTCCGTGATTGTGGCATTATTATATATGATCTGTTGTTGTATTTAAACACTGCATTAGAAGGAATAGATATTTAAAAATGTTCATTAAAAAATAAAAATAATCGGTATGAATTAAATTACGACAACAGATGGCAGCACCAAAAATATTTTGGATTAATATAAAAAATATATTCTATGTTTTTGGGGGCATTAAATTTAGTTTTAATATAATCTAAGCATTGCATTTTATCTTTCAGAAACTATTTCGCAACTGTTTGAGCAGAATTTCGGCGAAAGATGTGTGCCGCGAAAGTTAACAAAGCGCGGATAGGGCTGAAAATTTACTGACGCTCACCCTTAAAGCTATGTTGAAGTAATTCGTGTCAATAGTTGCATTGGTCTCATCGCGATATCTCTTCAGATTTTTAAAATGAAGTAATTTACCGCTCTCCATGTCTTCAACAAAAAGAAGTAATTTTTTTTCGAAACAAACTACTTCTTCAAGCTAGGCGTAGGCTGGGTTGCCCTTTCCTTGCAGTATTAAATTTAGTGCATTTAGTTTCATTGTGGTATCTACCATGAAGTTGAATTTTTACAGCCATTTGTCTTCGTCCAATTCGGGATGGTTAATGCTTTTTTCATTGAGGAATGTTTTTATTTCAGTCAAGCACAAAGCAAAGCGTTGCAATACGTTACCTCTGGAAAGCCATCGCACTTTATTGTGCAGAAGTAGGTCAGAAAACTGGCTATCTATTTCTTCAAGGAAATCTTTAAACTGGCGATGGTAGAGTGCTTTTGCCAATATGCTGTTAATAATCTTAATGACCATGTTCATAACCTCAACTATTTCGGCCGGAAATGTTTGGGCACAAAGCGCTTCTTGATGAATTATGCAGTGAAACGTTAGAATTTCGTGGTGTATTTTTTTCTGAAGAATTGATGTTACCCCTCTATGTATTCCTGTCATACTTCTGGCTCCATCAGTTGCTTTAGAAACGATTTTATTTATATCGATTCCATTGTCTTCCAGGCATTTTTGCACAGCATTTTCTATATCTTCTCCACGAGTTTGCCCTGAGAGCGGTAGCAATCCTAGCAGTTCTTCTTTTGGACCTTGGGACGACCTATACCTGACGAAAAGGGTAACTTGTGCCGTGTCTTTTATGTCGCAAGACTCATCTATAGCAAGTGATAAGGCAGAAGCCAGTTGAATGTCTTCCACTTGCATATGTGTTACATTTGAAGACAATTTAGCAGTTCTATCTTGTACTGTTTTAGCAGATAATGGCAATTCTTTGATTTTTTTCATGATTTCTGCTTTGTTTTTAAAATCACGAAACAGTTCTTCAGATGCACGTATAAAACAATCTTTGACGTACTCATCATCTGTGAATGGTTTTCTTCTTTTTGCAATTTCTAATGATACTGCAAAGCTTGCCAGATTTACATTATTGGAAGATTGCGCCCAATTACTTAGCATGGAACTTGACTGTTGTTATTTTTTCTTGGAGCTCTTCAACAGCTTTTTTTCGTGCGTCTCCGGTTGGATATTTACCAGCAAACTGGGTATGTTTTGTAGTGAAGTGTCTCTCCAAATTTAACTTCTTATTGTGTGCGAGTTTTTCGTGGCAAATGAGACAAGTCGGAAGGCCATCTGTGTTGCATATGAATGCAAACGACTCCGTCCAATCCTGATTGAATTCTCGGTTTTCTTCTTCAGTTCTTCTCTTTTTTTACCAGATGTCATGCTGGCGGCGGAGCTGAAAAAATGATTTTTTTAAATTTTACTTAGCTATCTAAAACGGCAAACAATTTATTTACCATTATTACTTCGTTAACACGATCCTCAGATATGTAATCCAATTCTGTTACTGATTTTATTATATTATACGTGTACATACCTTTGAGAAGATAATTCGCTTCTAAATTGTATTCTTCTTGAAACAACAAGCGAATAGACACGCAAAAACCACAAGCGATTAAATTAAAACATATGCAACGTAACGTCGACCGCGCTATCCGAGGATGACAGACTGACAACACGTCTAGAGTCTAGACGGTGGTTGTTTGGGTGAGACGGAAATGGAATGCAATTGGCTGAAAGATAAACATGGTCACAGAGTCTCATCATTTTAACAAAACAATAGTTCAAATTTATCTCATTACTGTCAAGTTAAGCGTAGCTATTTGTAATTAACGATTATGAAAATAGAAGCTATTGAGAAATTAGGTACTTAAAAATATATTTTCTTATTTTTTAAGGGTTTTGATAATAAATTATTAATTTTTTCGTATGGAACTGGAGAGCTGCAACTTTACATCAAAAGACCCACATGCGGCTCGCGAGCCACAGGTTGCCGACCCCTGTCCTAGAGTATGTCACTTTCCTCTTGAGCCGCTCTCCAGTTAACTAGGAAGGAGCTTTTATTTACTTGAACTCTGAAAATCTTGTGAACGGCAAAACAAAAGTTTCTTATATCTCTGTAGCATGGAAAATGTCCTCCATATACCTTCTTAACTCACATAGCTTCCAAAACAGTTATTTTGTCAATTATTTTTGGTAATAATGCTAACTTCTATAACTAATAATCTGATGCTAACTTCTATAACTAACTCCAGAATCTGTTACTTCCTGAATTCTTTGTTTATATTTTTAGTGTCAGTCAGTATCATGCACTGATACTTTTAAAGGTAGTTTGTTTATTAGTTATCTGAATACAGTAGTTGATAAAGTCACTTTTGCAGCCCCCCAAAACCGGTTGTTTCTCCCCACCACATTTTAATTTGTTTTTTAACTATGAATTTTTATTTATTCGGACTCTGATAATCTTGGTATTGATAAATATGCCGTTCCTTTTTATCTTTGTAGTCAGAGGAATGTTCTTCATACACATTAAATGTTAGGTGATATAAACATCCGGTGGCTTTCTTTGAATTTGGTTATATCTTTCTTAATTTCAGTGTCAATGACTGATATTTTTCAGTAGATTAGTCGATAGGCATTTTCTTTTAGTTGATGAAGTTAGCTCATATAGCGTTTGAAGCCGTTTTTTTCCCTTTTTCCTGTGTTATGTTATTTTTTTAACCTAGTCTCACCCACTGTTAATTTTATAATAGTTTGATTGAAGAAATTAACTTTCGAAACCCGTTACTTCCTCTTGTAATTTTTCTTCTTAATGACTGCCTCATTTCCTTGTAATCATTTTTTATCTTTCTTCCTTGACAAGGGTTTGACTATTTTTTCCTTCCTCTAAAATAATTCAATTTTTTATCAATAATTGAACGGTTTATATATTTTTTCTCTCTGTTTTATTTTAAATCTCATATCAATGCATAAGATTTCATTTTCAGTACCAGTTTGCCTCGTATTCGTGGGCTGGAGGGGGATTTTCTTATAGTTGTCTTTTTTAATGACTCTTAACACCCGATAGCGAATTTTGTCTTTGGGTATTCTAGCCCTGTTTGAATTGCGTCTTCACCCACCTCGTTGCAGTTCGTTCCTAGTGGTTGTTAATGGCATATATTGTTCTTTTGGCCTGAAGAAGGGGCCGTTAAAACACATTCGAAACAATTATAACCTAACTGACGTATGTCTGCTTTCTTCAAGAAAGTTTTGTTAGTTTTTCGTTGCAAGTAGCAGTTTCCAAATTGTATTTATTGTAATATGGACTACTCTATACCTTCGAATAAGTTGGAGTATTATTAGAGTTATTGTAATATGAAAGCTCTTTTATAACTTTCTTGTTTGACATAAGCCGTCCATGGAATGAATGGACCTTGCGCCATAAAACACCGCATACACAACCAACCAATCACATATGAACACCACGCACACAACCAAACAATTACATATCAACACCACGCACACAACCAACTAATTACATATCAACACCACGCACACAACCAACTAATTACATATCAACACCACGCACACAACCAACCAATTACATATCAACACCATGCACACAACCAACTAATTACATATCAACACCACGCACACAACCAATCAATTACATATCAACACCACGCACACAACCAACCAATTACATATCAACACCAAACACACAGCCAACCAATCACATATCAATACCACGCACACAACCAACCAATTACATGTCAATCACTTCCAGACGCTTAGAAAAAGATAAGCTAATGCTCTCAGCTCTAGTATTTAATTATAGAAGTCTTTGTTCATTAGGAATGTAGAACCATTTAATTTTGCCGTAAGGATAAACAAAAACTAAAACATCGTAGGATCCCTCCTTGGAAAAGTCTGATTTATAGAAAAGGCCGCATTCTTTCCATACTAATCATTACCGACATATCACAAGAGGAGGATTTAGAAGATTTTCTCTCGCAACTGGTTGTTTCCTTTTGGTAATGACACGACTGTTCAGAACAGCGATTCTGGGTTAAATAATATTTATTTGCACAGAGCGTTGAATTTGATTGAAGTCTTGAAGTATATGCGTTAGGCCTATCTGAAGCAAAGTGACCATACCCTACCGAATAAAAGCGTTTGCAGCGTCTCTAGCGGAAAATTGAAGAAGTTAGGAACACGAACTCGCCGACAAAGCGAGTGAAGTTGAAGAGCTTCGTTCGAAAATCGGCATTACTTCTTCGGTTTCTAGATGCGCATTCACTCATTATAAATAATTATAGTCTGATATTCAATTGAATTCAAGTGCGCATTACCGATGGCGGTGGGCCTCCCCAAAATTAATGTACCGCGCTTTGTTACTAGATGTACACAGACATCTTTTCCAAAAAGTTCGATTAGAGTCCAGAGATGCTAAAAACGTGTAAAACCTCAATAATCCCGGCTTTGAATTTTCGATGCGCTGAGTATTCCTGCAACAATATTTAAATATTCATTAATATTACCTTCAACGCACAAGATGTTTATTTTAATGACATGTGGCAACAATCAGTCAATTTGAATTTGGAAATAGCATTACGATAATTGTCTAAAGGTAGGTCTTTCCAGACTGGTAGGTCTCTGGTGGGTCTTTCCAAACCCACCAGGTGACCTTAAATGACGGATCTTTGCATACTTATAGTATCGACTACGGTACAAAACCCAGCGGAACCGAATTTTCGATTTATCTTCCCGGAGGTGAAGAAAATGAGGGAGTGGGTTAAAAAGGATTTCTAAACCCTCTAGAAACCTCCTGGTGTCCTAGAATGACGAGTCTAAACACACTTATAGTATCGACTACGGTACAAAGCCTAACGGAACCGTATTCTCAATTTATCTTCCCGGGAGGTGGAGAAAATGGGGGGAGGGGGGGTTCAAAAAGACTTTCCAGACCTTTCAGAAGCCCTGTTGTGATATAGATGTCTGAAATTTATAACAGTTACAGTTCTGACCATCGGACAGAAATTAATGCAGCTGGATATTAGATTTAGATTCCTTGGGCGGGAAAATATTTTTTCAAAGTATTTTCAAACCACTCAGAAAAAAGTTGGATTTTTGTACACTTATAATATAGCGCGAGGATTGAACTCGGATTATTAGAGTTCGATTCCTGGCTCTTCCCAAATTGTTCACGTGGAGTACGGGCACGTTAAATATGTGGGTCCGTCTTTTCCTTCGTAGAAGTTAGTGTTAGGAAAAGGAGGATACATTTCCTGTGGATGTCGCCCCCACCGTGTTCTTGTCTAAATTAGGTGGCACTGTTCCGACCGTCCAAACAGATACCCTACACCTTCGGGTAGGTGGGACGATTTGGGTTCAACAATAATATATACAACTGGACACAACCTTACGGAGCTGGATTTTCAATTTTTTCTCCTGGAGTGCAAAAAATAATGAGGTGGAGTGTGTGTGTGGGGGGAGGTAACATTTCTCTGGACCAACATTTCTTTCAGGCATACCGCCGGGAGCCATTTTATGTTAAGATAGTTTCAATTTATGTAACACAGCATTTAGATGTATATATATAGGGCAAATAGAAAACTTGCCCACCCCCTAAAATTTCATTCGCCCCCTGATCAAAAAGTCCTGAAAGAAACACTGCCCAGAATCCTTCCTAAGCACTCAAAGGGACATCAAAGAATGAAGCTCGGCCACGGGGCAGAACCTAATTGGGCCAGTTTTCATTTGAGACAACTATTTTCGGCAGCAAGCACCCAATATTGTTAAACAAAATGAAATTTATTAAAATATGTTGTAGCTTATTTTTACTTTCCTTATATACATAATGTATAAGGAAAATATTGTGACGGGGTCGAAAATACGAATTCGAGTTTTCGACGGGAGAGCACGTTTCAAGCATCCCTGATCACGAATCAAACAATTTTGAGGTGATGTCTGTGTGTGTGTGTGTGAAAGTATGTGTGTGTGTGTGTGTGTCAGTGAGATTCTGTGGAGACGATATCTCACGAACGAATAGAGGGATTCGAATGAAATTTGGTACAGAAATCACAATCTATGAATACTAGAAGCCTATTGTTTTTAAACGTAATCGAATATTTAGAACCTCCCTAAATTTTCGAGTGAAATTTTGAAAAAATCATCAAAAAATCAAAACCTATAATAAAGTTACACAAATAGACATTTCTCATGTAATTTTTTCTTAGAAAACGATTGACATAATCTTTAGAACGCTAGCATGAACGGTTTTCGAGATATTGCACATTTTTAAAATAAATTAATCAAAAAATCCTATAAATTAAATAAAATATATTAACTATTGAGAAACATGTTCACTTTTCATATGTAATATCATGTGATAAATTGGGTGACATCATTCTCGTGGATCTAGCTCGATCCATTCATGAGAAAAGATACTGCGAGTAATAATTTTGTATTTAACTCCAATAGTTATTTATCTGGTATAAGAATAACTTATTTCTCTTTTCATAACGCTTGGCGATATTTTGGCGACGAATATGGCGGAACGTTGCCAACTTGGCGACTTTTTTAAATGTTGTCAAATTAACGAAAATCTCGCCAAATGGATAAAAATGACAAATCAATGAAAATGAGTCTAATTGACGAAAATTGAATGTCTTAGAAAGAATATAAATATCTACTATGAGAAAAACCTATTTTTTTTATTGTAAAAGTAATAAATTCATTGCACTATATAAGGAAAGTCATGTGTTGCCCACATCAGATTTTTTTTAAGAGTGTTACATTTCGATGTCTTTGACAGGCTTAAATACTAGTAAGGAATCAAAACGTCAGAAAGTTGATACAAAAGTTGATATAAAAATACAAAATTTGAAGAAATGTATACAAACAGCATTTCTCGAATGATTGGATATTCAAAAAATATATATCAATATCACAGTGTTACAAAAAGAAGTTCACAGTTGCACACAATGCTAACTGAAATAGTTGTTGGTCGGTATAATGCTGAGATAAGTTTGACGTAGTATGCAATTTAAGAATTTTCAGCCATAAACCTGCTCCTAAATATATTAACAAACCAGTAAAAAAATTCTAAATCGGTTGAGTTATTTTCCAATTTGAACGATCATTACAAACAGAAAAAAAAAAAGAATTTTATTGGTGGCAAAAATTTTGCCTGCAACATTGATTCTACTAAAGAATTTTACTTTCTCCTTTTTGACTATCTTTAGAGGGATGTCTGTCTAGTCCATCACACGGACACTAAAATGTGGCAAAAATATTTTGAGTTTGTTAAGTTATTAATTTAATATTTATTCTATATGTCAATTTTACTAATTTGGTTTCGTAAAAGTGTGTACAAAATCATACTTCCAACGTATAACCCACTTTCTCTGCAGTCCGATGTCTACTAATATAAAAACATAGGTCCAAAAGGATAAATATTAATAATTAACTTTTGTTTTTCTTTACTTAATTATTTATTAAGAAACATACTTTTCATTAACGTATAAAATAATTTTATTATTTATTTATTATTTATTAAAAAACATACTTTTATAAACGTATTAAATACTTTATAATTATTTATTAAAAATTATACTTTTCACAAACTTTTCATAAAAGTATACATTTCATTTGATATATTTAATTTTTTAATTAGTAGTTTAATTAGTAGATCATCTTTATTGATTGTCAATTTAAATTGGAGACGGCTTTAAGAACACAGGCGTAACTTTTTGATACCTGACTTTAAAGTCAGAATACTGATAAAAGGGTACCTTTACTTTTCTTGACACGTCGTTTTAAAGGGACATACATCTTCGGCCGAAGTTGTTGTAGGCAAATTTATTAACCTTTTGCTTACGTATGGGACAGCGTCCATCCCAAACGAAGAGCCTCTCAAAAAGACAACTATTTGACATACCCTATCCCAAACTGTTCGATCTGCCTTTGCAGACATTGGTGTCCATGGAAGCCAATGTCTGCAAAGGAGGATCGAACTGTTTGGGATAGGATATGTCAAATACCTGTTAAAGCGTTCATACCGAACTAAGCGACTAACAAACTAACTACCGAATTAAGCGTTCATACCGAACTTATCTAGACATCTGGACTCCATTTTTTACTTGCCATCTGAACGGGTCGCATTCCTACGAGCTAGCACACTCTCATTTTACTTTCCCTGTAATACATGGTAATCTATAGGGAAAGTATTGGAATCATGCTGAAAATCGCAATTGGAGTTTTCGACGGATCTACACGATTTGGGACCTCTAGAACACGAAAACAGTATTTTTAGCGTGACGTCTGTGTGTGTGTGCCTGTCTATGCAATGTATGTATCCACTCTAACTCAAAAACTAATGGACCGAATTTCATAAAATTTGGTAGGTAAGTCAATTGTGTGTGACCTTGGTTTTGATTAGATTTTTAGTTTTCAGTACGATTCGGGATAAAACAACCCGTCTCTTTTTACGAAATGACCCGTAAGAATTGCCTGTATCCACTCTAGTTGAAAAACTAATTGATCAGATGTTACAAAATTTGGTATATAAGTCACTTGTAGATCACCCTGGTGCTGATTAGAATTTGGTACGATTCGGAAAAAAATAACCTGCCTTTTTTTGCGAAATGGCCCGCAAAAATCGTCAAAATCTAAAATAAGAAACTACGTATGCTTAAATATATCACTTAAATGCTTGTTTTATAAGGAATTCTTGACGATGAAATGAATAAGACCAATCCCATTATACCGTTCTCGAGATATTCTAGTTGTTCCGCATTTCCGCTACGTCACAGTTGAAAAAGTCCAGTTACCAAATGAGAACGAAAATTGAATTAAAAGTGCTAATTCAGTGTCACTTTAAATAATTATGAACGTTAATTTGTGCAATTAAACTCAGTATAATGAATTATTGAAGAAATAAAAGTGAATATGAGTCTTCAGGGAAAATCATGTGCTTTTTAATTGTGTTCTTCACTCATCTTATTGCTTAAGTATTCTCTTTGAATTCTGAATTCTTGACTGAAAATTGTCTTTTAGACTGGCTGGAATCTCTCCCACTCTCGCTGCTGGTTCCTCTTTCTATTTCTCCCTTACATACATTGGCCTATCGGCTAGCAGCACTTCCCTAGCTTCTTCTCCATTGGTTTGATCTAGTTGCTGCAACAATGCATTCATTGGCTGTAAGTAGCTGTCAGCTGGCTTGATGGCCGAAAGAATGAGCTGCACTTCCAAGAAATGCATGGGACCAGCTTTTTGCCCCACCATAAATTAATTAGTCTAGTTTGTGCGTCAGCCTGTATAGTTTGTTGGGTTGTCCTTTTATTGCCCATGCCCTGACCTGACGTCTGTCATATCTGATACTACTGCATTCCAAGATGAAATATTCCTCAACCGTGTAAATCTATCACAGTCATGATAGCTGCAACACATATTAAGGGATTTTCATGAAATTTTCGGCTATCTGGTTTTGCTGTCGAAAAATCTAGAACGAAATAGTATTTTTTGAAATTCGAGCGACAACTTCAAAACTGTTTCGACTCTAAAGCGCAGGACAGCATGTGATATAATTATGCATAATAGGGGCTATTTATGACTTAATGATTAGGAAACTCAATAGTTTCAATCCTTGTATCGAAAAATATTCGTGATACAATTTTTCCGTTCGTGATGTCAGTATCCCGCCCTCGGGAGTACAAAACTTGATGTCAATCGAAATATTTAAGCTCTTTAAAATGAAGGGTAACATGTTATAATTGGGATCATTTGGAGCCACGGTACAGATTCTTCCAAATTTTTCTTGCAAAATGTGCGAAATAAATAAAAACGACAAGCTGCTTATTGGATTCTAGTATGAGGATGTCGAGTGGGGCCACGCTCCGGTTAACTTTTGAAACGGCTAATTCTCAAGATTTTTTATAGATAGAGCTTAGATGATAGGACTGATATGGATTTCATCTCAAATTCTAGAAAGGGTTCCTTACTAAGATTTTCTCCACTTCCTGTTTTCTTTGAAGCATTCAAAACTGTTTCGAAGTTGAAACATTCAAACAAAAATTCCTTGAAACATCCATTTCTCAGGATTAGCTATGGCTAGAGCTTAGATAACGACTGATATAGATTCAGCACTTAACATTTTCCTTGCAACGTATATTTATCAGAATGGACTATGGATGGAGTTTGAATAATGACTACTGTGGATTCAACGCTACATTCTGGAAGAGGTTGGAGGGTTGGTTCACTTTCGGTTCAAAAATTTCCCGGAAGCATCGATTTCTCACGATTGGCTATAAACAGAGCTCGTAGGATGACTGATATGGATTCAGCATTAAATTCTAAAATGGGTCAGGAGATCACTAATGATTTCCAGTTGCGGCTTTGAAGTTGTAAAAATGTAAAAACTTACATTTACATTGCAACACATATTTCCCAAAATAGACTGTATGGAGCTTGGATGATGACTCATGTGGTTTCAGAATCAAATGTCAGAGGATATATGGGGTTCACAAAAGATTTCCATTTCCGTGTTTGGAGATGTCATTTTCAATTTTACCGAAACTTCGTATGACTACTAAATAATTGTGCAAAAGAGAATAACAAATCTTAGTAGTTCCACTAAAAGTGAAGTGTGAACACTATTTGCCACCATATAAAGATCTTGGACGCGACCGGGAATCGAACCCTGCATCTCCGATCTAGCCAGCTAACGTTCTACCATTGAGCTACTGGGACGAAATTGCAAGTTTTTATCGTCGAACTGGACTCTGTATTCTCCACTCTCTAATGTTCGATTGGCGTGGAACTGACCATCTGACGGACCACCTCCTGCTATTTTTACCTCAGGCTAGCCTACAGCTACTACTATTTTTACCCAGGTTAATATCATGCGTGGTCGTTACCTCTTAATTTGAAATCGTTGTTATCCTTTTAATTTGAAGCAATCTTCCAGAGTCCACTGAATCCGTACTAGTCGTACTACAGTCACTTTCAGACCCCCGATATCTTTGCACTAACCTATAGAGTTGATTTGTTCGGGTGCCATTGTAAAGAACCTTGTTGCCCCAACCGGGAATCGAACCACGGATCTTCGATATGGCCACCCGACTCTCTATAGTTGAGCTACTGGACACGAAATTGCAAGCTCTTATCGTCGAAGTGAACTCTGCAACTCCTTCATAAATTTCTTCTTCCCTTTGTTTTTTGGGCAAGTGTAGGAGTATACAATGTAAATCAAAAGCATTTAATGGATTCAATTTCAATGTCTAATATAATTTCATCAAAATCCATCCCGTAGTTCAAGAGATATTTCTTTTAAATGTGTCTATTCAAATGTTTTCTCTTATATAGTAGATCATGGGTATTAAATGATAAATGACCCTAGCCGATGAATTAAAATAATGAAACTAAGTGAGTGTTCTAAGAACATCCGTTGGTTATACGAATGTTGGAGCTTTTAATTTCGAGTATACCAGACAAAAGAACTCCTGGAAAATGTTGGTCGAAAGGATAATTTCATCCTTACATACCGAACATTACAGATATCCCACCGGAGAAGGGTTTAGAAGAGGATTCCCTATAATATTGGGTTATTTTATTTGGGTAATGATACAGAGGATAAAGAATCTGAAATAGTAATTATTGTTCGCGAAAAGTGCATGGGTGATTATAGGGATCGGGGCAGATTCTGTTGAGTCATTGGAAAAATGGGTTTGAACGGAGGCTGGAATGGTTCCTTCTTAGTCTGTTAATATTTCTGCTGAAGTAAGAGAAAATAAAATAAGTATTATTGAAGCTTTTATTTAGTTGTTTACATTTAAAACACGAGGGGGATCTGCCCCCTGCTCGCTACGTTTCGCCAACCCTCTTCGGGGGGCTTCACCTCCTACTCTCTGAGCTCGCTTCATACTTATCTCTCTTAAAAATTATATTTTCAAAAATCTATTTTTTATCTCTACCTATTTGCCGCAGGAGGTAAAGGCAGGGATTTTTCTTAGTCCAGGGTATCCCAAAATTGAATTCCATGATCCTGAGCTAGCTTCGCGAGCTATTTCATGCCAAACTAAAGTTTACGGTACTAAAAGTTGCGATTAACGGCTTATTTCGTCGTGCTACCCTAATATTTATCTGTAAATATACTAGATTTCATATTTTTGTATGCTATAGTTTTTGGGGTGCAGAGAAATTGCCAGACGTACCGATAGGGGAAAAAAAGTTCACTTCAGAAGTGCATATAAAGTAAAATATCTTAAAAAACTACATCGAAATTATAAAAAGAGGCTCCTTCCTGCAGAAATTCACCTATATAGGCACCTGTCTGCAAAACTCCACCGATGTAGATACCTGCCTGCAAAAATTCATGATCTTGCTATTGCTAGTCTATCCAGGATGTGAACTCGCAGCTCAAATATTTTGTCTTTGATTTTGACATTAAATATTTCTTAAACTACAATATATATAAAAAGCACTTCATTTTAGCGTATTCCCCAATGCTTTTCCTACAAGTCTACCCAATTTCATGTTTTTATATGCAAGAGATTTTGTGGTAGTAAAACAAAGAATCTCGAGAAACCAGAAATTTGTCAAACAGTGGCGTCAGCTATACTTCTTTTTAATAGAGATTTATAGCATATTTGAAATCCAATAGGAAACTTTTTATTCAAGCAAACTGAACAAAGGACTCTGATGAGTGGCCCCAAGATCGAAAGTTTTGCACGTAGAGAATCACGATTTTTAAGGGGACTCAGGACTCTTAAAAGTATACCATACAGAGAGTGAATTTCCATATTTCACGTTTTATTTTGTACCTCTTCTCATATACATCAATAATACCTAAACATTTTAAGGCAAATAAGTGAATTCCTGTAGCATATATGATAATTTTTTCAATACGGTGAATCTTATAATCATATTTTAAAAAAATTGTATAATGTTCATGTATTTATTAAAATTTATTTTGATATAGGTTGCTTGCGCGCATGATTGCGACAAAACTATTGCTTCCAGAAACAAAAATATGGCCGATTCTGATTCAGAAGTATCCATTCAAGAAGACTAGGATCAAAATCAAAATATTTGCATAATTAAAGTTTAAAAAACAAAACAAATTATTAAAAATTAAAAATGTAATTAAATTTTAAATTTAATTTTAAAAAACTTAGATCTAAATCAAAGCATTTACATAATTTAAGTAAACTTGAATGAATACTTCTGAATCCCAATCGGCAATTCATAGACGTTATATTATTTTTAAAAATATTATTATCAGATTCACCTTATTGGAAAAATGATCACATATTCTACATGTATTCACTTATTAGCCATAAAATTTTTTGGTGTTATCGATGTATAGGAGAAGAGGTACAGAATAAAACGTGAAACATGGGAATTCACCCTGTTTATGGCACTTTTAAGGGTCCTGAGACCCCATAAATTTCTGAATTTGTGATGACTGACTGACTACATCACGTGGAGAAGTAAGTCATGAAGTCGACATGGACGTACGAGGCGTTAAAGTTGTGAGACAGATATCGACTCAAGTGAAAAATAGCCCAAGCCAAGCTAATAGATTTCTGTAAAATCCAGTTCTATCGGTTTTATTAAAGCTTAAAGAGATGAACTAAACACCTCTGATATCTGATATCTCCAGACTTATACATTTAATTCCGGGAGCTCTATCTGACAACTGTGATATCCTTTAATTTAGCCGCAGACAAAAGGAACCACTTTCTCTTCTTGGATCCACTATCAAAGGTCATATATTCGATTCTGATCATTATAGACATTGGATGACAGGAAGAGTATTAAACGATTTTCTGTTCTATTAGATTGTTCCTTTTGTGGAATGATATTTATGTGTATATAAATCGCGATGCGTGTGTGACGTCCTTTTATTTAAGCAAAGTCAAATCGGAATGAGTTTTAAGAGTTGAAATTAGGAACATAGAACTTATACAGGATTCCTATTAAAGACATTAGTAATACAGAATAACTTTGAAGAGAAAGGTCCATGCATGTACACATTAGGTCTATCTGTAATAAAGTAACCATGACCCATCGAATAAAAGGAATTGCAGAGCTCCTAATGAAGAATGTAAGAAGTTATGCAACGAATTCGGCAACAGTACATATATTCTTGAAGGAAAAAAATCTGATGTGGGTCACTATTATGTGATCCATTATTTTGTATCAGTCAAATTTATTTTATGTTAGTCAGCATTTTATATAAAAAATATTCACTAAGAAAAGTATTCTGTAACCATACTGTGCCTTCTGTAACAGCTTTAGTGACGATTTCTACTCAATAGACAATGCTCTACCTTTTCTGATTGTCATTCTTCTTCTGTCTCGCTTTGTTGCTGAGTTCATAATCCTAACTTTTAAATTCTCCGCTAGAGGCGCTGCAGTCCTTTTTATTCGATCGATAATGGTCACTTTACTATATACCTTTCTTTACAAAATAATTAGGGCGCTCAAGGACTTTCTTAGAAATCCTGTATATCACAAGGGAATGTAAATCCATGATCCATTAATTATTTCCTATATGCAAATTGTGATCTCATTTAATAAAATTTAAACTACTTTCCACTTTTTTAGCCAAATGTAAGATATAATAAAAGACGACTTTTTAACGAAAGGCACTAATGAGAGTGCAGCGGAAGTTGGAGTTTCGAAAGTAACCTCCACACTCTTCCGAAAAGAACAATTGCGTCGTCCTAGAACCTTGTCGCGGTGGTGGAAGAAATAAGAGCCAAAGATAAATTCCAAAGTTCATATTTTCATTGGAGAGATTTTCATTTTTTTGTTCGTTCACCACAATGCGTATATTTTCATAATATTGTTAAATGAAATTTTTTTAAAGGCCACACTTTTTGTTTTGAAAATGTTTAGAATTTTTTTTTTTAACATTTTCAAGAGACTTTGAATGTGTAGCAAGTGTGCATTCGATGTTTTATTCGACCCAGACCGTCTGACCTACCTGAAGGTCGGACGGTCATGTTTGGATGGCTGGGACAGTGCCAAGTAATTTAGACCGGAACACAGTGTGTGGAGAGGGCGACATCCACAGGGATAGTATCTTTCTACCCCTACCGCCAACCTTTCGGAAGGACTTTTGGACCCACCTATTTTACCTTTTGCTTACGGATGGGACAGCATCAATCCGAAACGAAGAACCTCTCAAAAAGACAGGTATTTGACATATCCTATCCCAAACAGTTCGATCCTCCTTTGCAGACATTGGCTTCCATGGACACCAATGTCTGCAAAGGCAGATCGAACAGTTTGGGATAGGATATGTCAAATACCTGTCTTTTTGGGAGGTTCTTCTTTTGAGATGGACGCTGTCCCACCCGTAAGCAAACGGTTAACATTCCCGTACTCCGCGCGAACACGGGGATAGTTTGAATAGAGCCGTATGTCAACCAGACCTTGTTGAAAGTCATAAATCATAGCTCAAAAATCCCTTCAACTTAAATCCATGTTTTGTCACTACCTTATTATCTTCAAAAGGACGCCGTAAAAAGAATTTTATAGCATTTCCCGTTCTTTAGCAGCTAATGTTCACTTAAAAGTTCAAATTTTAAAAAGTCGTCTGCACCGAAAGCTGTTATTTTTGGTATTGCCACACTTTAAAATAGCCCTTATTTATACTTTTTGAAATTGTGACTTTTTGATGAATCTTCTTACATTCTAAAACTTTAAGTACTAGCACTCGTAAAATACAAATTCGAATTTAAAAAAAGTCGCCGAGGTGCATAGTCCGAGGACCTGAAGTAACTCTGTAGCAAATCTTACCTCTGTACGAGAGAGAATATTTCACATTCATTGTCGGTAACCATCTGATATTGCCATATCACTCCTTCCTGTGTGCTATGCTGTGCTGTATAAGCAAGAGTGTTTAATGGATCATCATTTCCATTATGAAGGAAAACCTATTTTTATACTTGTTTTCGATTAATCTATAAAAAAAAATTCTTAGGATTGTGTTGGTGTTCTAATGCATCTAAAAGAGTCCACACCATTTCAGCCATTTTGCATGGAGAACAGGCATTTTAGTTCTTACTGTTTTTGACGAAATTTACATATTTTAGTTCCTATTCTAGTCTTTTTGCCTTGAATCCAATAATTCTGCCTGCAGTTTAGACACATTTAGATAATGAACCAGATCATTAAGTTTTACCAGGTTAATGTGTGAGGTTCTGTTGTCTGGATGATTTTTTATTTTCTTCATCCCCACCTTGGTTAGTGTGGAACTTTGCATCACCAAAGCGGTCTTCTGAATTGAAAATCTATGCTTTCGGTAACACTAGAATTGTTACCGAAAGAGTTACCAGTACACTGTAGCTATAGTGCTACAGTAAGCTACATTATCATGGACGTTCATAGGGGAGGGCAAGAGGGCCTCCTGGATCTTCAAGATTACAAAAATGTCTATCAAGCTAATCGATGCTGCACATCTTATTCTTGAGTTTCCCCCTCTTACGTCAGTGGTTTTTCCCTACCCCCCACCCCTACCCGGAAAAAATCCAATGGGTGGTCATGTACATTATACTAGATTGCCTTATTTCAAATGACGTACGGTGACCCACTGATTTGCCCCAGTTTTGGTAAGGCGCCGCTCTTTTCATAAGTCATACAAAGCAGATTCTGCTGCTTATTTTTATGCTTAAGTATACTATACACTGACTTCCAAAAGTTAAGGGTGCAATGCAAATTTTCATTTTTCGAAAGCGTATTTGAATTTGAGTGGCTGAAAATCGCTACAGATGTAGATGGCAGTATGCAAATATCGTGTGTTACAGCCAATCACGATTGACTTTCCGGATATATGCTAATTAGGCAGTAGTTGAAGATGCCAGCATTTTGCAGGGTTTGAGGAGATGCATTTAAATGCTGATACGAAGTGTTTATAACATTTGTAAGATTATATTTGATGATATTAGTGTTTCTATGGCGAAAAGAAGACGAATGGCAGATAGTAAGCGCTGTCGTGCTGTCGGACACATTGAAGCAGGACAGTCAATCAAAGATGTCTCTATTTTCTTTCGCGTTGATCATTCGATAATTTCTCGATTATGGAAAATATTCCAAACAAGTCAAACAGCTGTCCGAGACCTGTGCCCGGTCGTCCAAGGGTTACCACCCCCTCTGATGATCGGTATATTGGTAAGACAATATCTGCCAGTACTGTGCGTCGAAGGCTCCACGTGAAGGGATTTTTGTGTTCCACTAACCGTCCAAGTCAGAGGGGCAAGATTAATGTGGTGTCGTCAATATGTCAATTGGACTGTCTCAGATTAGTGTAAGGTCCTGTTCACGGACGAGTCAAGATTTTCCCTGGAATCAGATGATAAGCATATAAGGGTCTAGAGAGAACGAGGCACACGCAATCAGACCAAGGATATCATCGAACACCACGCATTCAGAGGTGGCAGCATCTTGGTGTGGACTGGAATTTCAATGGAATATCGCACAGAGCTGCACATCTTTAAAGGCGGTTCTGTGACGGCTGCGTGGTATCGAGATGACGTCCCAGACCCCCTTGCTGCAGCAGTTAGCCCTGATTTTCTCCTTATGGACGATAATGCTCGTCCCCATCGAGCTAACGTCTTTGACAAATACCTGGAAAGTGAAGGAATTTCACGCATAGAGTGGGCGGCATATTCCCCCGACCTTAATTCCATTAAAAACCTTTGGGATGTTCTCGGGCGTGCTGTCTCTGCACGTTTACCTCCTCCAGTCAGTCGCAGAGAGTTGTAAACTACCCTATTGGAGGAATGGTCATTGCTCATATCTGCGATGGTTGATCACCTCATTGAAAGCATGGAAAATCGTTGTAAAATTTGTGTGAAGGCTCGGGGTGGTCACATATCATATTAATGTAAGTTTTGTTTGCCTTTAAACATCGTTTTGTTAATGACCCAAATGTGACGTCATCATATAACTTACGAAAAGTAAATATTTTTTTTAATCTTTGTACATAATTCTTGTTTTCTTTAATGCATAAACACATTTGCTACCTTCATGTACAATTTTGAGTTAATCAAAGCTTTACTTTTCCATTTGATTTTACCGTCCGTGCTTGACTTTTGGAAGCCAGTCTATAAAGGATTGATAAGGACAAGCTGCTGCATACTTGATATGATGTTTCACTCACTCTAAAAGGCTTGAAATAAAAATAATAATTTAAGAAATTAAGAAAACGATTTTTACAACAGAATGTTTAAAGCAAAATGTTGCTAATGAACAAGTATGTCTGTTACAAAGAGTGTAGCCCATAGAGCAAATTCTGACCTCATATTTTAAATTGCCACCAAAATATACATAAGAATATAAAAATACAGTTTAATAGTTCAAAGTGAACTGTAAAAAGCAGAATGAAATATAGCTAAATTGGAGCAATTTTGAAAATCGGTTTAATAAAGTGTTTTCTATCGCTCTAGGATAAAAATCATGAAACGATTCTATAAATAAGTTTAGAATTTTTTTTCTAAAAACAAAATATAGTTTTTGGATATTTCTAAAGGCAAAATGCAGCTTTAGAATTTTTCGTATTAGTTACTAAATGGAATTTTAAGGTTTTTATGCAACTCATTAAGATATTTTTGAACGCTTTATAAATAAAGTTGTTTAAAAATATTGAAAGCGGTTTTATAAATGAATATTTTATACGTATCGATAAATATAAAAATATTGTCTTAGCATTTATTTACATTACATTCAATTTTGTGAACTATTTTTAAAATGAACATCACAATTTTATTTTGTTTCCAAAGACTTAAAAAAGTATTTATCGTGTATTACAGAAAGGTTAAGATATGTTTCTGCATTTGCATGTATTTATCGCGTTTTCAAATAAATGCAGAAAAGTATCCTTAATTCGAGTTTTATGGAAAGTAGACTCTAGTGAAAACGGTCGATAATTCGAATTAAGCGATTTAATGAAAAAAAAAAGCAATATCAATACAGGTACGATTATTAAAATTTGGGAAAGTGAATCTTATTGCTTTTAAACGCAAGCAATCGTGTTTTAAATCAATAAGAAATAATCTTTGAATTAAGCAATAGGCTTCGAAAATTTTGAACAAATGTTTAATAAATCATAATAAAATAAGTCATTTGAACAATAGTTTTGTAATAATTTTTATTGGAAAACAAATGATCATTGTAGGTATGCTTAGTAGGAAGGTTTTTAATTACAACATTCCATAACAAGTTTATTTTTATAATTTTCTTTTAGAAGGTTTCCCTTACACTTATAAACTTCGTTAACTTTCTGTCTTTGCTGTTTCGCTCGTCACCTTTAACAGGCTCGTTCTCGGCTCCCAGAGCGGGCAGTGAGCTGAAATTCGGCACACAGTTTTATCTCACTGAATATTTCCCTTTTTGAAAATTTTATGTCAATAAGCTATGTATTTACGTCATTTACGATAATTACGTCTTTACGCCATTTATGTACGTCCTCTTTGACAGACTCGCTCTCGTTTCCCACATCACGTAGAGAGTTGAAACTTATTACGAAGTTTTATCAAATTTGCGCGTCATTGCGTTATGCTATTTATGTGCGTCATTTTTTACACACTTGTCCTGGACTTCCAGAGCATGTAGAGAGCCAAAACTGGGCACTCGAATCCATCTCGTGGAAAATGTTTAGCTATCAGATTTTCACGTCATTACGTTACGCCATTTATGTTCGTCATGACTGTATTTTTACCTTTTCATACATTTTCTTTATGACTTACGATTCAATGGCGGAAGATAAAATATTCTATTGGTTCTAATGCGTCGATCCACATTTAATACTACATAGGTCTGAGAGTAAATTGCACCAAAAGAATTAAAACTGAAAAGCAAAAAAGTATATACATGTATATATATATATACTTTTCATATTTATATATATACATTTTTTTATATATATTTATTTATATATATATATATATAAATTTATTTATATATATATATATATATATATATATAATTTTTTTTTCATAGATACTGTAGCTTACTAAAATAAGAAGGAACCTATGCAAATATGATTAAATAAAGAATTTAAAGTTAAAGTAAATGGAATGAAAATGCAAAATACATTTAATTTACTGTGCGAATGCAGCTTGTAAATAAAATGATTTCAATAATAATAGTAGTTTGAAAATCCAATGAACGAAAAGTAACAAGCTGCAACACGATAAACCAAACTTTCTAAAACACCCACAGAATGAAATATAACAGCAAATCATCAATCAAATGGAAAAAAATACAAACACGAGTTGATTGAATTTTGTTGATTTTCTATAACTTCATAACTCGTGTTTTGTATTTTTTTCCATTTGATTGATGATTTGATTTGCTGTTATATTTTATTCTGTGGGTGTTTTAGAAAGTTAGGTTTATCATGGTGCAGCTTCTTACTTTTCGTTCATTGGATTTTCAAACTACTATATATATATATATATATATATATATATATATATATATATATATATATATATATATATATATATATATATATATATATATATATATATATATATATATATATATATAAGTGAAAACACGTTTTCACCCTGCCCTACCCAATATTGGCGTATGAAAACGCAGAAATAAAGTTTAATCCCAAGTTAAATCGAACCTAATCGAATGTGTAGGTAGTTTCAATACGAAACAATATAATAAATTATAACAGTATGTAACACTGTTATTGTTATGAACGTATCCTCTAGAATCGTGGGTGTATACAAAGCATACAAAAACGAGTCCAAGTTTCAGGATAACTTACGTGTATTCACAAGCACAAAGTAAACAGGAAGAATATGCAATCAAACATCATGTAAACGCTACACTCATTTCACAGAATAACTTATATTATTCTTAAAATACTGATGAAAATAATTTCAAAACAGCCGCTACTTCCCGGCCGTCCAAACAGTTACCTTACACCTTTCTGGTACGTCGGACGGTCTGGGTCTCAACAACAACAAAACAGCCGCTGGGCCAACGGCCTTACCGTGCTGAAAACACCGGTTCTCGTTAGATCACCGAAGTCAAGCAGCATCGGGTGCGGTTAGTTCTTGGGTGGGTGACCCGGTAGGCCCGGGATCGATTCCCGTCACTGCCACAACTGCCGCCGTGTTCATGCAGAGTAGGATGACGTTAAACATGTGGGTCCGTAAGTCCTTCCGAGAGGTTGGTGGTAGGGGAAGGAGGGTACGGTCCCCGTGGATGCCTCCCCCATTGGGTTCCGGTCTAAATTGGGTGGCACTTCCCGGCCGTCCAAACTGTTACCTTACACCTTTCTGGTAGGTCGGACGGTTTGGATCTTAACAACAACAAAATAACCGCTCTTATTATCAAAACATTGACAAAATCACAGCCCAATATTGATCCTTGCTCATGTCACGTCAATCCGTCAACTCCACTCCAATAGCGGAATGAGTTCTTTTATAGCCTCTGTAGAAACTTCCTGAAAGCTCTATATCTCAAAGAATAATTCGTTCTATCGAGATGCTTTTGGAAGATTCAGGAAGTTGCCAAATTGACGATAAATTAGCATATCTGGGAACCTTTCTTTTAATTGGGAAATCCTGGCAACCCTAGGCCCACGTCATCCTCACGTTATCATGACTGAGTTTTCTTCATCTGATCTTCGAGACAGACGAAAAAGGAGGCGCCAAAAGGAATATTACGCGTTCACAATAATATTATGAATTGTCGACGTGAAATAAGGCTGTAGGCAGATTTAATTCAAAATAATACCGCACAAATCTTATTATCTGAAACTAATATTATGCAAAATTGTCGAAACTCCTTCATCTGTTTACATCCTCCATCATTTTCCTTTGGCAATTTTTCATAATATCAGTTATGGATAATAATATTTATATAGTATTGTTTTGAATTCAATCCGGCTACGTCTTCATTTGGGTAAATTTTGTGTGTAATTAAAAATCATTCCCATACTGTTCCGTATGCATGTGTTGTGTGTAAGGAAGGAGGACGCTGAAAAATTAGTTTTTACTCATAATATTTTCTTCGTAATTTCTGTTGCTACTGAAGTGATATAAAGTGGATCATTCCAACATTTGATTCTAAATATTCTGCAGAATACCAGGGTTCCGCCAGCTTGTGTCAGGTGTTTTGTGAGAATTTGAAAAAAATGTACAATTTATCACCATTTTCGCAAAGAGTAAAAATTAAAAATTATTCATGTTCTAATGTGACAATTACATTAACACAAAAGTCAATACAAAATCTATACACAATACAATGTTTATTTGTAACCAATCAGTCAGATAGATCTGAACTCAAAATGTTTCTCAAGTTTATCTTAACGGTAATTAACAAATAGAAACAGGCAATAAGTAAGTACGCTTCAAATATTTTATTAAAATTATGAGTTAATTATCATTTATTAACTCCATTGCTTTACATGTCTATTTTATAATTAATTCCTATTTACAACAATCCCGTACTTAGATGTTCCTTGAAATGTTAAAAGAGTTCCTCCAAACATAAAAGGTTGGGAATCAGTATCGTATGTTGTTACCAATGAAGATTTTCATTTTGCTGTTTAGTAGCCAAACGGTCTAAGTCCAGTGCCTATAGTCCAGTGACTATAGGCTAGTGACTATAGTCCAGTCACCTAAGTCCACTCACTATAGTCTAATTAAGCCCTAAGCGCTTGCCTTAGAAAGCGTTTCCTCGACTATCGGGGTCGTGAATTCGTATCCCACCTGCGGACAAGGATGATGTAGTGAAGGAAAAATATGTAATGTGTCCCACCCCATTTACGGTCATACGACTGTAGGAGCAACGTTGTACGACCGTGAAATTCACTCTTTGGCCGCTGTATAGGCCAATGTCTAGATATCAAGTGTGTGGACATTGAAAAACAAAATTTAATTTTCTGATCATTATTATTATAAATAGTGAACTACCGATAATATTTCAAAAGAAAAATATTTTAATAAATACGCTTAAAATGCATAATAATATATGTTATTTTTTCATTATTAATGCACTTTCATGTTAATCATAATTTACCAAGAATAGATACAGATAATTGAAATTATATTTTTACATAATTCGATGCTGCTTAGAAAATGCTTAGTTTCTCGGGAGTTTACATCGTTTCAGCAGAAAAACGTACATTTTCTTCGAAATTTCCCGAGGGATTTTTTATTATATTAGAAACGATAGCATTACATAGTTTTCAATTAAACAAAAAATTGTTTACATAGTGACAAAATCAGCCCCTTCTTCAAACATTGCACCTTTAAAGGACTCGAGGGAACATAGATTATATTTCCAATCGGAAGAGAGAGAAATGGAGTTTAATACCCCACGTTTTCATATTTATCGTACTAAAGTTCAATTATGAACTTTGTTTTTAATAATCTATATAAATAAAATTGAAAATCTGTCTGTATTTGTTTGCGTGTGTGTGTATTTGCCTCATCATCACGGGAAAACGGCTGCACAAAATTTCCTGAAATTTTGGGGGTAGTCGTGAAATAGCTAAACTTACAATTTATTCCATGTTTCGAGCTTAAAGAACCAGGGGTTATCGAGATATTAATAAAAAACAAACCTTCCCCTCTAGTTTTCCTCTCTAACTTTATGGTTCCTTCAAACAAAAAGTTGGAAATTGCTGATTTAAAATGTGCAAGTAAATAAAAACTCTATCTAAAAATTTGACGGGAGTTTATTGCGCTTACAGTTACTTATTCATGGAAATTGCTGGTTTAAAATATGAAGGTAAATGAAAACTCTATCTCCATAATTTATTTTGAACAGGCTTTTACTTAACAATGAAAAATATGACGAGATCAAAATGGTTATTTAATTATTAGCATTTTATGAGGATGATTCGTTTTTTATATTATGTTGCTCAGCAACGCAATTATACCAAATATGTTTGTTTATACGACAGACTATTTGTTTTTTTCTGCTTTAAATAATAAATAGATGAAGAAAAAAATATACCTTTTCATTGAACGGTATTATATATTTTGAAATATATTAATGATTACGTGTTTAATGATTACAGGAATTCTTGTTATTTTTAATTTCTTACATCATCTGTTTCATTTTGGCAAAGAGTTTTCAAACTTAAAAATATATTGTGTTTAGCCAATTAACTTATATATTGCGCTTAGTCAATAAACTCAAATATTATGTTTAGCCGATTGTTGAAACAGAATAAGAGTTGTACGGGTATATCTTTTAATATCAGTTTAGCTTTTCATTTTGACATATAAACAGACAGAATCAGGATGTTTTAGTATTCCCATCTACAACTTCAGATCTAAGAATTTGGCTGGACATCGCCAACTTGCCGACTTTTCTTAAATGTTGCCAAATTGACAAAAATGTGCCAAATCGACTAAAATTTCGCTAAATTGATAAAAATGACGCTAAATCAATGAAATTGTGTCTTGTTAGGAACGAGTATTGTAATGATGTTTCGGTAGTACTTATCTGTCAGTTCAATCGTTCTACTTGGCGACAAATTTGGTGATTTTTTAAAATGCCGCAAAATTGATAAAATGTGGCTAATGAAAATGAAATCGAATTAATGAAATTCAATATTTTACAAAATTTAGTAGTACAATATCCTTGATAATCTTTGTCGTTTTGTGATAATTAAAAACAGGAACAGAGATTCTTGTACTTCGTTTAGGAGGCACTTTAATTTCCTCCTCCCCTCCCCCTTACTTTCACTAATACCCATATTATAGTTAAATTATAGGTATGTGCGAAATACAGGCTAATGTAAACACTTCTAACACATTGCAAAACACAATTCCATGTTAAACACATTCATCTGTGAATCTTGTACACGTTATAAATAAATATATAAATGATATAAATAACTGATATAAATAAATTCATTCTATTGTGGGGAGAACTTCATGTGGTATCCTTTACAAGTATTGAGATGTAACAGTTTGAACGAATATTTATAAAATTCATATCCTGAATCCTATAAAATTGAAAGGAAATATTGTACATATCAATTGGTATGTAGAAGTGTGTACTTCAGAGAAACGTGTACAAAGATTCTACAAAAAGTTGCAATTCCAAAAGCAGTAATTGGTACTTTATCCTGTAGCTTGCATTCTTTTAAAATAAATAAATAAATAATTTAAAAATATGTTGTTTCGCATCTGCCATAGCAGATAAATGTTTTGCGCACCTTAGACTAACAACGCTCCCACCCACATAATAGTGGGGGGAGTGATGACACTTGACCGTTTTTCTATAAGTGGGCGGTGACGGCATGTGGATTGGCAAATAATAGCATACGCAAATAAGTTTTGGAAATGTTAAACAGAAAAATTGAAAATATATATTTTAAAACGCGTTTCAAAATAAAATGTTTACTCATCATACATACATAGTATGATGTACAGCGAAAGTGTTGTAACAGGGTCGAAAATTGGAATGTGGATATTTCGATAGAACAGCACTTAAGCATTCTCAAATGCATGCCGATTTCAATTCAATTTTGCTTTCGCTCGGAAAGCTAAGAAGAGTAAGTGAATAAGAAAGTACGAGCGAGAATTGAGGGAAAATGCTTGATGTGTTTCAATAATATTTTATAATGGAACTTCGCGTTTTTCCTTCGTGGTTTTTATGAAAATACAGTAAGTTTCTAATTTGCGTTCATGGTGTGTGTGTGTGTGTGTGTATGTGCGCGCGCGTGCGTGTGCGCATGTGTTCGTAGGTGTGTGTGTGTGTGTGTGTGTTCGTACGTGTGTGTGCGCGTTCGTGCGTGTGTGTGCGCGCGTTCGTACGTGTGTATGTGTATGTGCGTGCGCGTGCTTGCGCATGGGCACAATATTTGCTGAGCGAGAAAGCCTTTCGAAAATAATTCAGAACGATTATCACAATTAGTGGATACTGGAAGCCTATTGAATTTGAACGCTATATCGAATGCTCGTAAGACAACCAACCCTAAGTTTCGAATTAATTTTTGAAAATATCATTGAAGAACCAGGACCTAAATGATAAATAAATAGTCATTTCATACGTCATACCTTATCAAACGAATGATACAAATTTAAGAATGCCAGCATAAACACTGTTTTCGAGATATCAAATGAATTATGAATGAATTACTGAAATAATGATTGAAAATTAAGACTTTTCATATTCTTAAATAAATAATTTCATACGCATTTCTTTGTTATAAAACGAATGACAAACTTTAGAATGCTGGTGCAAACCGTTCTCGAGACCTTGCACATTTTTAAAATAAATGTATCAAAACTTGTATAAACTAAAAAAAAATGTAGTATGCAATCGGTTCACTTTCAATATACAATATTATGCAACAAATCGTTAACATCATTCTCCGGGGTATAGTTCTTTCAAGTCACGAGAGAAAATATTTTTTATAATAGTTTTATATTTTGACACCTAAGAATTTATCTATAGTCATTTATTTCAAGGGATGTTAATGTCAATTGCATTTTAATGAGGAATTTTTGCACTTGAGCATGAAAAAATCATTTCCTCCAAAGTAAAAAAGCGTAAAATTTCAATTTACGCGATGTTCATCCATTGCCAAAATACATTTTGCGGTGTATCCTGTGCATCATAATTTCTGTAAAAGTAAAGTCCTTGCATTACGTAGCGAAAGTCACATGCCAGCATCAATTTTTACGTTCCTTATATGCATAATGCATAAGGAAAGTATTGTGACGGGGTCGAAAATTCGAATTCGAATTTTCGACGGGAGAGCACGTTTAAAGCATCCTTGATCACGAATCGAACATTTTTGAGGTGATGAGTGTGTGTGTGCGTGTGTGTGTGTGTGTGTGTGTGTGTGTGTGTGTGTGTGTGAGTCTGTGGAGACAATATCTCACGAACGAATGAAGCGATTCGAATGAAATTTGGTACAAAAATCACAAACTGGAAGCCTATTGTTTTTAAACACAATCGAATGTTCAGAATCCCCCTAAATTTTCGAGTGAAATTTTAAAAAAAATCATCAAAAAATCAAAACCTTTAATAAAGTTACGCAAATAGACATTTCTTATGTATTTTTTCCTTAGAAAACGATTGACATAAACTGTAGGACGCTACCATTAACCGTTCTCGAGAGATTGCACATTATTTAAATAAATTTATCAAAAAATCAAGTAAAATTAAAAAAAATTATCTCTTAAAAAACATATTCACTTTTCACATGAAATATCATGCGATACATTTGGGGACATCATTCTCGTGGATCTAACTCGTTCCATTCACGAGAAAAGATACTTTGAGTAATACTTTTGTATTCGAACGCCAATAGTCATTTATCTGATGTAAGAATAACTTATTTCTCCGTCCATAACTCTTAGCGAGATTTTGGCGACGAATTTGGCGGAATGTTGCCAACTTGGCGACTTTTTTAAATGTTGCCAAATTAACGAAAAACTCGCCAAATAGATAAAAATGACGCTACATCAATGAAAATGACGACTCATTGAAGAAAATTCAATATCTTGGGAAAAGTATAAGTATATACTATAAGAATAACCCTTTTTTTTAACTGTTAAAGTAGTAAATTCATTGCATTATATAAGGAAAGTCATGTGCTGACCACATCAGATTTCTTTTTACAGTTCCGTTCTCATGATAATTTTTACTTTCCCTGCAATACATGATAATGTATAAGGAAAGTATTGGAATCATACCAAAAATCGCAACTTGAGTTTTCGGCGGATCTAGACGTTTTTGGACCTCTAGCATACGAAAAAAACTATTTTTGCCGTGATCTCTGTGTGTGTGCGTGTGCGCGCGTGTGTCTGTCTGTACAATGCATGTATCGACTCTAACTCAAAGAATTATGAATCAAATTTCATAAAATTTGGTAGGTAAGTCACTTGTGAGTGACCCTGGTGCTGATTAGTGGTACGATTTGGGATAAAAGAATCCGCCTTTTTTTGCGAAATGGCTCACAAAAATTGACTGTAACCACTCTAGATGAAAAACTAATAGATCGAATTTTACACAATTTGGTAGATAAGTCACTTGTGGGATACTCTGGTACTCACTAGATTTTGGTATGATTTAGAAAAAAATTAACCTGTATGTTTTTGCGAAATGGTCTGCAAAAAACTTCAAAATCTAAAATAAAAAACTACGCATGTTCAAATATATCCATTAAATACTTGTTTTATACGTAATTTTTAACGATGAAAAGAATAAAACCAACCCCATTACACTAGGACTAGCAGTTCTCGAGATATTTTGTTTTTTTCGTATTTTCGCTAAGCCACCTCTGAAAATAAGTCCGGTTACCATATGAGAACGATAATTAAATCAAAAATGCAAATTCGGTGTAATTTTAAATACTTATGGGTATTATTTTGTGTAATTAAACTAATGAATTATTGAAGAAATAAAGAGAAAGTGAATATGAGTCTGCAGGAAAATGCCATGTACTGCCCACGTCAGATTTTTTTAAAATGAGATTAAAATATATAAAATAAATTTTTTGTAAAAAAAAGTAAATTTACTACCTATCTCTTAGATGCAATCAAATTTCATATTTTCGCCAGATTAGTGATCCATCATCCAATTGAACCGAGACCAGTCTAAAATTCCCCTCTGTAATATGTGATATTACTTTTTTTATGAAATGTTTTTATGAAAAAGTCCCTCTAAAAATGCTGAAAGTCTTGCTTAATTTAGTGAGCTGCAAAAATGTTTTTAACGAATAATTAGAAACTGTGGAGGATTTTTTTTTCTCCAGATTTCAAGGATGATAATCAAGCTTTGGGGGAAATGTTTTGATATTTTTTGAAGAATGTAAAAAAAAAAAACTTTTAACCCAACGTAATAAGTAACTGCTACTTAAATTAAAAATTTCATATAAAATGATGAAATAAGAAAATCTCTTTTAGGAAAATTATAAATGACTTGTTTTTACTTATGCTGTAACTGTGATGTATAATCAAGGTCAAATTCTGAGAGGATATCTGTATTGAATTTTCATGATACGTAAGCTAGTATTTAAGTTTTTCGGCAATAATACGCAAAATATGTTTTTGTGGAATTAATTCGCTTCATTACTTTCCACAAAAATCTGATAGGGGCAGCACATGACTTTCATTATATAATGGAATTAATTTACTTCTTTTACAATCAAAAAATAATATATAAGATCCATATAGTTAATTTCCGTCAATTAGTCGCCATGTTCATTGATTTAGCGTCATTTTTATCAATTTTAAAATATTTGCAGTAATATGACAACATTAAAAAAGTCTCCAAGTTGGCGACATTCCACCAAATTCGTCTCCAAAATCTCGCTAAGCGTTATGGATGGAGAAATAAGATATTCTTATAGCAGATAAATGACTATTGGCGTCCAAATACAAAAGTATTACCCAAAGTATCGTCCTTCATGAATGGAACGAGCTAGATCCACCAAATTTATCGCATGATATTACATATGAAAATGTGCAATATCTCAATAATGGTTCATGCTTGCGTTTTAAAGTTTGTGTCAATCTTTTTCTAATGAAAAATTACATATGAAATGACAATTTGCGTAACTTCATTAAAATATTTTATTTTTTGATGATTTTTTCAAAATTTCACTCGAAAATTTAGGGGAGTTCTGAACATTCGATTGCTTTTAAAACTAATAAGCTTCCAGTATTCGCAGATAATAATTTTTGTACCAAATTTCGTTCGAATCGCTCCATTCGTTCGTGAGACATCGTCTCCACAGACTCATTGACACACGCACACACACAGGCATCATCTCAAAAACATCTGATTCGTGTTCAGGAATGCTTGAAGCGTGATCTCCCGTCGAAAACTCGAATTCGAAATTTCGACCCCGTCATAATACTTTCCTTATACATTATACTATATATATAAGGAAAAGAATATTCGTATTGAATGCCCTTGGGTCCTTGAAATGTTCAAAGGTGCCTCAATTTCATCCAATATGGCACGACGATCTAAAGTGAGCCTTTGTTGCACAGCATCCATATTTTCTTGCGTCACAGAAGATCTTGGTCGACCTTCACGAAATTCATCACTTATGCTCCTACGTACAAGGCGAATTATTTAAACCAGTTGTAAAATGCTGCTGTGGATGGTGCTTCATCACCAAAAGTCGAATTCATTCGACTTTTGGTGATGAAGCACAGCAACTTTGATCTTGACACAGCAACAGTCAAATTCATCACTGTTGCTGTGTCAAGCTTTGCCGAAAGTCATAATAAATTATAGCTGGAAAATCTCTTCGCATTAAATCAATATTTTGTCACTACCTTAATAATTTCAAAACAACGCCGTAAAAATAATTTTATAACATTTCTCTTTCTTCAATAGCCAATGTTCACGTGAAAGTTCAAAATTTGAAAAATCATCTGCACCGAAAGCTGTTATTTTTGGTATTGTTACATTTTATAAACTTAAATACTAGCCCTTATTTATACGTTTTGAAATGGCAACTTTTTTTTATTAATCTTTCCGCAAGTTTTTGTTAAGTACGTACGTAAATTCACTTCTATTAAGTACGAATTGATTTATCGTTGGTTTGTCTTTAAATTTATACGCTATTTCTTTTTAGTTTGTAATGCATAGGATATTATTACTTTCCCTACATACGTAGTACTATTGATAAGGAAATTACTGTGCCGAGTTTGAAAATGTGACTTCGAAATTTCGAAGCATGTTTCAAAAATCCCTGGACTCAAATCGAATGCTTCAGAGGTGATATCTGTGTGTATATGTGTGTATTTATGTTAGTATGTGTGTATGGATATAGGTCGAACGAATCGAATGTTTCGTAAATAATTGGGTACGACTTTTACAATCAGTGAATGCCGGAACTATATTGATTTTAAACGCGATCCAAAGTTCAGACACGCCCCTCCGTCATTTTCGAATGAATTTTAAGGAACTGTTATTAAACATAAGGATATTAAATTATGTTAAATAATAACCCTTTTCATTGTAATTTTGTTGTTATAAATCGAATGACACAAACGTTAAAACGCCACTATGAATCATTTTGAGGCATTGAACGTTTTTCAAATAATTTTATCAAAAAATAACAAAATTAACGTTTTGCTTACGGGTAGGACAGCGTCCATCCCCCTTTGCAGGCATTGGCGTCTGGACGCCAATGCCTGCAAAGGGGGATCGAACTGTCTGAGATAGGGTATGTCAAATACCTGTCTTTTTGGGAGGTTCTTTGTTTGGGATGGACGCTGTCCCACCTATAAGCAAAAGGTTAAAAAGTGGTATATATCATAAGTTGGTTCACTGTCCATATGCAATATTATTCAACAAATCTTCTAACGCCATTGTCAATCCATAACGATCCAGTTTGCTTCATCAACGAGAGAAGATACTTTTTGTAATTATTTTTTATATTTTGACTCCAAATAATTCGACAATAGTCATTTATTTCACGGATAATCATAAAAGTTAATTTTGATGATGAATTTGAATGCAAGCATTTATAAATCATCCTCAATTATATGAGTCGCCAAAAGCGTGTAGTTTCAATATACGAGGTGTCAATCCAATTCCGAAAATATTTTGTTGTTGCCCTTCTACATCAACATTTCCAAGCGCATGACGTAAAGTCATTGCATTATGTAGCAAAAGTCAAGTTCTGACGACATATAAAACTTTTTTGCAGTTCTGTTCACAAAATCATTTTCGCCAATAATGGGATAATACACAAAATTACACAAAAATACGTAAAATCAATTTTTGTAAAAACACAATAAAGACTAATTTACCATCTGTCCCTTAGGTGCAATAAAATATTACATTTTTGCCAGATAAACGAGCCACCAACCAATTGAAGAGATTTCAGTCTGAAATACCCGTATGTAATTCGATATTACTTTTTTATTACGAAATATTTACTTTTATAAATCCCTCTAGAAATGCTAGAAAGTTTTAAAACTTTCTTTAATTTAGTGAGCTAGAAAGTGCTTTTAATGAATAATTAGAAAATGTGGAATATTTTCTTCCCTTCAAATTTTAGGGACAGTAGCAAGCAACCATACTTTAAGGAAACTTTTTGATATATTTTAAAAGTAAAAGTACTTTTGCTTCAGTTAATAACCAAGAACTTCTTAAATTAAAAATGTCATAAAACGACTAAATATGAAAATTTTCATTAAGTAAACTTTAAATGTCTTTTTTTACTTGTGTTCTAACCGTGTGAACCGAATTTTGAGACGTCACATATTTAAATATTGAATTTTTATGATATACGTCTTAAACCTGTATATGATTTTCGGAATATTTAGTAGATGCTTTATTTTGTTATTAACGACATTTCTATTGGTTATTTAATTTTTGAATATTTTTTTCTTTTATTGTATTTTCTAATTAAATTATATTGTAAATGCCCCGTATTTAAAAATGTAAAATGATTAATATGTCAATTTTGTCTGGCGATTATGGCCTGTATTTAAGCATATGTTCGCAACTTATTTTCACTTCGCCACTGATGAAGGACATAGTAATGCCCGAAAGCTGTGTAATTTTAGTATTAATATTTTAATAAAATACTTTTAATTATGGCCAATTTTTTGGTTGTCTTTATTTTTAAGGGTAAAAATTAGTTAGTTTAGAGAATCATTGGGATAAAATAGTGTAGATACGTGTCTGTAGACTTGGAGTTCTTGCTGGTGGGATAGCAGGGAATGTAAAGTGAAGTACGTCGTATCTCTATTAAGCGCAGTTCTCCAGTAAAGTACTGGTTTAATGAATGAGTTATTAAGACATACTGTTCTGATATTTTTGTAAAAGTTAAGTGAAAGGAAATTTATCTTACAACGAAAGTTTATGTTTCAGATAAAAAGGAAGCATTTTAGTGTTCGTGAATGAGAATGCCATGTTTTGAGTTTTACAAAAACGCACAATTGGCATACAAGCAGGTCAACAATTAACATATCAATAAACGAATTTACGGACTTTAATATATGATTGTTAAATAAACTCCAAAATAATACTTTTAAGGACGCATTTAGGATGCTTAGGAATTTTTGAAAATTGGGATATTTCTTTATTTTTGGTGAATATTTTTACTAAGCAGATATGCCTCGGTGAAACAGTGGAATCCTATTTTGAAATCTGCTTTTTGCACTTAAAAGAAAAATTTACATTATAACTTTATCACTTTATCTGAAAACGCATCATAATTTTAATAGAAATGTTCTTAATTGAATTTGAAAAAATGCTTTTAAATTATTCTGTATATTACTGGTTTTATAAGCATCAGACGTCCGAACTTTTGAAAAATCTTATTGAAAAATCGATGGATGAATACACAGCGAAATATAGAACACTCTCGAGGAACGTAAAAAAAAAATTCTCTGTCAATAATGCGACATATTGTTCAGAGATAGATGCTTCTTCGAGTGGAACATCGACGAAATGTTTTACACAGGAAAGACAAAAAACCTGGCAGGATTTAAAAGTTTTGTAAGTGAAAGTGTACGGCGACAGTTAACTGTGACAGTAAAGGAAATATTGAAACTTTTCAACTCAGAATAAATTAAATAACTAACTATAAAATAACAGCATTACACCAAAAAAAATCTTCGGATCAAAAAATCGTTTCGGAAATACTTTGATTTCCTTTCTGGAAATTCAAGGAAATTCCCCCCCCCCCCCTCTACCTTACTTTTCGGAAATGACTGGATTTTCTTAAGAAATACATGGATTTTTTTTTATTTCTTTTATTTTTGCGGACAAGTTTAGAGCTATATAATTCTGTTAAAAGCAAAAATATATACATTGAAATCATAGAAAACAAACAAATTAGTAGCGATGTATACAGCACGTTTTATAGAAAATGAAGTAATAAATGAGTAGCAATTTTTGCATCAAATTATAATAGAAATATCTTCTTATTTAAGAATTTTGATTAATACGTGCATCGAAAGAAATGATAAAGATGGTCATCAAAAGAGATGAAAAAAGATCTTTAATTAGATTAAGGATGTTTGAACGATAATCTTGATTTTTCTTACATATTCCCAAAGAAAATATTCTAAAATAGAAAGATTCAATTATTCAAAATTGTTCAACTAATGGTGGAAGCGTTTTCTTTTAGAATCTGAAAAATAGTTTGTTTCCAAAAATGTCGTCGTAATTCTTTTACGTTTTAATTATCTATAAAAATATTTGTTATATTCTATTCTATCTGGTTTTTTATGTTGCTGGTATTCATTGTCTCTGTGTGTTTCCTTCTTTTTAAGCAGTAAATGTACTTATATTTTTCTTTAGCTGCCTTATGAAATGATATAGAATATTTTTATAATTTAAATTCCAAATACGATTACAATATTTGCGGAAATTAAAAAAAAGGGAAACATTTAATACAATTAGTAATACTGCAGTAAAAATTGCTTAATGGTTAATTGGATGGCATATTTATTATAATTGTTTTCTATAATTCATTAATTCGAAACAGCTTTACTAACTCATTTCCTTATAATGTACATATAGTAAATAAGGAAGTAAAGTACTGTGATTGAACAAAATTTATAGTAATAGTCAAATTTTGAGAGACTCATACATACGTTTTGAGTATTCCAGCATATGAATCCATCTTTTTACTTTCCTTGCAATACATGGTAATGTATAGGGAAAGTATTGGAATCATGTCGAAAATCGCAACTCGAGTTTTTGGCGGATCTACACGTTTTGAAACCTCTTGAATACGAAACAACTATATTTAGTGTGAAGTTTGTGTGTGTGTCTGTCTGTACAATGTATGTATCCACTGTAACTCAAAAACTAATAGGACCCAATTTCATAAAATTTGGTAGATATGTCACTTGTATGTGATCCTGGTGCTGATTAGTTTTTGGTACGATTCGAGATAAAAGAATCCGCCTTTTTTTACGAAATGCCCTGCAAAAATGTCTTGAGAACTAATTGATCGAATTTCACTAAATTTGGTAGATAAGTCATCTGTGGGATATTCTGGTGATGATTAGATTTTAGCACGATTCGGTAAAGAAGAACCCGCCTTTTTTACGAAATAGCCCGCAAAAATTGCTTAAATCTAAAATAAATGACTACATATGCTGAAATATATCAATTAAATGCTTATTTTATATGTAATTTTAGACGACAAAAGAATAAGACCCCCCCCCCCCTCATTACTCTTAAAATGAATCATTCTCGAGATATTATTTAAATATTTAATTTTGAGGAAGTGAAGATGATTTTCACTGTAGTTAAAAAACTATCTAATAAAAATTTCTTAAAACTTTGTAGTTAAGTCCCTCATAGATTATTCTGGTGCTGATTAGATTTTGATATGATTCAGAAAAGTATAACTGACTCTTTTTTGTGAAATGGCCCGCAAAGATAGTGAAAATCGGAAGTAAATGACTAAAATGAATATATATGTATGTGTTGAAATATAGTGATTAAGTACTTATTTTTAAGGTAAATTTTGACAACTAAGCGAATAAGACTAACTCCATGACTGTAGGATGAACCGTTTTCGAGATATTATTTTCTTATTTTGAGGACCTGAAGAATGTAAAGTGAATTAAGTTGCCAAATTTAACGAAAATGCAATAAAAAGGCAAATTGGATATAATATTAGAAAGGTATCCATGTTATTTTCAGCAAATAAACTCAATTTAGTGCACAATGAAATAAAAAATGACAAAATTAATTTGAATCTGCCGGGTAAGTCATGTGCTGCTCACATCAGAATTTTTTATATGATGTTTGCCTGCAGGATTGTGGGCAAAATTATTCACGTACAAAAGAGAGAAATTAAATGACATTTCGTAAATATCTTCCTATCTATAAATATCAGAAACCTATTAATGTTCGGAGGCTCGAACTAGGGGAAAGTCTTCCATTTTATGGAAGTATTTTACTTTTCCAGGGTGAGATATCAAACGGATGTCATTTCTTTTAAATCTGGAACTTGGTCTGGTGATACTCTTAAATGGAGACGATTCTAAAGATTTTATGCTTACCACGGGCCTTCTTTTATCTATCCTCGTATTGCATCCAAACCCCGAATAATAGACCTTTCTTAGTCATTTTTGTATTCACTGGGTTTTCCATCCAGTCCCTTACTCGAATCCTTCATCATTCCACGAACGCTCTACTCAAACAGCCACCAGTCAAGAAGCCCTCTTTCCTTCCCAGCAGTCACTCAAGACACGTACGACCTCTCAATTCTCCCGATCCGAAACTTATTCCTACTCTCCCGTAGGAACGCAAACAATGCTGGTAGGGGATTCATATAACATCCGAACCCGTTAGGATCGTTAGTTTAAGTAAACATATATTATAATGAAAACTGAGGACAATAATAATCGAAAGATCATTTAGACCTCACAAGCTTTCCAATATCACCAGAAAGCCAACTGAGTTTTGTGTCTAGCTTTACGTCCTTCACATAATTATATATGTTACCGGTAATTACATATTTGTCTACGATATTGACTTGACAATAATTTGATGTATGTCAGCAATTAGTAATGCGTATTTGTCCCAATAATTTTTCATACGGCAACATATTTAACTAACTGATGTGTGGCTCAATTCGACTTTCTCATACCGGAATGCATTTTTTTGTAGCTTGGGATTTTTTTTTCTCAAATTTTAGAAGAAATTTTTTTGAAAAATATTTATTGTGGGTCCATATGGTTAAAATCATAGCATATATTGCCCTTCACTTTAAAGGGCTTAAAAAAGTATTTCGATTGATAACATATTTTACAATGTACCCCTCGAGGTGATAACTTGTCCCTGACGGGGGGCTAATGACGTCATAAACAACAAAATTGTAGCGCGGCTATTTTTCCCAACAATGATTGAAACTATTAAGTTTCGTGATCATTCTGTCATAAATAAACCCTTATGCATGACTATGCCAAATTTCGTCCTATGAGGCCATGTTAAAAATATAAAATGTCAAATAAATTTCGAAGTTTTCACTCGAGTTTAAAAAATTCTATCTTGTTCTACATTCTTTTCTTAAAACAAAGCCGGATATAAAGTTTCTTGAAAATCCATTAATATTCCTGCCGCTATCCTGTACACAAAATGTCAACCACAGACATACAGGCAGAGACAGGCGAACATAACTCAAATAGTCAAAACGTGTTCAGGAGATCTTAAAACATATATTGGCATGCAAATCTCGAATTCGAAAATGTTCGTGAAAACTATACGTGTGCAAATATTCAATCTTCTAAGTCGCTAAAAAGAGTGTCTGAAAAGACTAAATAAGTTAAACAATTATGATGTATAGTACTAAAACGAATTGCCCGGTGTTTCCCGAATCTTAAATAAGCGCTACTTATAAATAAAATCGGTGCCTGCTACTTAAATAATACAAATACAGATGACACCATACTCGCCTGTTTTGAATAAAAAACATTCTCTCGTTTAAAATAAAATCTCCTAACCACAAAATGAGAATCACAATTGATCTTACATTCAGCGCAACGCTCATGAAAACAAGAATGGAAGTAAATGGCCCCGACCTGTCCGCTTATGCAATGCACATGCGCGAATATAGGGCTGGCTTGAATAAGTCGAAGAACTTTAATTTCATGGCCCTGACTTTAATGGGGAAACAATCCGTTGATTCCAATATTTTAATAAATTGCTCGCTTAAAAGAGTTATAATTAATGAACAGATGGCTTTTTGACATTTCATTTTTGCTTTGGAGAAGTGTGTGATATTTTAAGTAGCTGGGGTTAATGTATAAACAAATGATTTGTTGTCAATTTTTATACCGTAATTTAAAATTTGGGAACGTTTAGAATGGACGAAAAGTATATATATATATTTTAATTCACGAAAATTAATAATCGTATTTATTCAAAGTTTGTTTGAAAGAAAATTTTCGATGGCACTGATAATGTCAATATGGAAACTGTGATGCTATTTTCGGTCACTGAGGAATCGATTTGTGTGAATACTACCCAAAATCGTTGTAAATGGGGCTAAAACATAAAATAACTGAAAAACTAATTCGAAATCGAAAACCAAAAATAACGCCGAGAGGCACCTTGATGTGCTTGATGTACCTGTGTACAAAATTTCAAAGGCATACAATGCTTAGATTTTCCGCTACGGATTCAACACATACACACACACACACACATACACACGCATAGAGACATCTTCCTTTATGATGTAAGATGCAGGAAGGAAAAGTATAAAGTTTATTGAAATTATGTATAGATAAACAAGCAAATTCTATTCTGCTTTCGCTTTCGAATAAAATGCACATTATTAGACCCTGGTTCTTGAATATGTCTTTCATATCGTGCTTTGCCACCTCTGTCCACTTTATAAAATAGCTTTTATTAAGCATTTAACATGGAAACAACAGATACGCCACCAGAATCTGGACTGTCGACCTTGTCTGCAAGATACATCAGCACGTGGCGTTGTCGGTAATGAAATCGTATATTGTGCAGAGATCACTTATCTGCTGAAACGGAAAGACGGCAAAACATTTTCAACTATTGTAACTAAAATAAAATAAGTGAGATTTGATAAAAAACAAACGAAGATAGATGTCAGTGACAGACGAGTAGAATGTAAAAGACGCATATAAAGCGGAATATATCACGAATTCCTTCAGTTCTTTTATGTCATCTATATTGTAGTTTCGTGCTTTCAAGGATTTATATGTAATTCTATTCTGAAATTGTTTCGATGAACAGGCTTTCTGGGAAAGTCCTTAAGAATGTCATTAAATTTGGAAGGAAAGGTTCATGAGTACGTACGTTAGGTCTGTCTGTAATCACGTCCGAGTGAATGGAACTGATTGCAGCGCTCTTAAAAGGTAATTTAGAAAGTTAGGATATCGAACTTCGCAGCAAAGCGAGATAGACGAAAAATAAAATCCAACCACGAAGTTGTAGTGGGCCTGATGTAATGTATCATTAAGATTTGTAATTAATTATTTTAAAAATGTTACTGATTATTAGGATCATGTCATGCAGCATTGGGAAACGTATGCTGCTTATTCTAGCATGAGCTTTTCTTGAAATTCTGCACGTTTCTCGAATAAATTTATGTAAAAATTTGCAAAATGTATCTATTAGTATTATTTGAGTATTGTTGTTGTTGATAATAATAAATCAGGACCTGCTTGCGTAACTCGAAACACCGTGCATGCACATGGTGGATGCATCTAACTATGGTTTAATTTAAAAACATTTAGCAGAAGTGTGGCTCCTCTCGACTTTCTCATACTATAATCTATTAAGTAGCTTGTGGGTTTTTCACAAGAAAAAATTTGTAAAACAGGTATCGCTGGTCCAAATAACTAAAAAAAAAAAATTCCGATTTAGATTCCAAAAAAATATCATTTCTTTAAAAAATTAAAAAATTCCGATTGAAACCGTATATTTGACAATGTACCCTCCGGTGGGTAACTTGCCCCCCGAGGAGAACTAATGGCGTTACGAACACAACTGATATTGGCGGATGATATTTTTCTCAACAACGATTGAAACTATGAAGTCTCGTGATCATTCAACCATAAATAAGCCCTTTTATGCATGATTATGTTGACATAAATGGCGCGTGTAGTGATTTTGCTTTCCCAAATGACATTTTTTTTACTCTGATATGTGCAATAAATGTGTAAAAATGTGCTCATTATTTCATTAAGTTCACGCAAAATAAGTGAAATAGGACGAATTATTGCGTTTCAGAAATTATTGCGTCACAAAAGGCGAACGTTTAAACGTGACTTTGTCTGGAATGAAGCGTGAGGGCCTTCCGGATGGGCTGTTTCTAACAAAATTATAAGAATGACGCTCCCATTGCAAGTAACAGCATCCACTGATCGGTTTCGCGCCTTGTTAGCATAGAATAGCCGATATCTGCAATAGCGACAAGAAAACTCGCTATATGCCACAATTTTTCGATTTTCTATATGGCAGGACTGATTTTTCGATTTTTGATAGAGATTCGCAATATTGAAGCATGTAGAAATTTTACATGGAAATACTCATGGAAGGAGGTTTCTGAGGTTTTGAGAACGTGCGTAACCTCTGAAACGAAGGGGGAAATTGCCTGGGTGAAAACACGGGTCATCGAAAATGTTAACTTTTCGCTCGCTTAAAAGATTTATAATTAATGAACGAATGGGTTCAGCAAATAATTTTTGTTTCGGAGCTGTGTGCAATTTTTAAAGGAGTTTCTGTTAAATTATATAAACTGCGGATTGCTACTCAATGTTTTATATCGCAATATAAAAACCGGGGACTTTTTATATACACATGTATATATTATTTAAAACTTCACAAAAATTCGTCTTTAAATCGTATGGATTCCATTTAAATTGTGTTTGAAAGTAAATTTTTAGGTCTTTCAGATAGTGTCAAGATAGGAACTCTGTGATTATATTTTCGGTCCCAAAGGAACTGATTTGTGTGAATATCGCTTAAAATTGGCAAAATCGTACTAATACATAAAATAACTAAAAAAGCAATAAGAATTGAAAAAATAATGCCGAAGTGCATTTTCCCGGGTACCCTGTGTACTAAATTTCATGGCCGTACGACTCTTAAATTCCCTTCTCGCTACAAAGTGCACAGCCATATTTTATATAGCATGGGAGAGTAACGTCACAAAGAATATTTTGCCATGCCGGTTCCAAAACAAAATACTCATATGTTTAGAAACTTTCATTATTTCGGTATTAAAAACGGTTATTTTAGAAATTTACAATCGTGTATCCTCAAATTTTAGTAAGATATATCTAAATTTATCTTCTTTTATCATATATATTTTAAATTTACTGAAAAATAAATTATTTACTTTCAATAAAATATATAAACGAGTTTTTTTTAAGTAAATTCGTTATGTACTTTTTCGTTCTAGTTCGCATATACACTGCAAAATTTTCTAGTAAATGTATATATCTACAGAACGCTAGTTAGTGACTACGGTAAAAATGAGTAGTAGCATGCATTCATTTAAAATCACTTAAAGGACATTTTAGCAAATGAAATTTTTAAACATATATTGTTACTCAAGTTTTCTAAATAAATTTATTATTAGCACAAAGATAAATTTCGATGTTTAATGAGTTTAAATTTAATTTTCATTTGCCATCATCGTCAATTTACCATTATCAGCTATGGTGAAATAATGCCCTTACGTTTCTGCGCATTCTACTTTTTTTAAGTATCCTATCATCGGCCTTAAACAAATGCAATACGCCTCAAGAACCTAAAAAGCTGACATTGTGAAAGAAAACAACAGGTGGCGCTGTCGGTAATGATGCTCTATATTGTCCAAGGATCATTGTCAGCTCAAGTGGAAAAACATTTTATACTATTGCTATGGAACAAAAAAATAAGTAACAGAAGTTTTTGAAGTATTGTAAATAAAAAGTTAGCGAGAAGGATATATTGACAGAAGAATAGACTAAAAAACTGATGAAAGATCAAATATGGCACAAATTCTTTAGTTTTAAAAAATTGGATTGTACACCATATATATTAAAAGGTATAAAGCAGTATTATGATGGGGTTGAAAATTCTAATTCGAGTTTTCGATTCCATCACAGTACTGCCCTATAAGTATTATAATATATCCAGCGTTCCTAGAAAGTCATTAAACACTCCGATAACTTTGTAAGGAAAGGTTCATGGGTGTACACTTTATATCTATTTATAGTGAATTACATAAAGATCAAACTGCTGCTAACAGCATACACCGCAAAATTTATAGTATGGACATGTTTCGAAGGCAAGGAACAGCTTCTTTATTCTGGACACATAAGAAGCGCAATTTTCGCGCATGCGAGCTAAATCGGTGATTTATGCAAGAACAGAAAATGTGACTAAAGCAGGGAAATGGGTGTTGCTAACTACGGAAGAAAAAGGGTAAAAATCCAGGAGGAAGGAACAAGAGGTAGGAAACAATGAATGAACGGTAAAAAAGTTAAAGAGGAAACTGAATGTCCAACAAAATATTCGAAGCATTTGTTCAGTGAGTGATACTAGAGATGTGGATTTTCTGGAAAATTTTGAAATGGAAATTTTTCTTTTGAAATTATTCTCTATATTACATTTCAGCTGGAATAATATATTCAGTGACTTTTAAAAGTATGCATTCTTGTATCACAGCTACAGTCAAGCATATAACAAGGCTAAGAGTTTAAATCTAGAAATATATAAAAAAAATCTATGCATAAAAATTTCTCACATCTGTGTATTGCAGTTGGCAGCTACAATTTATTATTTTTCTTAAATATGCTTGCTTTTGAAAACTTAAAAAAAATTCAATTAATAAAAATTACATCTATAATAAATTACATCTTTAAAAATTACATCTTTAAAAATTACATCTTTAATTAAAATTACATCTAAAATAATGATTTTGGCCTTCAAAATTCTAATTTTAAAGCATTACACAAAAAAAATGATAAGGTATACAAAAGGCATGAGAAATAATTTAAAATTGTTAAACCTTATCAGAATCATAAATAATTTACTGTTTAGTATTATGAAAAGTAAATTATAAAATATAATATTAAAAAAAATTAAAACTGAGTATAATTGAAAAATATATTAAATATTATATCGCATTTCTTTCAATACCTACTGATAATTCAAGAGAAAAATTCTACAATCTTCTTTAAAACAAAAAACAAAATCACTAGTCTATTATATGCATAAAAATAAATTATTAAATATATAAACATATAGTACGACAAAAATAAATTTAAAAAATGCTTGCAATTAAGCTTTTTCAAAAATAAATAATTTTATATAATACTGAAAATTGTTCAAAACATACCTGCTTGTAATTGAACGAGTCTCACGAGTAAGAAGAGACAATTTGCAAGGTGAGTTAAGTATATATTTAGTGCTATTATTACTCGCATTTTCTGAAAATGAGTAAAATGTCACTTATGCCCATTTGGTTGTCATCTATTGTCATTAACCTTTTGCTTACGGGTGGGCCAGAGTCCATCCCAAACGAAGAACCTCCCAAGAAGACAGGTATTTGGGATAGGGTTTGTCAAATACCTGTCTTCTTGGGAGGTTCTTCGCTTGGGATGGACGCTGACCCACCCGTGAGCAGAAGGTTAAATTTCTTGACAAAATTCATTCCCCTTTTCCCTATTTCTGTCTTGAGTCGTTGGGGGGGGGGGGGGGGAGCTGTTCATCACATTTTACGCGAATGCGATCATGGTTATTTTGGTTTAACGAAAATAGCTGTTAAATTTCGTATTAAGTATGAGCCATTTTTCTAAACAAAACATTTCTGAGATTTCTGAACATTCTTAGTACTAAATGCTTAAATTACGTACTTAATGCTTAATATTAAATGGGATAAAATGCTTAGTACTAATTTTGTAACGCTCTACAACGTTGTAAACGAATGTTCCCAGTATCTCTAACAGGAAGCTGGATAGCCCCCACCTCCCGTACCCCCGGTAAAATAGAGGATTAGACCCCAGAAAATTATTTCATTGTTTTTCGCCACTGAATCTTCTATATGTATGCATAAATAATACGCGGTAGTTCTATTGCTTCTCGAGTTATTTCCTTGATCCATGACTTTTCTTGACGCCTGCTATACTGAAAAATGCAGATTATTACGGAACAGATTGTACATAAAAGGTGTTACTAAAAACATATTCTGGCATTGCTAATATTGGAATGTCGAGACAAATCTTTGGCTAGCATTCCACCGGGATTTGGGGTTCTTAGATTGTCATACTACTTACTATTAATTGAGTTGTTTGGGTCAATTGGACAGTAGTTTTAATAATATTTGTTATAATTGAACGAACCATTTGCAGCATAATAAGTTTCTGAAACATCTTTCATTTTCTCTAATCTCAAGTATAGACGAAACGAAACGTCACTTCGAATGTTGTTTACCTTACACCTTTCTGGTAGGTCGGACGGTCTAGGTCTCAACAACAACATCGAATGGTGTCATTCAGAAATTATTAATAGCACATCCATTTTCCTTGCACGCGTTGTGACAAGCTAACGCCTGTCCAATGACCAAAACACATCAGCCGAATAAACTCCACTTATAAATCAGCAACGAATGGAACAGAAGTTCTAAGACGTTCTTTTTCTTGCAAGCTAATTTACTTATTGTTCTTATAGATCTCGATCGTATTTGGATTGGAGATTTTATGGTTATTTTGCTCATTTTGTTGTTATTCTGTTTATAATCAAAGACGTGTGGTCTAAGAGTTCGAAAATATTAAAAAAAAAACTGAAATAGATGGTAGGTGAACTCAATTTCGTCAGCCTTACATTTGTAGTTTTTAAAAAAAAAAAATCATTTTTCTATATATTCATTTAGTAAATTTTCAAATGCATCGTATAATTTACATCAGTACCTGCCGTCTGAAATAAATGAATGTTCCTAAAAATGACTTGTAATGAGTCGGGAACAACATATAATAAATTTTACAACTGGTGAAATTGTCTCTCACTGTGTATACAACTTCATCAGGATGTGGTGAAATGGCACACAAGTTATATTCTACAGAAAATATTAAATCTCTGTTTTATTATCTTCGCAATTAGAGGAAGCAGATGGAAACATATTTTTTTTAACTACGTAGCCATCAACAGCCGAATGGCTTTTTAAGTTTTTCCGAGCTATTGCTCGGCTGTTGGTGGCTTTTTAAGTTTTTCCAGCTGATTGCGTCTCACGGGGAGTACTAAGCATATTCTCGAAATAAAGTTTCACATTGGTATTAACAGCAGCAGTCTTTCAGTAGTACCTATGTCTCTCGGAGTAGTCAGTTTTCGTGCATACTTTTGTCGTTATTAGAAAGCCAACATGAGTAAAGCGCATAATTATCTCCAGTGGTAAAATTGCAAGAAAAATTGCACAGTACTCGTTTATGGAAAAAAACTAACTAGACAGATAATAAAATAATAAACTAACTACTATTTCAAATACAGTAGATGGTACGGAGTTGAGTGATTCATCAACATTATTGTTGAAATTTACAGTACATAAACTAAAACATTCTTATAGAGTATAATGCAAGATCGACCGTGCTGTTTACAAAACAAAACTGCTGCTCAATAGCACGTAGATAGATAGCCCTATATTTTATTGTTTTTATTATTCTTTTTTGATTTTATTACTTTTTAATTAAGTCCCTTAAATGGTTGTATCACGACATCTGGTTACCCTTTTCATGGTACAGTGATTTTTAGCGGTAATGTATTTTATTTTATATAACTTGTGAATATTTTAATGAAATTCAAGTTATAATAAATTTTTATTTAATCTAATTGAAAATTAATATTTAACAAAACTCTTTAATGGTGCATGATTCTTGTTTTATAATATTGATAATTGGTTTTCATTCATTAATTTAAGAACCAAATAATTTTTTTGAATAAAATTATAACTTTAACGGTATTATTAATATTGATATCAGAAATGTAATTTTAAGCATCACATTCAAATTATAATTTAAATGGTAAAAACGAATAATCTGCTAAATATATATTGAAAATTTTTCTTTAGATGATGATAGTAAAAATTATTCGCAATTTAAAATAAAATAATAATAATGAAAAGAAAATTTTTTTTTAATGGATGTGATGTGTTCATTATTGTGCTTCATTTGTGTATTATATATAAATTTTAAAAATTAATAATGTTTTTATACCTTAACAATTCAAAAAAATTTTAATATCATCTTTGACTATTTTCAGAAAAAAGTTAGACTGTTTTAACTTATTGTAGGTGATGACTAACAATTTTTTTTTTTTTTTGAAAATTTATACCTTTTGGGTATCCGAATGAAAACAGTATGTTTTTATCTTTTGAAGCTGGTCTTCAATTGTCTCTAATTTAATATGCTCAAAATTGAAGAAAATTGTTCTGTTGTTTTCTGTTTTTTTTTGTTTCTGTTTTGTGAAGAGTATGCACTTTTAGTCAATTTTATGAATTTTTTTAACATAATAAACTTAAATTAAAAATTGCTAGAAAATTTTTTGTAATAACAATAGGATTTTAAAATACTACTTTTCTATTAATCATTAAACATAAAAATAAAATATAGGTATAAATAATTATGAAGTTTTGTTATATGTGTTTTTATTGTGCAATTCTATGGTTAATTATAGTTGATATTCATTCAACTTTAATGTGATTTTATTCACTTTATTTGTGACATGTTTTAATTTCAAATATACTGAGCGACTATTGTTTTAATCTTCTAATTCACAGAAAATTCGCTAAGAATAAATATGCTAGTGCTTTTTTTTTGACAAATCATTCTCATTCATGGAATTACGCCAAGAAATAATGAATTTTGAAATTTAAATCATTAATCATGAATTATTGTTTTGTATGTATTTCAGTTCATGAAATTATAACTGATAATTCTTTTTGAAGTAACGAAGAAATGAATTTTGTGTTGTGTTTTGTGTTTAATTGTATATGTGTTCTTTATTTAAATTGAAAAAGTAATCTTGAGTTAATTTTAATTGTTTAATTTAGAAGTGTAGCAATTAATGTAAAAGTTTAAAACAAACTGTATTCTTAAGACACATTCGAAAAAATTAATTGAAAATATTTCAATCTAATATTGGTTACAAAAATTTAGGTAAAAATATTGAAATTATTTGGTATTTTATTTATGTTTATAAATATGAAGTTAGATTCAATGTTGATATTCAATTTGGCAAAAGTTGTGTTGATTTTTTTGCAATTTTAGAATCTGAGTGATATGTTGGGTGAGTACAGAGAATATCGCAGTTTTTTTTTTGTTAGTCAGTTAGGTAAATAAATTTTTAAAGCAAAGTTTTAGGAGTTCTGTGAAAAATTGAGTGTTTATGTTTTATACTGAAGTTTATTAAAAAAATTGAGAGGCCTGCATGTCAAGAAAATGACATTTGAAAATTAATTGAAAAATATATATTGAATAAAATACTTATTAGTGGCCTAATGAAAATATTATATCCAATGGAGTCAAGATTCCAAATTTTATTTGTGATTATATGTGTATGTTGAAGTTCATAAAACTTCCAAGATATTATTTTATATTGATTGGGATTAAATAAAAATTGTATTGGTTATGTTTTTTTGTGTTGAATATTGGCAGAACTCGAATTAGTATTTATAATAATTATTAGTAGAGAGAAAAGTTTTTGTTATGTTGATTCTATAATTTTCCTTGGCTTTATTTTATTTTAAATATCTACCACCGAAACAATTATTTTGATTGAAGTTAAATTTTTGATATTGCTTAAAGCAATTGTTTGTAGTGATGAAAAATTAAGTTTACTTTTTTGTGTAAAATTAAAATAAGTACATTTTTTTATATTGTGAAGAATTTAAGAATTTTATTGCTAATTTAAAAACAAATTATTTTATGAACTTCATTTTACAGGTTTATTCAAAACTTCTTATTGAAATTTTTCTTTTATAAGCAATTTTCAGAAAATTTAGTATTAGGCTCTGAACTTCTCATATTTATTTGGGCTATAGCAATTTTAGAAAATTTTAAAAATTTCAATTTGGTAATTTATATATTCAATTGTTGATGACTGGTTTCTCATTGAATATATGTGGGTATCTTCCTTTATCTATCTTTTATCTATATTTTTCTTATTTATTAATTTATTTATTTATAACTTATTATTTATAGCTTCGGCTTTTATCTTATTTCCTTTATCTATCTTTTATCTGGTATCTATCTTTCTACTTTCCTTATATATATAATGTATAAGGAATGTATTGTGAAGGGGTCGAAAATTCAAATTCGAGTTTTCGACGGTAGAGCACGTTCCAAGCATCTCTGATCACGAATCAAACATTTTTGAAGTGATGTCTGTGTGTGTGTGTGTGTGTGTGTGTGTGTGTCAGTGAGTGTGTGGAGACGATAACTGACGAGAACAAATGGACCGATTCGAACGAAATTTGGTACAAAAATCACAATCCATAAACACTGGAAGCCTATTGTTTTTATATGCAATCGAATGTTCAGAACACCCTAAATTTTCGAGTGAAATTTTGAAAAAATCGTCAAAAAATCAAAACATCTAATAAAGTTACGCAAATAGACATTTCTTATCTAATTTTTCATTAGAAAACGATTGACATAAATTTTAGAACGCTAACGTGAACCGTTCTCGAGATATTGCACATTTTTCAAAAAAATTATCAGAAAGTCATATAAAATAAAAAAAAAATTCCTATTGAGAAACATGTTCACTTTCATATGTAATGCCATGCGATAAATTGGGTGACATCATTCTCGTGGATCTAGCTCGTTCCATTCATGAAAAAAGATAATTTGAGTAATGCTTTTGTATTTGAACGCTAATAGTCATTTATCTGCTGTAAGAATAACTTATTTCTTCGTCCATAACGCTTGGCGAGATTTTGGCGACGAATTGGGTGGAATGTCGCCAACGTGGAGACTTTTTTAAATGTTGCTAAATTAGCGAAAAACTCGCCAAATGGATAAAAATGACGCTAGATCAATAAAGACTAATTGATGATGACGACATGGAAAATGACGACTCATTGATGAAAATTCAATATCTTGGAAAGAATATAAATAACTACTATAAAAATAATCTTTTTTTTTTTTTTACTGTAAAAGTAATAAATTCATTGCATTATATATAAGGAAAGTCATGTGCTGCCAACATTAGATTTTTTTTAATTGCATTTTGCTGGTTTATCCATATCATCAACATTTTTGCTAGATTTATAACTTCGACTCGTTCATTTATAGCTTCGACTCCTTCTCAATATTTCAGTATTTGATGTTTTCTGATCGTAAATCTTGATAGCATTTCCGTTAATTTGTCCGCATTTTGAATTATTGTCTTTTACCCTCATAAGAGATAATCCTTTTGTAATTAATTACTAATCTTTATTCTCTACCAGCAGTTTTATTCGAATATATTGAATTTATGTAGACTTTCGGTTTCAAATTTTTGAATTCATTTTGAAAATTCATTTTACATTATTGAATGTTTTCATTTTTATGATTCAATTGTTAATGGTTTATTTCAGGTTCTGAGGTTAAAATTTGAATTGTACTAATTATATTTTTAAATTTCTTATAGTTTCAGCAACATATTGCTTGCGAATTCAGGTGTTTGGAACCTTTTGGCACAGAATCTGTTGTCAGCCTTCTCTTGCTTTGATGGTTCTTGATGGAATTTGAGTCAATTTGCTTTCAACTTGCAAGGGGAGTAATTTTCTTTGGTCTTTCTGCCGTGATCAAGCAGGACAGCCTTAGAAGTGTCTTGGAGATCTGTCGAATTCTGTTTGGAAGTCTGAAATTTCATAATGTAACATTTTCTTAAAATTTCATTTTCATTAGCATAATTTATTTAGTAATTTCATTTTATTTATAATTAATTCATTGATTGATAGGATTCATTTCATTCATTTTTTTATTTTATTGAATTCAATTTAAAATTTGGTTAGTTTGTTTTGATGAAACAGTTCAACTGTAGAAATATTCTTATGTGAAATTAGTAGTTTGGATTTTTGAAATTAATTGACAGTAATTGGTTATATTTCTTTGATTCAGTTATTCTTACTTTGATTGGAAGATTTTAGTTCATTTTAGCATTGTATTGAATTCAGAATTTTTTTTTTTTTTACATTGTCAAGGATTTTATTTTGCACTTTGCATTCATTATTTTGTTTGACTTATGGTCTGAATATTTTAACGGTTCAAATTTGTTGACTTACTTCTCAGAAACTTAGAATTTAAAGTAATAATTTCATATTCATTGGATTTATTAAGTTCAGTTATGAACCTTATCTACGAATTGTTCAAACTTAGGGTTGTGGTTCATCGAAGTTCATTTAAAAAAATACATTCTTCATTCTTATTTAGATTTTTGTTTTGATTAAAATTTTGAAATTTTTTTAGGTAGTAGTTAATATTATTTTTTAGTGATGGCAATTTATTTTTAAGTGATGGTAATTAATATTTTTTTTTTTGTGTGACAATTTTAATTATTGTATTTTTATTTATTGTATTTACTATTGTATTATTGTATTGTATTTAATTTTTTTTATTGTATTTACTCGTTTCATTGATAATCGACTGGTTTTGTATTCTTTGTTCAAACGTTTTGATATATTGTATTGTTTTTTGGCTTTAAAAACAATATTTATGTACATTGTATCAGGCATCATTAGGTTTTGACATTTTTTTAAAAATTTATCAGGCATTGTTTTACTGTGAGTTTTAATTATTTTTTTTTTCTGTTTTTTTTTTAGTGAGGGATTGTATGTTGTGATACGTCACAACACGTTATCTTATTATTCAAAATTAACATTTCTTATAAATCATTAAATATTTTTAATTACTTTAATTTTAATTATTTAATTTAATTTTTAATTTATTATTCTAAATTTATTCTATTCAAATTATCTTATTCAAAATTGCTTTTCTTTATTTTCATTAATAGGTCAATTATCTCATTTTTTAAAGTAAATTGTAAATAAGCTGCTATCCATTCACGTTTTTCATTCTCGCTGTGAATGCATTTGACTTCAGTTTCATAGCAGCACACTTTTTAGACAATTGACAGGGTCTTCGTTTATGGAGTAAACAGAAATTTGGATTGCTTGGGTTGAGTCTAACCCCTACCGTTATCTCGCTTCTCAAAATTGTGAATCGAGTTAGGTGGGAATTTTTTGTGCCGATTCTCTTCTGAAATTTCCTTGAGCAGGAGGTTGTGTTTCTGGACAGGGGTGCCCTGGGCCCCTTGTGCAAACCATTTTTTCTACATTGTTTTTTTATTTTGTATGGATTTAAAATCATCATGAATCCATAAGTTTGTTTATTCAAAAGATGTGTGAATTATGAAAATTTGTATGAAAAGAATTTTTTTTAAAGTAATACGGCATTATTTTTTTTAGAAGAAGAAGATCCAATTTTTGGATGATGAATCGTTCTTTACAGTGTCGTAAAGTAATATATCTATACCCATTTTTTAGTGATGATTATTTTTCAAGTGAAGGTGCGTAACATTAAATTGAAATTTGTGATTCTACAATTCAGTCATTAAATATACCCATTTTTTATTGATTAGATTAATAAAGAACATTTTTGCTACCTTTTATCTCAGAGAGTGATCCTTGAACAATCAATTACATAATTTTTTTATAAATTATATTTTGTTTTTTTCTTTTTTTGAATTGACTATAGGCACAGTTCCAGGTATGTACAAAAGTGAACTTTATCATGTATATAAACTCATATTTTTTTATTATGTATTGTAGGTTTTAGACGCTCACATGCAAGGATGGTTATATAAATATATATTAATTTAAATTCTATAATACTTTGTACATTTTATTCAAAATTCAATCCCCACTATACGATCCCCTTCCATTAAGTAACTAACCTTTAATGAAGTAATTTCCTTCTTTTAATTGCATGTGAGCGTCCACCCCAATCAGGTGTTGAAATATGATCGTTTTCAATTGATTTTATTATTCGTTAATTAAGTCCCTTGAATGGTTGTATCACAACAGTTACTAAAGAGTCATTGCTACAATCTGAATGTGTCTGTAGTTCTTTAGAATACTCCCCTTCAGGAACAATTGCCTCCTCATCACTTTTTGAAAGGTCAGCTTACACTAAAAAGGTAGGGCCGTGCCACCACTTTGCACTTATTAGAGAAGAAGCACTAATTCCTCTAGTAACTAGATCTGATGGATTGTCCTTGCTAGAGCAGTAGGACCAGGAATTTTTGTCTGTTAGCGATTGTATTTCGTCTACACGATTGGCAGCAAAAGATTTCTACTTATAAGACTTATTTGACTTAAAAATAACTTTTTTTCCACAGTTAACATATACGCTATAGCCCATATTTGAAGCAAAATAAATTAATTAGCTTTATAAATTAGTTTTCTAGAGCTAATTAACTTTTTATACATCTATATGAAATTTTTTGAACAATATATCCATTCGGTACGCTTTTCTAAAAATCTATTGAGTTTATCGCCTTAAAATTTGGTATGGTAGCAGAAAATGTACTATTTGAGAATAATAAGAAGCAGTTTTAATTTTGGTTAAAAAGAAATAAAATTAAAAAATTTTTACTAAATAACTTTGAAAATCCTAAAAATTTTAAGAACATATTTCTCATTATTTTCAAAATTTTTCACCCAGATTTACATTGTTAGGTATTTTTAAAGAAATAAGTTTGTTGTACAATTTTGGAAAATTTCAACTCTCTATCTTAAATAGATTTTTATAAAAGTGTACCAGAGCATTAAAAAACATATTTTGAGAAAAAGGCAAAAAGCTATATGAACACCCACAATGCTTAAAATATATTATTTTAAAACCTTCCAGCACCATAATAATTTTGTTTTAACATTTCAGCATAAATTTTTTTCTGTTTTATCATTTTATTTTTCTTTCTAGCTGATTTAGAGAGATTTTGGAAATTTAGTGATGCTTCTCGAACTCGAGCCTCATCGATTTTTCTCAAAGATTATTTCATATTATGGCCGGGTTCAATTTCCAAATGTTTTAGAACTTTTGTGCGATTGTAAGCACCATCATTAAAATAAATTACAGCATCTAATAAACCCAATTTCAAAGTACTTACTGAAACAAAAATAGTTTGGGGTAAGCGTTCCCATAAACAATGGTTGAAACTCTCATTTGAATTCTGCGTTCAACCATGTGTGCATTTTCTCAAAAGTTTTCTGTCAGAAAGAGAACGGAAAACATTTGTAACAGCAGAAAGTATAGCTTCTGGCAAAGAGTGTTCGTGATTATAATTTTCACCATTGTTTAAGGCTTTATTGTAACCACACCAAGTTTCCAAATCCATAGGACATAAACCATGTTGGGGTTTTTCATCAGTTGAAAGTTTGTTAAAATAAATTGTCCATATAGATTTTGCCATGTCATCTATGGATGTGCTTATATTGCGACGGATTGCCAAACCATAATAGTTCTGAATTCGCATGATTTCAACATCTGTCAAGCGACCACGTCCAGATATCTTTTTGCCATCAGAAAGTTTCGTGGGCCCCAATTCATTACGGATGTTTTTTAATCGAGTTTCCATTCTTTTTTGTACATGAGAAATGCATTCTAGTTTTTCAATTTCGACGTCAGGGCCATAAACTTTTGCTTCATGAACCTTATTGAAACTTTGCGAGTCCCCGTCTCCAAGATGATTCACATATCGCACTCTTCTCAATGACTCGGAGCGTTCAAAGATTTTCGTGACACCGTCAACCTCCGTAAAACACTCCATAACTGTATAAATTCTTCCCAATTTGGGAACTCTGTTGTTTTTAACGACATCTCGTATTGTTTACGAGGTTCGTGATCTAGCTTGGAAGTAATGACGTTAATTAACATTATAACACATTTATAATGCCTCCGGCGCTTGCACATTGAATACGGTTAGTCGCTACGTCCTCTAGCGATGTGCGGGTTACGTAGCAACAATGATTACATAAATAAATAATAATTTTGCTATTTACTGGTACAAAAGTATCTACACCGTGTAGAAATAATAACTTTACACAAAGATTAAGAAACTTGTTCAAAATGTTTTCTATCCATGCCAAAGATCCATTAAAGATAAGAGGCTGATATTATTTGCTTATGATGCATTTCTGCGTTGCGTGTCTTGCACTCTTGCAGTAAACATTTACATTTTAATGTGTGATTAATCCCTCACCTTTGTTTAAACATATCTCTAGGACTTTTCATGATAAAATGCTGAAATTTTGTACGCTACCTTATTAATGTATGGGGCACATTTTACTCATTGGAATGTTTTTGTACGGGGGCCGTACATAAATTTAAATTTTGGTTTTCTTAATTTAATTCCCCTGAAAATTTTAATCGATTTCGTAAAATTCTGTACCTTTTTTACGCAACTTTGTAATTTATTATATATGTCTAAGATCAATATGTAAGGAATAAAAGCTATTAATGTTTTTGGGACATTCTGTATAATGGTAATTTGAACTTCTTGAGCATTTTGGGGAACTTAGATTTTATCACGGATAACTTGAAGTGTATAAGTGTCTATTTTGTGTATATTGGAAGTGTCTGTAAATACGATTAGGAATATTTGTAAATAAATAATGTATTTATTCCAAAAATGCAATTGGAATAATCTGTGTATGAGTCTCCAAGCCGTTATTGATTGACTAATTCATTACCTTCAGCGATCAACAGGTAAGTGGACAGTTAATGCCACGTTCATCTAATTAATGATACTGGACGCCAATAATAAATTATAATTGCGGCAACGCATGTCTTAATTAATTATTCAAAAATAAATAGAGTTAGAACGCAATGCAAAGTTAGATCTCGAGGCGACAGGGGCATGCAAATGATGTAACAACTGATTAGCAAAATATGATTATTGAATAACAATAGGATAATAGAGTGAGAAAGGTGTAAAAAATGTTAAATTGCAAAAAAAGCTAATTTAAGCAAATGTATACAAAAGTAAAGAGTACAGCAAGAATACTGCTGAGGAAGAAAATATTAATTTTCTAGAGAAAGTGCTTATATCTTGTCTAAAAATAATTAAAAGCAGATCAAAATGAATATATAGTATTTACATGAAAGTAAATATTAGTTCATATTGAAGTGAAAAGCATATTTATGTATTTATGTCTGATTTATGTATATTTTGAGAATTTATTGTCCAATAAATGGACTAACCCTGAGAAGTAAGAAAGAAAAAAGTATAAATCTACCAGCATATTAAGGTTATTATAAGTGTCGAGTAAGCTAAAACTTATATGAAAGGAAACATGACCTTTTTATTGCCCACATTTTTGGGTGTAAAGATAAGGAAAATATCGGCTCCTTCCTCATTGGATTTGACGAAATCGAGCAGTTATAAAAATGGGGAGAAGAGAAACGGAACAATTTTACTCAAAAATAGGCACCGAGCACTAAATGTCATTATCGAAAATATAGACGCGCGGAATGAAAAACGTTTAGAGAAATGCAAAGCTAAATTGATAACCAAATTTGAAAACAGACATTCTTATTTTTATATCTCGATATTAATTTTTGGAAAGTACCTCTTGTCCCTTGTCTTCCTCTCTTTACTTCTAAAAGTACCTGAAACACCTAAGAAGCTACAAATATATAAAATGAAGAGAAGTGAAATGATCTTGGCTGGGATGAGAGCTTTGCTACGCAAACAGATGTTGGGGGGAAAGAAACGCCTGTTATCAGAACCACAATCGTCTACATCTCAATGCGTTAATTAAACATTAATCTCTATTAGTATATGCATAATACAGCAGGTGCATAATTTATTAGTTATATTATTCGAAACGAACCGTGGAATAATTCCAGTAATACTTTAGGTCAGCCTATTTATTGAGAGGTTGAACAAGACTGGCCTAGTAAGTGAAATCGTTGTTTAGTAAATCAAGGTGTATACTATCACAGGTCAGGAGTAATAAAATTACATACAGGTATAGTGCAAAGAATAACTAACCAGCCGTCTTGTAGGAACCTGAATTGCTGCTGCTCGAAAGGCAGTAGAAGGGCTTTTAATTTATACACGTTTTTATTTAGCGTAATCTGCTGCTTTCAAATCTTGTGATCGATTTTTAATCCAATTCCCGATCGTCAAGCGACTGGAAACTTTGCACACTTACATATTCCAAATGTCAATGAAATATTGTATCAAATTTGAGTTGCTTCCCCATTCCTCTCTATAGCATTTATGCTCTCTTCAACGCCAGTTCATGATCAAAGGCTAAAAATTATAAAATAAAAATATATTAAAAAAATTTAAAAGAAACACTCTTTTATTTTAAAATGCATTAAATGTAGAAAATAAATTTTGTTTCAGTACCCCAAAAAATTTCAAACACCCATGACTAAAATTAAAGCGTGTCCGCTTCCAGATAGATCATCGTTGGCTTCCAATTATCTAAGTTCTGAAATTAACTAGGAATTAATTATTTGTCACAGTAGTAAATATTCTATAATGAATTTCCAAAAATATACACAGTACTTTGTAAAGAGCCTGGCTGCCTCAGCCGGGTGTCGAACCCCGGATCTCCGAACTGGCCAGTCAACGCTCAACCGTTGAGCTACTAGGACGAAATCGCAAGCTCTTATTGCCGAAGTGGACTCAGCATTCTCGACCCTTTAATATAAGATTATCGGACAAATGACAATTTGGCTGACTGCCTCCTGCTATTTTTATCTCAGGTTAGCCTCCTGCTACTACTATTTTTATTTATTTATTTATTTGAAAAATGCATGCTACAGGAAGCAAATCCCAGTGACAGCAGGCAAAACAATACACAGAAGAAATCCGGAGAGGGCAGATACAAACACGAACCATACAGATAGAAACAGAATAAAAACACCGACAGCAAATAAGCATTAGTAAGTTAATAAAACAGTAGAACACACAAGAATTACGAAAAATGACCCAGGTTTTACCCAGGTTAGTATCCTTCGTGGTCGTTATCCTTTCAATTTAAAATCGGCTCTCAATCTTTCAGAGTCCACAGAATCCGTACTAGTCGTACTAGGGTCACTTTCAGACCTCCGAAATCTTTGCACTAATCTACAAGGTTGATTTGTTCGGACGTCATTGTAAAGTTCCTTGCTGCCCCAACCGCGAATCGAATCTTGGATCTCCGAACTGGCTAGCCGATTCTCTACCGTTCATCTACTGGGACGAAACTCTTATTGTCGAAGTGTCGAAGCAACTTGAGATATACAAGTAAAATATTCAGCAGGATACTCGAAACAATGTGCAATTCACATGCGTAATTTATCATTGAGGATTGTTGTTACACACATTGTGACATTATATTCCCGCTCATTACTTATCCTTTCACCCAAACATTACAGCAATTTATTAACTTTTTACAAAAACGTTTACAACACAGCAGAGAAAATAACAGTAATAAAATCGAATTAAAATAAGGGCCCACGCTTTTATTTATAGTCATGTGTGTACGAATATTTTTTGGGTACTGGAAAAAAAAATAATGAAATATTTAGTTTCTGTTTTTTAGTGCATTTTGAAATAAAAACGTGTTTTTAATTTTAATAAAGTTTCTATATATTTTTTTGTTATTTGTTTTATTATTTCCAATGCCTGTGGCACATAAACAAAATATAAAATACAAAATTACAAAAATACTGACATAAAAAACAAGGACAAGAACAAATGTAGACAAAAGAACGAACAATGCGAAAAACAAGAGTTAAAAGATTATCGTCCCAATAGTTTTCTCGCCGCTCAATATCTGGAAGCCTCAGTAGCACCATGGAGGACTCCATATCGACTCAAGAAATATCTGTCCATAGGTACAGTAGTATTACACAGCCCGGGCATGCAACCTCAGTAAAAATGTCAATACGACACAAATGTACAGCAAGGCAGTCATGCCCAGTGGTCGGCAGTAGCATGCTATAAGTAGCGAAACTACAGTAGTCACTCCTTTTTCTCGTAGTTTGTAGTGTAACACGTTACTTTTAAAAATAAGTAGTGTAGCGAGTAGCGCGATACAATAAATCAATAGTCTGTAGTATCTAGTTTGGACGCTACATTTAACTTTACTTCAGTAAGCAAACGAGGTGCCATTCTACATATCATGTGATAACCCTTTCTTTGTACGAAATTTGATGTTCTATGCAACAATGTACGATTTGCAAAGTGCCAAGCGCTTTGGAACAAATAAAAAATGTGGGTTGTTCTAGCTAACAAGATACCTTCAGAGATAATCACTCGTCTCATAATACTGAATAAGACGAGATAAAATTCGATGCATTCCTGTCGTGAAACGCATATGCCGATGCCGGTTCCTGAAAGAGAACGGGGAGAAACTATATACGATTTTCGATGCTACAGGGCTATTGCCTCATGAAATTGATTTTTTATTATGTCTCAAAAGATTCTGCTTATCTGATTGCAATTTTGAGATGCAAATTCTACTAAAAATGAACAAATATGTTTTAAATAAATAATTTTTACTTTTATTTTATTTTATACTATTGTTTTATATTAATATTTCAGAAATGGTTGTAAAAGCGTAAATTTTGATAAGTTGATCAGTAAATTTTACATATTCAGCTTAAATATGTTAAATTACTGCGGTATATCCATAAGTAGTGACTACATTTAAAAAGTAGTTTGTAGTCACTACTTTAAAAAAAGTAGTTTGTAGTCAAAACTTTAAAAAAAAAGTAGTTGTAGTTAACTACATTTGTCATAAAGTAGTTTACTACAAAAAAAAGGTATTTTTCCAACCACTGGACTCATGCTTAGTTAGCAGGCAAAAAAAAAAAGCCACTGCCTCCTGTCTTGGTTTATCCGGTACATCGAGGAGACATCCTCTCCTATACTTGCTATACTTATTTATTATAAAATAAATGATTCAGCAGGAAACCGTTTTCTGTGATTGCTTACAGATTTCGTATTTATTAGAGTCGATAATTTTAGCGCTCTCTTTTATCACTAAGGTCCGTGCCCCTGCTCGCTACACTCACCAATCTCGGGGAGCTTTTTCTGTTCTTACAATAATTTGCAACTACGTTGGTAACAACATGCATGTTCTGACCTACCTGCGACGGCTTTGAACTGCACAGCTCCATAATGTTGATTCAACTTTCTAATAGTGAACTTTACTATATCTCATCTGTAAAGAACAGTTTTCTGGAGTTCTACGTTGCGTATGACATCCGATACTGCAAACGAAGTTGGATATTAGACTTATTTTAACTTATTTACAACAATGGATGTTATAATACCTGCTTTTGTGTTGGGGCTACGCAGGCAGTGATTGAGTGTTTTAAAGTAGATATCCCATATGAATAAACAAGTTTGCAAGAATGCCCGAGGGCCTCACTAATTTATATAAACTCTATAAGTTATGTCTGCTGCATATATTTCTGACAGGCAACCAGCAGCTTTTGACTTTAGTGTCATTTTTTATAGTAAGGAACCAAATCTGAGCTGTATTAATAACCAGGTAAATATTTAATGCGTGTTCATGAAAATTAGTTTTCGTAAATACTTTGTTTATAAGAGTCAGTAAGACATAATTATTAAGTACAGTAATAAATCCATTTTAATCATAATTGTTCTTGACAATCATAGTTGTGATAAGCTAATAAATATATTTTAATCATAATTGTCCATGACAATCATAGTTGTGAATATAATCAATAATAAAACATATCCATAATTATCAAGTCCTCGCCATCTGTATGACGTTTCTGCCGGAAATCAATCGCAGAAAAGTTGAATGTTTGCTCGACCCACTATAATTTTACCAATGTTGACAATGCTAAATATTATATTAATTAACATTTAATTTACTCAGGCTAAAATCAAAATTATAAATCCGAACTGTACTATTTCCCGACTGTGCGCAATGCAATGTAAACAATTTGCAGGATTTTTTTATAATATCCGGGACTTGATCGACACTTAAAGTTTAAAGTACATTTTATGCCACGCACATTGCATGCATACATAAAAATCTCCACCAGAAATCAAACCTGGTTTCTGTGGATCTGAAGACTCCAGTGTGCTACAGGCCAATCTTTTAACTCTCGGGAAGTTTCGTATGAGAAGAATGTTTGTTTTGTGTGTCTTAAAGACATCTCGTGTTAAGAGTTCACTTAGCTGTAAAATCGTTATGTTTCTTCAGAAAAACGACTTAATTTGCCAAACTTTTCTTTATCAGTAGCTAGAACGAATTACTCAGCGTTGTCGGGTCCTAAATAAGGGGGCACCTCTTATAAATAATTAAATAAACGTCTGCTACTTAAATAATGCATCCTAAATAAGAGGGCGCTACTGATGAATAATTAAATAAGCACCGACTACTTAAATAATATAAAATTCGCACGCTCTTCGCAAAACACACAATATTAAATGTATTTGCTAATGGATGGTGGTAGCTGAAAGAGAAAAAGATCCGGTCTTTAATGTCGAACACTCAGCTGATTCAAGCATTTGAAGAGTTCGCTCGGTTAAAAAAATCCACAATTGATCAAAAGATGGGTCTAGGAAAATGTTATATTCTGGAGCAGTCTTTAATTTTTTAAGGAGCTGATGTTAAAGTATAAACATTGGATGGCACGCCAGTTTTTTTTATATCGCAATATGAAAATCACGAAGGTATAAAAAGCAGGAAAAAATATATTTTAATTCACAGAAATTCGTCTATCAATTGTATGGATTTCGTTTAAAGTTTGTTTGAAACAGTATTTTTCGATTTTTCCGACGGTGTCAAGATTGAAACTCTGCGATCATATTTTAGGTCGATAAAAATCGATTTGTGTGGATATCACCCAAAATCGTTGTAAATCCGACTAAAACATTAAATAATTAAAAAAACAATTCGAAATGAAAATAATAGCACAGAGGTGCACTTATTCTGGTAGCCAATTTCATGGCTGTACGACGCTTAGATTTCTCACTATAGACTGCACAGAAACACAGACTTCTGTCTTTTTGTAGGAGTTCACTTAGAAACGGCAAGGAAACTCATTACAGTGTATATTGAATAATTAATATCGGAAAATTAAACAGTACTTCATCAAATATCACACACATGCTTCGTAATCATTTACATGAATAAGTTTTACTCTTCTTTGATTATAATTTAACAAAAGACTAACATAAAGCATTACGTCCTATAGTCTAATTGAGGAATGATTAATACCAGTTTCTTTGCCTGCGTTATGCCAAGCGTAATGGATGGGTTCTGGGCCATAACATCCACCGTATAGGCCTCCTCATAAATCACCCAACGAAAAAATAGAAGTTCCCGGATGAGTGTGTTGCCGATCTTTTGTTTATTGTAAGCTAATTTATTCTTTGTTCTTGTCTGCATGGATCTTGTCCGTATTAGGAATGGTGATTACATGTATGTTTCGTTTCTTTTGCGATTATTCTGTTTTGTTTTGGGGCATACAAAGTATTTGGTAATAATATAATGTCGTAAATAATCTGAAAATAAAAATACATAGTTGATGACATCGCATAACAGTTGTGAGGTCTAAATAACCTTTAGATTATTATTTCTCTCAGTTTGCATCATAATTTGTGTTTCTTTAAACTAATGATCCTAACGGGTTTGGTTGTTTGACCAATCACACCGAGCTAATCAGCATTTTCTGCGTTCCTGAGGTAGAGAAGGAAATATGTTTCGGATAGTGAGAGTTTCAGTGTGTTCTTGAGTAGAGGCTTCTTGAGTAGTGGGTTCTTGAGTAGAGTGTTCTTGAGTAGAGGGTCTTGGAATGAAAGAAGGGTTCTTGAGTAGACGATGAAGGATTCGAGTAGTGAGTGAAAGGAAACCCTATTCGATACAACGATGACTTGGAAGAGTCTAGTATTCGGGGTGTGGCCGCAATACGGAGCGAAGTAACATAATGCCGGGGTAAGCATATAAGCTTTGTAAACGCGTATCCATGTAAGCATTATCACCAGCCTAGTATATGGTAGTAGCTTGTATAATTGTCATTTATTCTGGGCGTGTGCAATAACAATTATATGTGTTATCCGTTACTTTAAGCAGCAAGTTGCTGTAATTTCTGTGAAGTCCCCAATAAACAGTTATATTTTAAACACTGCAGTCCTGTGTTATTGCCCTTGGACCGAAAGGTCGACATATCATGTACGTTTGCTAAGTCACTTTAAGTCACTCACAAGTAAGTTTGAGTTAAGTCACTCACAAGTAAGTTTGTGTTAAGTCACTTTTGACAGATTAACTTAAAATCCTCTACAAAGGCATGCAAAGAGGATAAAGAGACATTTAGGTCTTTACACAGTTGATGATTACATGTATTAATTGGTTTCAAAGGTATAAAATCTTCCTCAGAATAATTTAAATAGAGTAATCACGACGGAAAAGGCAGGGAAGTTGCTGTCAACAGAAATATACTTAAGTGACTCCGGGAGATAGATATTGCCATTCCGAAAGAAGAACAATTAAACAAAACCACGAAAGAGGTATAAACAGGATGAAATTTACTTCAAAAGATGATAAAACATTCAATTAAATTACTAAAAGGAAGAAAAAGTTATGAAGAAACATTTATAGAGTGGAAATTGATGTGTACACTTCATTTTTGACGTAACCATGCATCATTAGTGCACACTTTTGTACACTTATTTCGCACAGTCGTACGTATTTTCTGAAAAAAAAAACCCGTGAAGTGACATCTCCAGAACCGAAAGTGAAAATCCTTATCTTCCCCCCCTCCTCCTTTACCTCCTCCGAACTTTAATGCGGAATCTATATCAGTCATCATCAAAACGCTATCTGTGGCAAATTTTTAGTAATGGGTGCTCCACGGAAATATTTGAACTGGAAGTGAAAAAAACAGATATGGAATTTCTTATTGAATCCCTCACCCCCCCCCCCCCTTCTGAATTTTAGGCTGAATCCATATCAGTCATCAGCTAAGTTTTATTTATTGCCGATCCTGAGAAATAGACGTTGAAAAGAAAATGTAAATTTTTGAATAGGAAATGACATCTTCAGAACCAGAAGTAGAAATGCTTACTGAGTACCGCACCCCCTCCGGAATTCTATGTTAATTCCATATCAGTCATCATCTGAGCTCTATTTATTCTTGAAAAGTAAACGTTTAAAGGAAAATGTTTTAACTGGAAGTAAGAAAGTAACTGGGAATTAAAATCCTTAGTAAACCATTCTACCTCTTTAAGAATCTGATGATAACTGATTCATATTAGTTATCATCTAAGCGCTATCAACAGCAAATCTTGATAAATAGATATTTAAAGCAACAAGCAAGAAAATACAGGCAAGCACAACAACAGACAGAAAAACACAACATAAACACGAAACGCTAAATTCTATTACAATGCAGACTAGGGACGAGCAAGACCATTCAGGTCGTTAAGATAAACTATAACAAGGAGAGATTGGCAACAGGTGCAATACAATAACTTCTCAGTGACGTGAGTCTCACATTGCAGAAACGTAACAGCAATGTTACGAAATCATGATACGGAGACATTACAACATGACGCCACAAACAAGTTAAAGTGCGACGCCTCAAAGTAATTTGAAAATGACCAAAAGGACTTCTCTGTGACGTGAATGTGAAATTGCGGAGACGTAATGCAACATCCTATGACGTCCCAAAGTGACGTAAATGTTACGTCACTGTGAAAAAAATGCTGCTAGGGATAATTAACAAATCCTATGTTTAATACTAGCCGCCTACGGCGACCAGTCTTCATCTGGTACAGTACCAGAAAATGTGCAAATATCGGTTTTTTACCAAAGTTGTGGGCGGACCCTGGGTACTTAACGGGATGCTGCTCGTTTAAAAACTATCTCTCAGCATGCTAATGGAAGTGGTTGGGCCCTGTAGGTCAACCAGGTGGCTGTTAGGGTGAGAATCGATAGCTGTACCAGGCGATAGTTGGTCGGCGTAGTTAGGCGAAATGGGGGCAATCAAATAAAAAAAAAACATTAAAAATCTTTGATGAACATAAGAACATAATTGAGCAAGAAACAAAATATGAAAAAGAAAAGTGCAATTAAACATTTATATCATGTGTTTAAATCTTGTAATTGTGATGGCATGTTTTGAAGTGTAAAAATAAAGAAAATGCTACTCCTTTGTACTGAGTTCCACATCCACCTTATTTGAGGTAGAGTACATGGATGCGTTACCCCCCTTTTGTTACACGCAGCTAAATGAGGCGGGTTCCGCTATAGGCATATTTCCTCATTCAGCGGTTCCCCACCCCCCCAAAAAAATCATATAGTTCTTTGCAGTCAAAATTTATAAATTATATCAAGTACCTATAATATGGGCCTTTTCGACATAATATTTATAGAAATGGCTAAATTAAAGTTAGAAAGCATATAAAAAATGTATGTACAGTAAGAGTAGAGTAACTTCTGCAAAATATCAAATAAATTGTGTTAAAAATCATTTATGTTAAGTATCATTTATATTATCATTCAATACCCGGTATTAATATTAATATTGAAGAGCTTCTGGATACGCAATTAGCTGTTCTACCATTTTGAGTTAAGATATGAAGATTACCGTTACTTCCAACCCGTGAACACGCAACGTAATTAAATCAATTTTGTTTGTCTTTATCTTAATTTATAAGAATATCAAAAAACATTACTGTAAGAAGAAACGTTACCGAAAAAATAATAAAAAATCTGCTTAAAAACGAAAATACAAACTATAGTTGCCAATTGCCAACAGCAAAATCAAACATTTCCTAAACGTTTTGAGTATTGAGTATTTTATTTTTGACGAAAATATTTAAATATACGAAATAGATTATATTTAAATATACGAAAATAAACAAACATTATAATTAAATCAATTCTGTTTGTCTTTATCTTAATATATAAGAATTAATATATAAGAATATCAAAAAACGTTAGTCTACAGAATCTCCAATTAACACGGTGAATGAATCACGGCAAAATAATCACATCCAGGGTCTGTTTACAATTTTTCTCCGATCTGGTAGGGCAATTATCTGCGAGGATGATCTTGGGAAAAAAAAATGAAAGCTACTTCAATTGCCTTAAAGAACATCACAAATCAAAAATAAGCTTTTTTTTTAGAATATTATTGAGGCAGTTTCTAATCGATTCAACTTGCGAGAACTTTAGTAATATTTTCGGCCGATAGATGGCGGCAAATGTAAAACGTTTCTGTTTTGATTCTCAGGATTGGATTGTCCCGAAAGCTTTCCCGAGTGTATCGCCCCGGAAGCGTTCCCCATCAAACACACACTCTGTTTTATTATAAGTAGAGATAGAGATAATTACTCAGAATAATGAAATAATACTTCCGTATCTATATATGCATATAGATAAGTTTTGAAAAAAAAATTTTTTTTGAAGAAGAAATGGAAGAATAACTGAAAATGGAAATGTTTAGTGACCTTTTTGCAAATCCACAAAAGTGTTTTTTTCTTTCGATGCGATGACCTCAGAAAATACAAATTCAATGTATTTAAAAAATTAAATATAAAGGAATTGTCTTATGGATTCGGTTTAAAGATCGTTAGAAAGAACGTTTCCTCAAAGCTTTTCAGCGGTGTCAAGATGGAATATTTTTAGTTACTGAGGAGCCAATTGGTATGAAAATCGCTCAAAATTGTGCTAAAATATAACAGTAACAACAAAACTATTTCGAATATAAAAAAAATGTCACACCAAAGTGTATTGCCTCGGGTCCTGAATAACTTTGCACCATTATATTTGTTGTCAGAAGTTTATAATTTTTGCTACACCACACAGACATCTTCTTTTACTATGTAATATTATTCCGACTAACGTCTATTATTTATGCAAATTAAAAACAAAGGGAACAGCTTATCATCAACTTAGTGTGCTGATCACCTACCAATCATACACATACCAATAGTGCTGATTAGTGTTTGGTACGATTCAGAAATAGAGAACCTTATTTTTTTTCTACGAAAGGGACGATTAAATGATTCTACGTCTAACGGCTCTCGATAGATTTCAGTTTTTCACATTTTTGTAACGTCGTCTTTGAAAAAAAAAAAAAATAAATACGTCCATTCTATCGTCCTGAAAGAAATGAATTAAAACCGCAAATTCATTGAATTTTAAATGAGTATTCGTGTTTATTATTAAAATTAAACTCAATTTAATGAACCGTGAGCGAAAGAGAAAATGAATTTAATTGTGACCGTCTGTCCGTGCAACCCACTTAACAATTAATGGACACGATTTTATAAAAATTGAGTGGGTAAATGACTTGTGGATGACCATTGTGCTGATACGATTCGGGAAAAGAGAGCCTTTTATTGTAAAGTGGCCCACAAATAGCAAAGTTATGTGCTGCCCACAACCTATTTTTATTTCGCCATTGGACAAACGCGATTACAAATCAGAGCTCTGCCCGAAAAGCCGCCCTCCACATGCAAAACTCCAAGTCGCATCTTTATTCTGTGTTCCATTTCACATAAACTTTATTTATGGTTTTACGTGACGTGAAATTTCCACAAAGGTCTGTCCACATTGAGATATAAAGTGGACCCCAGTTTCTCGGATACAGATCTATTTTACTTTACAAGACCGGGGAAAGCCGTAGATATTGATCTTGAGCTTGACATTCCAAGACCAACTTTCTGCAACGCATATAAAGGATTCTTTGCGTGCACATGAAAGAGAGTAAACAACAGAAAGAAATTTATCGGCTCGGATTGGGTATACTGTCAGATCGGGTATGTTGTCAGAAATGTATCGGCTTTCCATGAATAAACTTAAATTTCTTGGTTAAGAGTCTCCACTCTACTTTCTCATATATTCACGTTCGATAATATTTAGTTATACTTGTATCACAATTGCTATCAGAATGGAAATACATAAATGCATATTTTTCACTTTCCCTACAAATATAGTATAATGTGTAGATAAAGTGTTGTGACGGGGTCGAACATTCGAATTCAGTTTTCAACGGAAAGCACGTTTTTAGGGTACTTTTTTGACATCGTCCGCAAGATAACACTAAAATGTCTCAATACTTTTTCTAGGAATTTTATCGTAAACTATTTTCGAGATATTAGAAATTCTATTTTTCCCACTGAGAATGCGATACCGCTCGAAATAATTACGCAAATTACATGAAATAGGGAATGTTATTTTTATCAGAAACAGCAGCAATCCTATTTATTTTTAACCATATCTAGTGATGACTCATCCCTAATTCTTATTATTTTCCTACAAAATTAAAATTTGTAAATCTTTAGGGAAAGACATAAATTGAAAGCAACAGTTTTTTACTTTCCTTGCTGTTACATTGATATTTCACTAAAATGTGACGTTCATTATGGAAGAAAGATCAAAAATGAAAGATATGGTCCCTAAGAATGGAATACACAATTTGTGCGAGGTTCCCTTTTCATGCACCTGCAACAGATGTGGCCCCGCTCTCCTTTGCCGTTCAAGAGAGGATGCTCTTGACTTTCTCAGGGCGCCGATGCTCAGACACTAACGAAGGTGACCTTATTGAGCGCCCCGGTATCATACTGGTATATTCTTTGGTAACGTGGGAAGTCGTCTCACAAAATTATTAATTTCGGGGCCTCCACCGATATTAAGGGTTGCACCGAACCAATGGAGGCAACATGGGACGTAAGTGTAACCCTATGCTGTCCAATCGAAAAGCGAGGGCGCCAAAATAGAGGCGGTAAGAATTTAAGTACTGAGAGAGAGAGTTTTGAATTTAGAGAAGGGTGTGGGACTTGACTTTAAGACTCCAGTGTGTGCAGAGTGAAAAAAGATAGACATGGACATCCAGGGAATGGCTGTGACGACGGAATCTTCTCCATGACGGAGGTAGACCGTGTGTGTTTCATGTCCATATTTAGAAATACCAACTCTCTCGCAGAACGTGTAAAATAATTTTATCTGGGGATAAGAGGGGATACTTTGTATAAAGTAATTTTAAGACAATTTATGAAATACAATTGCCGGTTGGTAATTAATTAAAAAAATTATGATGAGTGAGATTACGTGTTTGTATGAGAACTCAAAAGGAAGTAAGAGTTTATGATGTATATAAATATTAGCTAAAGTCGTTTTTTTGTTATAATAAATGTGTTTATGTGTATTTAAAATTATGTCCTCACTTTAGAATAGTTTAACGTTAGTATATTTGATGTACGAAAGCGGCCAATTGTTAAACCTCAAATTTTGGGGGATGGACATATTACGGAATTTTACCACACGTGTGGCAAGAACCATGCTACACCTACATTACATGGTAATGTATAGGTAAAGTATTGGAATCGTATTGAAAATTTCAACTCAAGTTTGTAACAGATCTACACGTTCTGGGATCTACCTCTAGAACATTAAATAACTATTTTTGACATGACGTGTGTATGTGTCTATCTGCGCAGTGTATGCATCTACTTTAGTTTCAAGACTAATTTACCAAATTTCGCAAACTTTGGTAGATAAGTCACTTGTGGTTTTCTCTGGTGCTGATTAGATTTTGGTACGATTCGGAAGAAAATCATTAACCTTTTATGCGAAATGGCCCGCAAAAATTGTCAAAATCTAAAATAAAAAAACTACGTATGCTCAAATGTAACAATTAAATGTTTGTGCTCTACGTAATTTTTGCCAATGAAAATAATAAGATCAACCTCATTACTCTATGACTACCCGTTCTTGAGATAGTTTTACTCATTTTTGCTACGCCCCCTTTGAAAATACTTCATTTCTCAATTGAACCGAAAATTGAATTAAAGGTACAAATTCAGTGTAAATAATTATTAAAGAAATTTAATGAATAATTGAAGAAATAAAGAGAAAATGAAATTGAGTGTGAGGGGAAAATCATGTGCTGCTTACATCAGATATTTTTTTATTTAGTAGTGAATAGAATCACTACATTTAATTTCTGGAATCTAACTCTTTCTTCTATAATCCTTTTATTTGATACCTCCCTTGAGAGCAAATTTCATGTTTACACCTTTTCTAAAGATAAGCATTATACTTTCACACCTCACCTCCCCGCTTTCAAATATTTCTTTAAAACAATGTGATAAATTTTCTGGAAGATATTACACACCCTTTCTTTTCACATTCCATGGAGAAACATCCATTGGTTAAAGAAACCTGTGGTCTCACTTACCAGAGCACTTCATCTTTAGTGCCTGTCCATTAAGACCTGCTTTATCCTTCGGAACGTTTCAAGATATTGGACATAAAATTTTATTGTATGTTGTAAATTTTTAGACTGTAAAACCCGGTGTAATTATATTGCTTTCAACAAAACTTCTTTAATACAATTTTACTGAGTAAAGGGAACTAGGGTGGAAAGGGGGACCCAACGTTTAGAGCAAATATAAACGATAAATTATATATGAAAATGATAAATGAAAATGATAAAAGTATAAATGATAAGAGGAAAAAAACGATTACAAAATAAAAAGTAATTTATTCAAATATTTTAACTTAATCAGGCATGAAAATACCAATAATTAAAAAGAAAAACTGTTAGTCTTTGGGGTTGATTTTATTATTTTCGTTGTCAAAAATTAAGTATAATATAAGCATTTATTTGATACATTTGGAAATATGTAGTCTTTTATTTTAGATTTTTACGATTTATGCGAGTCATTTCGCAAAAAAACAGGCAGGTTCTTTTTTCCGAATCGTATCAAAATCTAATCGGCACTAGGGTAAATTCCAAGTGACTTATCTACTAAATTTTGTAAATTTGGTCGATTACTTTTTCAAATAATATGGATACATACGACTTTTCTAGTCTATTTTGCAAAAAAAGACACGTTCTTTTTATAGGAATCGTACTAAAATCTAATCAGCAACAGGGTATCCCACAAGTGACTACCTACCAAATTTTGTGACATTTCTTCTATTAGTTTTTGATCTAAAGTGGATATATGCATACATTGTATAGCCAGACTCACATACAGACATATTTTATTGCATAGACTCACATACAGACACATTTTATTGCATAGACACACTCATATACAGACACATTTTATTGTATGGACAGACTCACATACAGACACATTTTATTGCACAGATTCACATACAGACATATTTTATTGCATAGACAGACTCACATACAGTCAGGCACACAGACGTCACGCCCAAAAATATTTTTCGGGCTCTAGAGTGCTCAAAACATATAGATCTGTCGATAACTCCAGTTGCGATTTTCGACACGATATCAACAGGCTCCGACATAGCCTAACTGGGGACCATGGCAGACATTGTTCCACGGACCCCTCGAACTTTCGACATATCTGAAATAAACGAAAATATTTTTTCAATCACATAATTATATTGTGAAAAAGATTATACAAAATGAAGCTTCTGAATATTTTAATGGAATTTAAATGATTGGCTTACTCATCATAACCAAGAGGGTGAATAAGTCTGGCAATCCATATATGTCTTCAAAACAAATATTTTCACTGGGCGATTCCGATGGTATAAATATTTTTTTCAGGAAGCAGTCGTTAATTCACCGATATTGCGTGGGACAACTGCACCTCATTCCCCTGCATTCGTCAGGTCCAATACGTTCCTTATGCATTACCATGTATTGTAGGGAATGTAAGTGTGAGACCAGGCGGCATCAATTGTTTCTGATGTTTACAACGAAACAAAGGACATACTTTTAGTCACCGTTTTATGACAGTCTTGGCCCGGAAGGTTATGACTCCAAGAAATACACATCACACAAATTGCAGGTGTGGTTGGGGCTAAATATCCTAGGGCCAAGATATAAACTAAGCTTCATTGAAAACTGAAAGAGCCAATAATGCAAAGATACGAAATCGCACCGAGGAGCATCCAATGAGAACAAGGCGGGAGTATATGAACTTCAGGTAAAATCATGCGGCTGTAAGGAGGAAAGTCAACGAAGAATGGACGGATTATTCAAGAGTTGAAGCCAGAAGTTGAGAGTCGTGATTTCAAGCAGTGCCACAGAGAGAGTCGTTATTCATTTGAGTATTGAGGATGTTATAGAAAAAGACGAAGTCTGATTCCAAATGTCAAAAACAGAATCGGAAAATATGACAGTCATGCTGAACGACAGACCCGAAATACAGAGGTATGTATCAGTATTCATATATGTTAGGTTAATCAGGTCAATTAGGTATTCATATATGTTAGGTCAATTAGCCTAAGCAGATAATTGGAATAAGATAAAAAAAAACTGATCTCCCACGGTGCTTTTCTTCTCCTTAAGCCCTTCTCCTTAAGCTCCTTCTCATAATAATACAGAGGTGTGAATAAATGATAATTTAGTTTAAAGGTTGAAATGTGGATTTTAATGTGTAGTGTCTTGATTTATTGATTATGTTAAGGAACTCGTGCAAAGAAGTAATGGTGGGTTTTGCGGCCGTGATAGCAATGCACAAATGTTACGATTCGCGACCACTTTAATTAAGATCAATAATTTAATCCACAAGAATTAATTTAAAAAGTTAACCCAATTTAATGTTTTTTCAACACAGTAAGGTTAACTGATAACATAAATTAGTCTGTGGGACAAACAGTCTATTTCTATTATCCAAACATTCATTTGCCAAAATATGTCAGTAAAATAAGCTGGCACATTTGACCAGTACCTTAATCCTGCTCATACATAAAAAACAAATCACTATCAAAGCGGATTATCCTTTCCGACTTCTTCGAGAGCACGGGATGTAGCCTCTAAATATACTCATTCTGTAAATGTATCAAACAGTTAATGTCTCTCTTACTTATAATCTCCTTTGTCTCACTTATATTCATTCCAGGAGAGACGACGAAGTCTTTAGCTTAATTAGTTTCGCTTAAGTAAAACATATAGCTGCATTTATGCTTATTCAGAAAGGCAAGACAACCCATCATAGGGATTTCGTGGGCTATCGATCTCATTTTGAACAAATGACAGCTGCACAGGAAATTGCTCTTGAACAGTAGCCTAAACAGATCTGGTGTGGGCAGCACATGACCTACAGACTCAAATGTATTTTCTCTTTCATAATCCATTAAATTTAATTTAATTGCACACAATAGCGTGGATAAAAATTTGAAACAACACTGAATTCACAGTTTTATTTTATTTCCCTTTTCATTTGGGGATTGGACGTATTTTCAAATGCACGACATGGCAGAAATGCGAAACAAACTAAAATATCTCGAAAACGGTTAGTTCTAAAGTTAGGGGGTTGGTATTATTATTTTCGTCGTCAGACATTACGTATAAAATAAGCATTCAATTCATGCTTATGAGCATATGTGGTTTTTTATATATTATATTTTGATGGGGGGTTTCAGGCCATTTCGCAATAAAAGGCAGGATTTTGTCTATCGAATATCATTTCGCAAAAAAAAAAAAAAAGAAAAAAAAAAGGCAGGTTCTTTTTATTCGAATAGTAGCAAAATCTAATCAGAACAAGGTATCCTACAAGTGACTTAAATATCAAATTTTGGGAAGTTGGTTCAATTATATTTTCGGCTAGTGTCGATAGTGTCGACTAGTGTCATTGCACAGACAAAGACACACACACACATACATACAGGCAGGCACACAGACATACATACAGACAGGCAGGCACACAAACATACATACAGACAGGCAGGCACACATGCATATATATCACGCTAAAAATAGTTTTTTTTGTGGTTCTACAGTGTTCGAAACGTTAAAAATTTGAATTGCGATTTCCGATACGATTCCAATACTTTCCCTGCAATACATTACCATGTATTGTAGGGGTAAATAATAATCTGAATTTTTAGATATAAATAGCATATAAATCGTTATAAAACATCGACTTCCCTATAAAGCATCGTTAAGCAATCGTTTCGTTATAAAGCATCGACTGATGTATAATAATAAAAGAAGATGTATATTTGACTATTGGTTTATGAATGTAAAAACGTAAAATAGTTTTATCAACGTTATTAATATGCGATGAAAAATCTTTCATTATACATAATGAAAAACAACTGTTTTCAATATGAACAGTAATATTGATGTCATGAATCCAGGTCTAGACTAAATGACAATTCTGAATGTTCGTGTTCAATGCAAAATTTTAGTGTATGCTTTAGAGTGGGTATATTTTCCTTTTCCCCCACCGGTGATGTACTTTGCTTTCAAAATTATACGTTTGTATCATTCAGATGATGAAATCGTCCTTCGAAATGGCATCGCGTGAGGCAAGCTTTCAAGGAAGGGCGAGCTGTGTTGGGGATATTTTGATAGAATTTAAAACTACTAAAATCGAAGAACATTATTTACTGCACTATTTGTTTGGCATAGCCTGGTATGATGGATGCGTGGTATTTCCGAAATATGTGAGAAACTGCAGAGCTTTGAAAAAAATTATATTGAAGATCGATCTATTTTCCTAAATTACAAACTAGAAGTATGGGATAGCGGTGTAGGTCGAGAAATAGAAATTGATTTTTCGACCGATTTACGTATTTGACCATCTAAGAACATGAAACAAAAAAACGATTTTGAGTATGATGAATATACACGACTGTACAATGTATAAATCCATTCTGCAACGTAAAAAAAATCTGATGTGGGCAGCACATGTCTTTCGCTACATAATTCATTTTCTTTCTTTCATGATTCACTGAATTGAGTTTAATTGCACAAAATAATATGGGTAGTTATCTTAATTTGCACTCCATTTGCGGTTTTAATTCAAGTTTCGCTCACATATAGTGACTGGACATATTTTCAAAAGCGAAGTGGCAAAAATGAGAAAAAACTAAAATACATCGAGAACGGTTTGTCCTAAAGCTATGCGGTGGATCTTATTCCATTCGTAGTTAAATATTACGTATAAAACAAGCATTTAATTTCTACAGTTTAGCATACGTAGACCTTTATTTTAGATTTTGACTATTTTTGTGGGCCATTTCGCAAAAAAAAAAAAAAAAACTAGGTATTTTTTTTTCTCGAATGGTATCAAAATCTAATCACCACACAGGTAACATGCAAGTAACTCATCGTTCTAATTTCCCAAAATTTGAACAATAAGTTTTTCTGCTAAAGAGAATACATACGTTGCACAGAGACACACACATAGACGTCACGCTAAAAATATTTATTTCGTGTTCTATAGGTCCCAAAACGTGTAGATCCGTCGAAAACTCGAATTGTGACACAATTCCAATACTTTCCCTATGCATTACCATATATTGCGGGGAAGGTAAAAATCAAACAATCCCTCAAATTTATAGTTTTTGCTTTTTATTACATTCTGTAAGAATGTTTACTCTCCTGCTGTGTAGGTTAAAGAAATCCATCGGACTATCGAATGCAAAAAAGCTTTCCTTGCCAAGGGGGCGATCTCTCCTGGCAGCTAAAATTAACTCGTTTTTCACCCTAAGTCAAAAAATGTGTACATCAATTGATAATCATGCAGACTGAACGATGTATTTAGGTTAGAAATCTTACCTGTACGTCTGTAAAAAATCTGAGAAATAATGTATACTAGTATTTATATTTCTTTTATATAAAGTTTAATGGATGGTTTTAATAGACAAACAAATACATTCATGTGTTCGCGCATGCTACAGGCTATATAAATTAAACCTTGTATATATATATATATATATATACACACAAAATATTTTACACACATAATCATAATAATGTATGTTTTGATCAAAATTTACAAATAATTTTTTTAAATATATTTATATTTTGAAATCTATTTATTAAAAAACTAAAATAACTACCAAAATTTTATAAAAATGTTCTATTACAAAATATTGTGTTTCATTTTACTACAAAATTAAGGTATGTGCTGCATACATATGTATTTTATAATATATCCATCCCATATAACTTCGAGTGTGCACGAGGTGAAGAAACTGACTGTGGCTTGAGTCAAATTCAGCCGAAATGGTTTTGAATGAATAACATTTTGCAAAACAAAATTTCAGTAAAGTTCAATAAGTATAGCTCTAATTTTTTCACCCCGATTCCATCTCGATACTCCGACCCTAGATAGATTTTCCATTAAAATGTCACATTAGTTTACTAATTTACTTGGTAGTATATAAATTAAACTTATATCAGACAACTTTTTACATGCATATTTATCTTCTAAATTTCCATTTCAGCATAAAAATACGTACTTGAATTTTTATTTGAATGCGTATATTTCCACTTATTCTGTTCAAACCTCGTCAATCATTAAACATCTTCAGAATCTCTAAATTAGAATATTTGAACACAAGAAAATATCTCGTACGCAAATATTTCACCAAGAAGTAAGTAAACAAATTGAGCTACAGCACTCATGACATTTTAAATATTACAGCTTTCCCACCCATTGGAAAACCCGGGTAAAAATACTAAAATATCGAACTTATAAGCACTCTACTTCGAAAAGAAAAAAGTTCGATCCAAAATCTAGTTACTATATATGCTTGCAATACTTTGAAAGACATACAAATTCTTGCTTGTTGTTCTAGCACTTTTAGTTTTTAACACTTTACAACATAGTAGAAAAGTGTTTATGACTTTGGCCATTCTATCTGTCCGTTCACACGATAACTGCCGTAAAAATGACTTTATCAAAATGAAATTTTAGTATATTATTGAGACGGTCTGTGGGACATACGGAAATGTAAATGAATAATATTCTCCAATTAGTTTTGGATTGAACCCAGGTTGACAAAATGAAATACATAGGACCCTATGGGACGTAATTTTTTAAAAGAAATTAAAATTCACAAATTGCTTCGAAAATTTTAGGAAATATTCAAATTGTCTCATAAAATATATAAAAAAATTCAGAAAAATATGTTCCATATTTTGTTAAATAAAAATTAAAATAATAATGGCACCCATACTATATGAAGAGATCACATGACCTACTTCAAAATAAAATAGGACATCCATCTTTTTCTCCAGAGAAAAAGTTGTGATTTTTAAAGTTCTTAAATTTATATTTAGTGCTGCATCTGTCCTAAAACCGCTTTATTTTTGCGTATTTTCCGTCCATCTATACTCTGCGCCAATGCAATTACAATGTTTTTGAGCTTAAATGATCATCCAACTTTCATTATTTCTACAATGAAGCCTAATTTTAATGGGTGCAGAATGTAAACAAGTAATTGTAAGATGAGTTGTATAAGAATAGCTGAATTCCTTTCACTCAAAATTATTTAACTCTGGAGTCTGGAAGAAAAATGTATGAATGAAATATTTACTTCTTTTTCATGGAGAGCCAGACGATTTATATTTCTATGACGTCATTTGAATAAACTTCATTTTTTTTCGATGAAGTTTTAAGTTTTCAAATAGATAAATTATTGTATATCTGTGATAATTTAAAAAATCTCACCGCTGAATGTATCGCATTTTAGAGATGCGATACATTTAGCGGATTGCATTTCAGCTGGAAAGTGTTTCATAATTAATGCTTTATGCATGATGGATCTTTCTTGTTGAGATATGTACGAATTTGAATAATGGAAATTTTTCCATCTTCTTCAAATTGACGAAACGATGACTCGAAAATTATTGCAGCTTTTTTTTTCATTATAGATTAAGAAATTAAATTTCCTATTGCATATTCTTATCGCTTACTCTTTATATCTATTTTTTTTAATTTCGAAAGTATTTCGAGCGAATATAAGAAAAATGAAAACGGAAGCATTCACTCCGACAGATACTTTTTAAAGTTTCTTCGAAAAACATGTTTAAAATATTAAAATATTGAAACTATTTTTATATATTGATTATGTGGACCCTATTTTCCATAAAACAAGAACATATCATTTACATTTTTATCTGTCAGGTTTGGAAGTATAAGCGTCTGAAAAGTGTTCACATTTTTCATAACGCTCCGATTTTTGCCACAGATACCCATTTAATTTTTAGAAAAATCAGTTTGAAGTTTATATTTTTCAATAAATGCTGCATGCATTGCTTCACCGTTTCGAATCTAAAATCTGTACTAATCGGAATTTAAGTAAATTTTTCGTTAAATGATTCAGAATGTTTTATGTTTAATAATAAAGTAAAAAAAAAGTTTTATAGATTTGTTATCTGGAGCCTTAGAGGTAGGCAGAAACAAAGAATTCAACATAAAAACTTTATCAATCCATGCAGTCACTGATCAGAAGATTAAATTTTTGGAATATTTATTACAAAGCGATGTAATACTTCTTTGTATAAGTGAAAAAATTGCGCCATCGTAGCATTGGGCATGAATAAATATGGATCTTCGTATTCTAATAATTATTTTTAGTTTCTCTATTTATTTTTCTATGAATTTTTAATTTCTCTATTTACTTTTCTATGAATTTTTAATTGGGTCTATAAAATTTGACATTACCTATTTACGCTGAAAATAGGACTTCATTCCCTACTAGACAAATTGCAAATCAATTTTGTTATGACATTTTTATTTTCTATTACATTAAAACAGTATTTATAAAGTACTTATAATAATATAAAGTACGATACGGCCAGTAGCGTAGATCTTGCCACACGTCCGGTCAAGACGCAAAATTCATTAGTTCATTTCATTCTCCCAATCGTTGTACTTTCCGAACTGGCCGCATCGTACTTTATTAATATAAAGGAACATAAAAGTTACTCTAAACTGAGGACAATGAGGACACAATGTTAAATATGCACAACATTTTATTTAAAATATTTAACAGAACTAAAAGAAACTAACTTCATTAATATACTATATATGAACTCTCAAAATATAATTGATTCTCCATGCAAATAATCAAATTCGCTCCTCAAAATTCATTAGTTAAACTATTATTATTCTATTAGCTTTTACTACTCATCATTTTATTACTTCATTATGTGAACTACCTTAACATGTTCTTTACACAATCATGTATCTCTACACAATTCCCTCTTATTCATATATTAAAGCGTCATTATTTAATGCTGAGAGAGATTTAGTTTTATCAAGTGTTGGACATGGAACATGCATAGGCCTATCTCTATCATCTTACGGGAGACTCCGGCTTCAAGGCGGGTGGCATGGGTCCATACATCGATTTTTAGGAGTGCACACTCTGGAGGTTTGAAATCAAGTCCCTGATACTTTTCTTAACTTCTAACTCTCTATCTCAACACTAAAATTGTTTCCGCCTTCATTTTGGCGCCCCCGCTTTCTAATTGGACAGCTTAGGGTTACACTTACGCCCCATGTTGCCCCCATTGGCTGGGTGTCACCCTTGATATATATGAGAGGCCCGAAATTCATATCATTGTAGGACCTACTTCCCACGCTTCCAAGGAACACGCGTTACTGGGGCGGTCAAGAGATCAGCCTCGTTATTGACCAAACCTTAGTTTCCTGCGAAACCTTAGAGCATCCGCTCTTGAGCCGCGCGGAGTCATTTCTGCTGTAGGTTCCAGAAGAGGGAACCTCGAGCAAATTTCATAGTTTCTTATGGGGTCCTCTCTTTAAATGCTGGTATCCTTTCTACTATCTACAATGTTACCATAATATGAAATATTAATGTAACAGTGATCCAGTATTTACCTATTGTAATATTTGAAAATCTTTTGAATCGTTCGAAATACTTTATTTGTTCGTGAGATATTGCATCCACAGACTTCTAAACACACAGAAACCTCGAAAACGTTACGTTTTGAGTTCAGGGTTGCCTGAAACCCGCATTTACATCGAAAACTCGAATTCGAATTTTCGACCCCGTCGAACGGAAAAAACGGCTTTGAGGTGCTTCTCCAATTGTTTAAAAGTTTGTCAAATTTCGTACCTGTGGATCACCTGAATTTTTAGCGACATCTGAAACAATCAATTTTATTTGCGTGCAATATGTCATAGAGATCAATCAAGACCTATTTTCGCACAGACATAACAATGACATACAAATATTTTGATAACATTTACGGTATCAGGGGATCCACGTGGTCCGGAAAAACCCCTGCAATAAAATATAAATACAATAAATATAAGAATATAATAAGTACAATTACTATAAGAATAATCTATTTCTCCCACCGTTCGTCTCTGTAATGCTTGGTGAAATTTTTGACGATGGATTTGGCTGAATTTCATTAACTTTGCGACTTTTGTTTAAACGTTGCGAGATTGACGAAAATGCTGCCAAATAAAAAAAATCGAGTCAAATTGTAAAAATGACACCAAATCGCTCAAACTAACGCAAAATTAACGAAAACATCGCTACATCGATAAAAATGTCGCTAAATTGATACCAATGACGCCAAATCAATTAAATTAATTGTGGTTTGACAAGAAATCGTATTATAATTTTGTTTCCGTAGCGTTTGCTTGTCAGTCCAATCGTCTTGGCGATTGTCTTAAAATGTCACCAAATCGATAAAACTGTTGTCATATGATAAAATGACGCCAAATCAATGAAATTAATTGTGTTTTGAAAGAGGATAGTATATTGTACCAATGTTACGACAGTGTTTGTCTGTCACTCCGGCAGTCCCACTTGGTGACAAAATTGACGACATTTTTAAATTATCGCGTAGGTATTTAAATTGCCATCCTTAATTACCACAGAATTCAGGATTATAACTAGTTTTGTTGCTGCCGTGCAGCAACGGATATCCAATGCTGATGAGATATAAAAAGAACGAAACAGGTGTTTGTAGCTGCGCTGGGTGTATATGATTTGTCCTTTTGCCGAGCTAATGATATTTCAAATCTACCGTTATGATAGGATGTTACCCAAATTTTTCTTGAAATTAGGAACCGTTTTCTAACAAGTTACATCCTAAACAATCCCCGTAACTTTCAAAAACTAGCAGAACATTTTTTTTTTCTCTTTTTTCTACAACTCTATTCCGATGCTAACGAAGCCCTTTAAGAGTTCTGTGGTTATTCGTATTTTGTGAAGATTTTCAAAGAAAAACACATCATTTGCTCCACGCTTAGGAAATTTGTGACACTCGTTTACTAATAAGAAGGAAAATCTTTTGAGTTACAGAGAAAATAGCATTTCACGAAAGATCAAGAACGTAGTTTGCTTTGAATTAAAAAAATGACATAACATTTACGCAATGTCTCTGTAGACTGAGAATTTGACATTTTTTATTATTTTCCCTACAATACATGGTAAAGTATAGGGGAATATATTTGGGAGGGTTGTCTAAAATCGGAATTCGAGTTTTCGACGGTTTACAGCTTTTGGACATTCTAGAATGTGAGTGCATTATTTTAAACGTGACGTCTGTGTATGCATCTATATGTGTGTTTGTAGAATGCATGTATTTATTCTAACTCAAACCATTCTATGAAATTATGCCAAATATGGCAGATGAGTCATTTGTAGGCTATTATCAAGACATATCCTCTGGAATCGTGGATGTGCACTCATGATACAATAATGAGTCCAAATTTCTGGATAACTAACACATGTATTCACAGACACAGCGTAAATAGGAACAATATACATTCAAACAGCACTTAAATGCTCCATTCATTTCACAAAATAATCGATACTATTCCCAAAACATTGACGTATTTCATTTTACAAAACAGCCGAAAACTGTTCCCAAACCATTGACGAATATCACAGTTCAATGTAGCTCGTATTACGTCAACTGCTCTCCAACTGAGTGATGGCTCCTTTTATAGACTCTCTATAGAAACTTCTAGAATTCTCTCATGTATCGTAGAATAATCGTTATTTCGAAGAGTATCTCGAACTTTCGGAAAGTCTCCAAATGTCACCAAATTGGCGATAAATCGCATGGGCGGTAAATCGTCACTGGAAAGAATGCCTGTACGGGTGTTTTTTTCGCGTGGTTTTCAAAAGATACTCCAGTGTGAGAGAGAAAAAGAGATGCCAGAGCAATTTCCACATTCGTAACAATATAGTGTAATTTTGGGTAATTAAGTTCAAATAAATGCGTTTTGAAAAAAGAAAGAAACTTTATTGCGAATTCGTGAGGAAAGTCATGTGTTGCCCCTATCGGATTTTTCACATTCCTTCTTTAAATTCTTAATTAATAGCTACATACTATGAACAATGATTAACGCATTGAATGGGTATAGATCGAAATTAGAAACTTCGAGGTTTTTTTTTTTTTAATGGAATGGCCGAATAAAAATATCCATTAACATATTAAAATGCTTTATACTTTAAAGTAATGACGCACAGAATTAGATTTCGCAGAATACAGAACAAGTATGTTAACCTCCTTACCGTCCACCTCCCTCTTATTTCCTCACTTCACTGAGCTAACATTTATAAAAAGCATGCATATAATGACGACCTGCTGTAAATTTCCATAAAAATGATTTAATGGAATTTAACAGCCATGATAAAACTTCGGTTGTGTTCTAATTTTCTGACGATATATTATAAAGTGATAAAAAATAAGGGGCAAATGGTAAAATTGGATGTGTGCAGTACGCTGTATAAATATGTATTTAGTTACTTTATAGGAATCAAGAACCAATCTGTCCGGTAGAAAAGTAGGATTTTTTTTAATGGTGAAAGAATTAAAAAGAAAGCTTTCTTTGGTTAATACTTTTAGCTCTCAATTTAGACTGCATTTTAACGTTTTATTATTCTTTTCATCAAAAATAAAGTCATAGTAAATTTCATTTAATTTTCTCAAGAGATTTCGTGTCTATAAATACATACACAGACATACTTTCAAATATGGATATTACGTTTTCAGAGACTTTCTTAACGTATAATTTCATCAAATTACCCGGATCCAATTTTTTTAACCCTTCTTAATACTCTTTCTTTATATTTACTATGCATTATAAGAAAATATAATGCCTTTTTGTGTATACTATTCCATATACAAGCCATCCATAAATACATTTTTCAAACATTAAAATATAAAACTCTATTTAAGTTTTAGATCATGATATTTCAAGATTTTACTTCAGTCTGACATTATTCTATTGTCCTCCCCTCAACTTGCAGACAAAGAAACAGTAAGAAATTCTGTAATTTCAAGATACAGGATGGATACAACAGCGTCAAGACACACACACACACCCACACACACACACAAAAAAAAATAAGAAATGACATTTATCGAACATTTCATATCTAATGTATATATATATTTTTTTCTAAAACGTCAGATATGCTTTTTTCGCTTTTTTTTCTTTGTTTCAGTATTTGCTTTTGGAAGTATATATTTATTCTTCATAAAGAACCGAAACGAATGCATTAGATGTTGAAAACGAGAAGGCATACTCCATGGTGATTAAATGTGAAATTGGCATTTACAAGTATAGCATTTGATATATCAGCTACTTTTTACTTTCCCTGCATTTCCATGGTAACGTATACAGAAAGTATTGAAATCATGCCGAAAATCGTAACTCGAGTTTTCGACGGAATTAAACGTTTTGAGACCTCTGGAATACGAAAAAACTATTTTTAGCGTGACGTCTGTGTGTCTGTGTAATGTATGTATCCACTCTAACTCAAAAACTAATGGATCAAATTTCATAAAATTGGGTAGATAAGTCACTTGGTTGTGACCCTGGTGCTGATTAGTTTTGGTACGATTCGGGATACCTTAGCCTGCTTTTTCCTGCGAAATGGCCCTCAAAAATTGCCTGTATCCACTCTAGCTGAAAAACTGATAGATCAAATTTTACAAAATTTGGCAAATAAGTCACTTGTGGGTTACCCTGGTGCTGATTAGATTTTGGTACAATTCTAAAAAAATAACCTGCCTTTTCCTGTGAAACGGTCCTCAAAAATCGCCAAAATCTAAAATAAAAACTACGTATGCTCAAATTGATCAATTAAATGATTGTTTTATACGTAATTTTTAACGATACAAACAATAAGATCAACCTCATTACACTAGGCCTAACCGTTCTTGAGATACTCTATTTTGTTCGCATTTTCACTACGCCACCTTTGAAAATAAGTCCAGTTACCAAATGAGGACGAAAATTGAATTAAAAGTAATTTTAAATAATTATGGGTGTTATTTTGTGCCATTAAACTCAATTTAATGAATTATTGATGAAATAAAGAGAACGTGAATTTGAGTCTGCAGGGAAAGTCATCTGTTGTCCACATCAGATTTTTATCTTCCTTACAAGACATAGTAATGCATAAGTAAAATATTGGAATCATACCTAAAATCGCAACTCGAGTTTTCGACGAATCTACACGTTTTGACACCTCTAGATTCCGAAAAAATCATTTTTAGCCCTTTCTTTTTTAGTATGTGTGTCAGTGTGTCTGTCTTTGCAATGTATGTATCCACTCTAACTGAAACACTAATGCACCAAATTTCATAAAATTGGGTAGGTAAGTCACTTGTGGGTGGCCCTGGTGCTAAAAGAATAATTAAAAGACTAGCTAAAAGACTAATTAGCCAAATTTCATAAAATTTGGTAGATAAGTCACTTGCAGGATATGCTGGTGCTGATTAGACGTCGATACTATTCGGAATAGTAAAATCTGCATTTTTTTACGAAATGACATGCAAAAATCGCTAAAATCTAAAGTAACGTGCTCAAATGTATCCATTAAATGCATGTTCTATACGCAATTTTAAACGGGGAAAAGAATAAGACCAGCCCGATTACTCTAGGACTAACCGTTCTCGAGATTTTGATTTTTTGCATTTTTTTACGCCTCCTTTGAAAAAAATGTCCTGTTACCAAGTAAAAACAAAATTTGACTTAAATTAATTCAGTGTAATTTGGCGCCATTAAACTCAATTTAATGAATTTTGAAAGCAATAAAGAGAAAATGAATTTGAGTCTGCAGGGAAAGTGATGTGCTGCTCACATTAAATTTTTATTTTCCTTACAAGACATGGCAATATATAACGTACTGGAATCCTGTCAAAAATCGGATCTAACGTTTCAAGCACTCTGAAGCTCAAATAAACTATTTTTAACTTGACGCCTATATGTGTGTATGTCTGTGTGTCTGTTTGTCCGATGCACGTATCCACTTTATCTTAAACTAATGGACCAAGTATCCTATAATTTGGTAAATACGTCACTTGCGTGGGACCCTGATGTTAATTAAATTTTGATACGACTTTGGAAAAAAACTGTTTCTATTGCAAAATGATCTGCAAAAATTGTAAAAAATCTTAAATAAAAGACAACATATGCCCAATTGTATCACTTAATGAGCAATTTCTGACGACTAATAGAATAAGACCTCCCTCATTATTCTAGAACTAACAGTTTTCGATATATTTCAGTTCTTTTGCATTTTTTGAAACGTCGTATTTTCAAAATACGTCCAGTCCCGAAATTAAAATAAAACTTGAGTTAAAACTGGAGTTCATTGTCATTTCAAGCAATTATCCGTGTTATTTTGTGCAATAAATCTAAATTTCATGAATTATGAAAGATATAAAGAGTAAATGGATTTGAATCTGTAGCGAAAGTTATGTGGTGCCCACATCATACATTTTCTTAAGTCCAGACGATTCAAGATATACACTTTAGACAAAAGTAACACTTAAACTACATAATCGTACTAGAAATTTACTGTTCTTACTATATAGATAAATTTTTTTTGGTTGTTGAAACTTACCGGTCCAGCAATAGAATGTATAGTTTTGGGCCGGCAATAGAATGGTACATGTTTTGGCGAATAACTTGCGAACCGAAGCAGTTATAAAGCACTTATTCTCTTTCGTTGTGTATTTTATTTGGATTTTGAACCTTACCAACCTAGCCCGCCATAGGAAAGCACATGTTTTTTTAATTCCAAGCAAAAACAAAGCCTTAAAGGGCCACACTAACATTTATTTTAAAACATACTAAAAATAAATGTACTTAATTGCGAATTTCGGTCATGGATCTTATGTATCCCCACATAATTTTATCCCACTTCTCTAATGCACAAAATTCGTGCTTTGTCTTACAAATTGTCTGGCAACTATTGCAAGTTGAATTCGAGATATTACAATTTTTATTTTTTCTATGGTGTGTTGGATAACTTTCAAAGGAAAGGAACTACCTAATAATACCTTATATTCCCCCTTTCTTTAAGCCAGATACCCAAATATACTGCTGTTATTTTCGGAAATAGCTTCCCAATAACTAAGCTGTTAACGAAACTGACAGTTTGTAAAATCGCCGATTTATTAACTAGCAATTACATTCACAAATCAGCGATATCGGCAAATGAAGATTGCCCCAAATTAGTCAGAATCCATGAACTGAACTGCAATTAAATGAGCAGAAAACTGAAATTAAATGTTATTATGTCAATCGTCGCGTTTAAACATTTAAAAACTGGATGGTATCATTTGTCAGCGCATAATGATGCGTCAAGATTTCAAGTAAATATCTTCATTTTATGCAAATTTGTGCATTTAGAGGTAGTTGGGGTATGGTTAATATAAAAACATCATCTTGTCCGAGCATCATTATTTGTTACATTGCACAGCGATAAAATAAGACAAACCTTCAAATAATGAAGTTGGTCGGCAAATTACGTTTTTCCGGAAAATTTTCCACTCTTTATTTATCCCTATTTTCTTTGGAAATGCAATACTTTTTCCACACTGCTTTTTGAAATGTAGGTAACTTTACAAGAAGTTTTTGATTATCAAGTTTTCTAATTTTGAGGAGGAAAGAGATTAATGCTTCATTTTGTAAAAAAAAGATAGACAAGAACTAAAAGTGTACAAGCGATATTTTACCCATTCTGATATATTTCGGGTAATACTTTTAGAAGCCTATTATTTCAACAGTTAATTCTGTAAAATTTATGAAAATATAATAAATATGGAATATTTTTGCAAGGGATTCCGCTGAAGGAAAATACTTTAACAGCACCAAATATATGCTTAACTCAATGTCCACCAAATTGTCTCTTTAATCTCATGGTATTCATCCATTAAATTATAAACAGGTATTTCTTTACACAATTCTTAAAAGTATATATAGGAATTATTTTTAAAAAGGTTTAATTAAGTATATTTTAATATTTTTATATATTTAATAATATATTTATTTCTTACACCTTTAATAAATTAAACAATTTATTTTTCTGTTATTCTTATTATTAATTACTTAGTAGTTAGTAGTAGTAGTAGTAGTTGTGTAGTAGTCATGCAAGCAAATTGTGGGTTCATGCTGGGCTAATTTAAGTACTATAAGGCATAAAGAGAAGCCTTTCAGATTTCCCTTTCAATTATCAGCAGCAGGGTTGACTGATTAAAACCCCATTGGTCTAAACCATGTTTTTTTTTATTTAAACCATTGATTTCGGTTAAAACAACCACTCCCTTTTTTCCAACCCTGGTTAGCAGGCATTTTTAAGACTTTGTTAATATTATATTTAATTATTTATTTTTAAATTATAAGTAGTTTTTATTTTCTTTTAAATAGTTTTATATCACAATAAATAAAGCTGCTACTTGTGAGGATAAAACATTTTAATCATTTCTTACAGGAAGAAAATACATGAACGTTATATATTTAATAATTTATTTCTTACATTTGTAATAAACAGTATAATTATGATTGAGAAAGTGTCTGGCGATTATTTATTTTTAATTTATTATTTCTTTTGTGCATTGTTTTAAATTTGTGATTTACAAAAATATGTTTTCTATATATATATATATATATATATATATATATATATATATATACCGGGTGATTCAAAAGTTCGGAGCAAAAGTAAAACGCTATAAAAAATATCTATGGGTCGAAGAGATATGCGGTTTGCAAATTAATATTCACTGTGGTGGGGGATCTTGTGTGGCATGAAAAAAAATAGTTCAAACTCTAGACACTCGGGGGACTGTGGCAGATAAAGCCATGGAGATGACTTATGCTTGGAGGTGATTGCACACATGACTGGCCTGCGAGATCCCCAGATCTCACACACTGTGATTTCTCGTTGTGGGGATATCTTAAATCACGAATCTATAGAGGAAAGCCCCAGTCCTCACTAGCACTGAAAGGCACCTTATGGCAGGAGGTGTGACAATATACAATATTTTCACATATTTTGATACATAACCCTGGGAAAAAAGGGAATGGTGTAAATATATTGAAATGTATACTATGTTTTGGTGATTTATGTTTATAGCTAGGCCTTTGCACAGACGGAATTGGGATTTTTTGGCGCCGTTGGGTTGTGTGCGCACTGACATGGATTGTAAATATTCAGAGATTTAATTGCAGCAAAATGTCAAAGTTGAGCTACAAATCTTTGAAAATTTATAGCCCTGTCAGGTGTGGCGCGAGTCGGTGTCCGGTCTTTTGGACCACCCTGGTTTTGTATGCCCTCTGGTTCTTGTATTTTAGTGGAACGCATATAAAATAAGCGTCGCTTCTGAAACCAATGGTGAAGCATCTTTGGACCTCCTCTTTTTTATAGCGTTTGGGAACAGCGAATGAGAGTTGGGGGGATTTCCTCCCTGTTTTTGTCGTTCCCCTCGTTTGTAAAATTCTGGAAGTTTTAGAAATGTAAAAAATAGTTAGTTGCTTTTCTGAGCTCGAGTAGAGAGCACTCCAAGTGCGGGGCACTTGTATTTCGGTGTAGCCGATCCGGCATGTATTTTTGATGCATCTCTGAGCCGGCGTCCGCGGTTCCTATCTCGGGCGGCAATGCTTTTGCCGAGGAGACGACGTGGGGAGTCCGGTATAGAAGGCGACTCGTAGCCAAATCGAGCCGAGCCTAACTCAGAACGAGGGCGCATTTTCTTCGGGCAGTTCGACCAGAAAATGGAAGAAGGTCGTCATGTGTTAATTGGTTGCAGTACGCACAGCTCTACCACCAAAACGGCGCAGTGTAGGACCTTTGCTCCTTTAGCTGCATTTAAGCCGTGGTTACGTAAATACTGTGTGCACGGAATATTGCGGAGCATCAATCCAGGGCTCCTAAGCGGCAGTCAATCTCTACAAATAAAGTATCTGATCTCCACTCTTTAGGCAAGGACCTGTACGCATGCTCAATCAAGAGCCGCTGGGTCTAAGCCGCATTAAGAGGAGGAGAAGGAAAGTGAGCAGTATGCCCATCGTCATTTGTTTTTGTTAGTTGCAGTGCAACACAGCTCTACCACTAAAACGGCGCGGTGTAGAACCTTGCTCCTTTAGCTGCATTAAGCCGTGGTAACTGTAACACTGCGTGTAAGGACTGTTTGCGGAGCCGCAATTCCGGGATCCTAAGCAGCAGACAAGCCTCTACGAAAACGTATATATATATTTGGCAAAACCTGTACGCATGCTCACTCAAGAGCCGCTGGGACAAGCCATCGTTTAAGAGGAGGAGAAGGAAAGTGGACTGTGTGCCCATCTCCAAAATAATACTTTTCAATAACTTATGACCTGATGATATGCAACCTAGTGTTTCCCGGACTGGTAGTGTTTTCCACGAACCATCGGAATAAATGAACTAATAAACATTCAATTAATTGTGCCACCCTTTCCTACGTGCAGAGGTCAGCTACAGCACTCAGTGAGAGTCCTATGTATGAAGGTATGGAAATTATATATTGATTTTAAAATGTGTACATGAATGTTTAAGTAACTGATGTAATCCAATAATGTAAGGGCAGGGTTATGATAAATGGGAGTTTTAGCAAAATTGAATATACATATTGTGTTCTTAACAAAAAGTAATTAATTACCAATTTGGATTTTACAAATATGCAAATTCATGCAAAATAAATTGTACATCCCGAGGTCAAGTTTAGGTAATTTGGGAACTCTTTGTAATTGTGTATTTTGTATATTAATGTTTAAAATTGAGATTTCATGTGTTCCATAAATAAATTGTAGTTGGCCACAAAAATGGGAGTGATTATTTTGTTGTAGTAAACGCAATGTACGTTGGTCCAATCGGACCCCACTATACTTTAACGCGCTTGAGCCTGGTGGAACTATTTGGTGAGTATCTTTAATGTATTTATGTGTTTAAGTATTTATTGTATTTATGTGTAAAAATTCACCTCACCACAGGAGGTAGCAGCCATTCCCGTTAATACGCTGTTTCATGCTGTATTAGCCGTAATACCGCGATTGCACTCAGTACTGGAATGTGGTGGTGGACACATTGAGCACTTGCAGCTGTAAATCATGCTGAAATAAATTATCTCATTTCACAATTATTGCCTCGCATTGTTTTCTTTGTAGCAACGCTCCCCCTAGTGTCGAGATTTTGAACTATTTTTTATGCCATACAAAATCCCCTACCACGGTGAATATTCACGATAGAGGTGGATCAACAGGGTACTAGAACCTCCATTCATTTGTAGTTTTTCCTGTAATAAATGATCCTTTGCCTTTGATTTTCCAAGCACTTACTTATATATCAATGTCGCACTCACATATATAAAATTTCGTTCGATTCTGACATCTCTTTCTTGGTGCGCAAATTTTTATGGCAATGAGTGTACATATTGTGTATAAGGAAAGCATTGTGACGGGGTTGAGAATTAGAATTCGAGTTTTCGACGGGAGAGCATGTTTCAAGCATCCCTGATCACGAATTATTCATGAATTATTTCATATATAATATCATTTTTGAGGTGATGTCTGTGTGTGTGTGTGTGAGTTTGAGGACACGATATCTCACGAACGAATGGAGCGATTCGAATTTAATTGGGTACAGAAATTACAATCCATGAATACTGCAAGCCTATTGTTTTTAAACACAATTGAATGTTCAGAACCCCTAAATTTTTGAGTGAAATTTTGAAAAAATCATTAAAAAATAAAAACCCTTAATAAAGTTGCGCATATAGACATTTCTTATGTAATGTTTCCTTAGAAAACGATTGACATAAACTTTAGACCGCTAGCATGAACCATTCTCGAGATATTGCACATTTCTCAAATAAATGTATCAAAAAATCCCATAAAAAAATATTAACTGTTGAGAAACATGTTCACTTTTCATATATAATATCATGCGATAAATTGGGTGAAATCATTCTAGTGGATCTAGCTCGTTCCATTCATGAGAAATGATACTTTGAGTAATACTTTTGTATTTGAACGCCAATATTCATTTATCTGCTATAAGAATAACTTATTTCTCCGTCCATAGCGCTTGGCAAGATTTTGGTCGAATGTCAACAACTTGGCGACTTTTTTAAAATCTTGCCAAGTGGATGTCTTTGAATCTTGCCAATGTGGTAGTACACACCAAACCAAGCGTTTTTCGTCATAGTTTACCGGGTCGGAAATAAAACGTAAAGGCGTCACAGGACGCTTACTCGTTGGGAAGCTCCTACAGTTTGGCCCCCATGATCGCCCGATCTATCGTGTTTTGCCTTCTCTTTGTGAAGATATCTCAAGAGTTTCGTCTATGACACTCCCCTTGAATCTGAAGAACTCGTCTCCAGAATTTCGGCCGCTGCTGCCGAAGTGCGCGATATGCCTAGTATGTTAGAAAGAGTTCGTCAATCCCTCCATCGCCGCTGTGAGACGTGCATTCAGGTTGACGGTGGCTATTTTGAGCTCTTAAATCATTCTCGTATTTTCGCCTCACCTCATCGGTTTTACCGTTAAGTTTTACCATCGGTTTTATCATTTAATTACCATCACCTCATCGGTTTTACCATTACACATGAAACGTAAAGGCGCCCACTGGCGCCTTTACGTTTCATGTACGATTCGTTAAACTATGAAGAAAAATGCTTAATTTGGTATGTACTATCACCTTGTAAAGTTTAGCCCATCATTTTCTAATCACCCTGTATATAAGTATATGGGAGAGAACACTGTAGTCCAATAAACTTTGAAACAAAACGACATGAATTCAAAAGGGGGGAAAAAGAAAAGGGTTGAATAACCTCTAGATAATTTGTTGAATGCAATTTGCATAAAATAAGCATATGCAGTTTCTTTTTGTGGCATGTTTGTGACCCGTTGTATTCTTCTCAGGAAGGAGATGTTCTGGATCTCATTTACATGAGAATGACGTTTGTCAACGATGTTTGGCTCAGTCCCAGAGTCTTCGATACTGGAAGTCTAAAGACTGTAACACGATTGTGTTCTTATAATTTGTAGCACAATAAAATTATATTCGGTTTTATAAATTCACTTTATGGGTGATATTTGTAAAAAAAAATCCGTACAATACATCATATATGTAAGGGAGAAGCATTTTTTTATTGCGTCTAATTTCAGTTTTGCATTTTTGAGCGTTGTAGAATGTGAATCAACCATTTTAATGTGACGTCATTTGTAGATGTGTTTGTGTGCGTTTAACTGTGCAAAGTACGGATCAATGCTGAGTTGATCAATGGATTAACATGAAATAGCAAAGCTAAGAGACTAATGCGTTAGGTTGTTCATATGGATTTGAAGGGCTGTTGTAGCTACAAATAGAAGTTCGAAATGTTCAGCAAGTGCATGAAATGATCAGTTATATTGATTTTGATGTTCAAACAGGATAACGCCAAGGCGCCAAGGTGATAATCACTGGTAGGAAATCTGATTTGATAAGAAATTTGATGTAGTCAACACATGACTTTCACTACATAATGCAAGTACTTTACTCCTTTAAATGCTAGATAATAATGGACAAGATCCAAGACACAGCATTTTTAACGTTGAATAGAATTAAATAAATTTGAATACCGTTGAATAGAATGAAATAGTATATCATACCGTTATGAACACAGAAATATCTTTACACAGAAACAAATTTAAATTAACAACATAAAATTAACAACATATGAACTTAAATATGAAATTGAACAACATATGAACTTAAATTAACAACATGAAATTAACAACGTATGAACTTAAATTAACAACATAAAATTAACAACATTAAATTAACAACATATGAACACAGAAATATCTTTACACAGACACAAATTTCTCATACCACAGAACCGAATGAAATAGTATATCATACCGTTGAATAGAATGATATAGTAACGTTTAATAGAAAGAAATAAGTTAATACATTGGGCATTTTTCTGGATGACAGCATGTCAAGTTATTTTGAAGCACTAAATCAATTATCTTGCACAAATATAATTTGACTTGGCGGCATTTAAGCCAATTTGGGGACATTATTTTCAACTAGCTAACGCGCTAAAAAGTCGCCAAATTGCCGAACTGCAGTTCGTTCTTAGCGGTCGTTAAAGACACATATTGTGATAAAATTCCTTTTGGTCTGAAGAAGAGGCTTATAACGCTCTCGAAACAATTGTCGTGACCTTAATGACACATTCCTTCTTTTTTGTTAAAATATTTGTAAGTTTTAAAACGTTAGTGTGACGAATTATTTTTAAAACTCGCAAACAATACCTATTTCCTTGTTTATTTACTTTAAAGGGAGTCCCAGATTAAAAGATTTCTTATCGATCAAATCAAATTAAATATTAAACTGGCAATAATAAAGAGAAGTTTGAGTTTGCTTTCACTGCTTCTTTTGTTCGATTTCCTTCTTTATATTCTTATTTCTTCGAACCGAGTTGTTTTCGTCACGGAAAAACCTTTACCGAAGTAATGAAGAAGAAACAGTGTTTTGAAGAAAATTTTAACAACTCAATGGTACGAAGAGGAGTCAACGTGGAAAAAATAAAGAAGCGAATAACCTTTTTCTTAAACTCGCTTTGTGTTAGAGGTTTTAAAATGAGACGACTTTGAAATAAACTAATAAACTGGCAAATATAGAAATAACTGATGTAATTAGTTCATGATTTTCTAAACACTAATTATTAAAATCCGTCTGAAACACACGGATGTAACTATCATTTTATTTAGACTCATCTACACAATGTTGAGACATATGATCCCTGGCCAATGAGGACTTAGCCAATGTGGCCAATGAGGACTCAGCCGATGAGGCCAATAATTTTTTGAAAATTCGAATTAGTTTTTAATTTATTTTACGTTTAAGCGCGATTTTAAGCCATTTTCACAAAAATCACTCCCTTAGCGACTAAAATGTTACTACAACGTTTCCATCCAGAAATCATTGGAAAGATCGAAAAATTATCTTTCAAACACTCTTTAGATGGAATCCATAAAATTAATAGACGAATTTTCGTGAATTATCAAAAATGGACTTTTTGTGTGTTGGAAATGTCCCTGATATTTAAATTGCGATATACTGGCAATCTGATTTCTATAATTTTCCAGCAGTTCCTTTAAATATTACACACTGCTCCAAAACAAAACAAATCCTGAAGCTAGCCATTCATCGGTTATAATTTTTATAAAAGTCAGCGAACCTGTAAGATTTTTGATGCCGCGTGTTTTCACCCAGACGATAATTCGCCCTTTGTTTCGACGGCTGCGCATGCGCTAAAATTCACAAAATCCTTCTCTGCTAGAGAAAGGATTTCATTTTGAACCTGTCATTTTCTTTTTGCTTAATCGCACGGTATCGGACCCATTTTAAAGGTTGATTGATGGACATAATTTGAGGATGTGATTGTACATGGTTAGTACACGGATTTTATGCAATTTTTACTTTTATTTATATGAATAATATTTATCTCTTTGTTATTTTTGTGATCAATTTATCCTTACTTTAACTTGCGGGCAACAAAAAAGTACATTTTCTAGTAATAATAGAAAATTTTACCTTTTTCGTGAAATGATTTGACTTTTGTGTCTAGCCCCTTCTTTCCTTCTTTGATATCAGAAGCTAAATGCTTTCCAGGAACAGCCAATAATGGCAATGGGGAAATAAATACTTATTCATTGATTTACAAATATGAAATTGTACATAAACAGAACACATCTCGTTATTTAAACAGCCAAATTGAAAACAATCAACTTTTAAGACATTAAATTGGGAAATTCTCTCCAAATGTTATGGGGACCATATATAATTACAAAGTGATCATAAATAACTTGTCAATATTCTACAACTTTCTACAAGACAGATGAGGGGAAATTAAACTGTAATAGAGCATAATTAAAACAGTCTTAAGTAAGAAAAATAATTTTGTTCTAACTAACCAATGTTTTTTCTTTCTTTGTTACAAATAGGGTCAACATATTTATTCCATTTTAAGTCATTCTGCAAAATCACGTCCAAGAATTTAACGTCAAAGGAAAAAAAAACGGGAGATATTTATATAAATATAATTTATATCACGAACAAATTTTTCCTATCTATTGTTTCCTAATACTTAGTTTTCTCAGTATTTAAAGTTAGGAAGTAACTCTTTACGGCCCTGTGTACTAATCCGTCATTAAAAGTATTAGTTCCAGTCAGTTGTCGGATTGAGCCTTGCCATCACTAATTACTTTATAAGTGTACTGCTGACACCATCTATCAGCTAAAGATTGCACTTACTAATTTTTGGTCTTCAAAATGGCGTCAACAACAACAAAAAAGGTTGCGACCAAATGACATCTGCGATGTTTAATTTGATTTTGAAAGTAATAGTGAAATTGAAGATTTGGAATATTGATGAAACGTGCAAAAACGATAATAAAAATAAATTAATTTTTGTTGAAATGTAATTTTAACTGTTTTTCCCTAAAACTACCCGGGTAGGCAGCTTGGGGAAAACAAATGTAATATGAAAGGATTAAACTCCCATTACAGATAACAGCATCGTTGGACCGGTCTTGTGCTTATTACGCACTCATCAGCATAGAATAGTCCCCAATATGTGCATAGAATAGTCCTCATATGTGCATATGTGAATATGTGCATAGAATAGTCCCCAATATTGCAAAGCAATTTGCTATGCGCCATAATTGTGCGAACCTCTTTTGAAGAAATAAATGCAATTTTACCACATAGCTGCGTTACCTGTCAAGATTAAGCTCATGCTACACAAGGCTGGAACAGCCAAATTCATATGCACAAAACCCGCCTATGTTGTAGTCTTGTGCAGCCTGAGCTCAATTTTGAAAAAATTTAATGGTTCTGTGGTAAGAAATTGTCAGTTTTTATAGAGATTCCCAACAGAAAGTCAATGTTCATGCTGCTATTACAAATATCCACTATTCTGTACTAACGAGCGCATAATAAGGGCGAAACCGGTCTATAGATGCTGTTGCCTGCAATTGAATTTATATCGTAACCGTAGAATCTATTAGAATTGTCATTCATTAATAAAATATATGTATTTTTTACTGGCGAACCCAATACCACTAAAAAGCTGTATTTTGCTATTCAGTCATATATAAAACGGTGTTATCTTTTTTATGATCCACTAGGGGAAAACAAACCATGGGCGCCCATAGGACTTTTCCCAAGAGGGGACACTGACGTCAGTGGGGTAAACTTACGGAAAATATGTATAGCATCGGCTTATTTAATCCCTACCGTCGTGAACTTGAACATCCAGGGAAAGACAAGTGCCCCCCCCCCTTCTGCCATCTCCTATAGGCGCCCATGCCTGTAATCAGAAGTGTTATTATTGGACATCTTGAAATAATCATTATATTTGTAGATTCAATACTTAGTACAAAACTTAATATAAAACCAATTCCTTTTTGTTTATTCAGGAATTCTTTGTTTTTCCCATTTCTTTAGGTAGAAACCTCAAATAAACAGTTTTTGTGCTAGCCATACAACATTAAAAGTTTACCTTTGATACACAAAACTTAGAACTTGTCAATACCATTTCGTTCATTGCACTCCTTTCTTTCTTTCATTGTTTTTTTTACCGCTTTTTATATTAAATGGATTTCATCACAAAATATTTTTTTTCACTAAAGTAATGAGGGAAAACAAAGTGTGTTTTCCAGGTATTCGCGACACCTTAATGACACTTAAAGAAGTCATTAAATCTTGAGAAGTAAAAAAAAAGTTTAATACCTTATGCAACCAATCTTTTGATTTATCTAAATACTAAGAGTTTTATACTTTCCTTACAGTACACAGTATAGGATAAGGTAATGAGGTAATGTGTGTTGGTGGTATAAGTCGGTTGATGATAAATACAGAATGTGACTTTGCGCATAAACATTCCTTCCACATTCTTTTCGTCTCGACAGTGGGTTTCACATTCTACACAGTACTTTTTGAAATTAATTTTTAGGGAGGTAGGTGAGATTTTCTATATCCAGGGTTTTTTTTTTTTGGGGGGGGGGAACAGTTGGTTTAGAAGTTTTAAGTCCTGATTTGTTTCCCTCGGTTTTCTTTCCATTCGGGGAGGTATAAGTCAGTGGCGAAAATTGGCAGGGTGACCACCGCAATTCGCACACTTTGCCGGTGTTTCTATCGATGTTTTAAATCTCTTGTTTGGTGTCTCTCCTTACACATTAGTCATTTTTTTGGGGGGGGGGCAGGTTGCAGTTTTTGGCTTTATGGTTGAACAACTGGCAGTTAATGCACATTTTATAATCTGCTGCATGAATATAAGAAACAGAGAGATATATACCCTCAATTCCTGGATTAAGAGTCCTCCTGAGAGAGCCAATCAGAAAGTAGAATTAAGAATTGCCCAGCCATTCGTAAAGTACAACCTACAGGTAAGATTTAAGTCGCCAAAATATAACAAATAAGTCCCAAAAATACCACGAATAAGTCAAAACAACACGCGAGAGTTCCAAAGGCTAAGAAATGGAACAAATATAAAGAAAATGGAAAAAATGACATGGCCCCGCGCCAGACCTTGGACAGAAATGGAGTACTGGACAAGTCAATAGCTAAATTAGTAGAATTTTTCTTGATATGAAAGGATTAAAAAATGCCAGGATCATAAATCGGTGTGTATTTTTGCATAATCCTTGCAGGAAAACTCAAATCGTTGGTTAAAATTAAAACAAGGATGAGAAGTTGAAGGTGTATTAGATGCCTGTTTTTGATAGTTTTTATGCTCCGTAATACGAAATTTTACAACATATTTAATTTGAATGTTTAATTTACAACATGTTTAATAGAAGAAAAACCACACTAGCAAAAATACTGTAAATGCCCCAACTATTATAAATTTCTATAGGATATTCAAGATACATGTAATCGCAATTTGTAAATAATAATAATGAATTATTTGTTTTAGTTTTAAATAAGTTTCTTAGACTATTACTAGCTTACCTATTATATCACCAAATTACCTACCGTTTTCAGCTTTTTAAAAGTATTTTCAGGCATTATAACTTTCTTAAACTAGGAATCAGATCAATATGGAGGGCATTTTCGTCGAACAACATATTTATGCAGTAACATTTAATTTCATATCAACAGTGAATTATTTAAAAGTATCATCAAAATACTTTACCTTACCCTATGTGTAAGGAAATTATTGTGATCGAATATATGAAATCAAATTTTAAACGTTTTCTGGCATCTTACAATATAAATCCACTTATTTTTATTCGGAGTATTTACCTGTGTCTGTAACATGCAGACCATGATGATATTCATAATATCCCTTGCATGATAGCCTCAAGCTTAAAATCCATTAAGCTTGAGGATAAAATTTAAACTTGGTGATAACATGCAGATATGTATATATCAAGCTTAAAATCCAAACTTAAAATAACAGAACCTGGTTAAAATGTTAGTGATCTCTATCTCCCAAAGTTCATTTATTTAAAACTTTAAGATGAATAACACAAATGATAAATTGCAATTTAGGAAAGTACATAGATACAAAGAAGTACAAAGGAAAAAGTACAAATAAATAAAGAAGACAGATAATGGTAAAAGTACAAAGAGTAAAAAATGAACATCTATTTTAAACATTCATGATTCATAAATATGAAATTATAAAGATAAAATGTTATAGTATTGCATAATAAATCTCCAATAAGTATTTGGGTAGGATGTTTAAAATAGTATCGGGATCATGGCTGGAAAAAATCTAATTCGCTTTTTTTTTTTTTTTAAAGAAAGATAAAAAAAAAAAAAAGTTAAATAGTTGGGAATCACTGTTGTAGACAAATAAGATTAAAGGACCGTCATTAGTTAGAAAACAGCTCAAAATCCACTCATATTATATTTCAGAAGTTTTTCATTAAGTTCACATATGTGACATCTAGTGATGAACAAATTTTGACAGAAACATAAATATAAGCCGTACATTTTTAACATGGTTCGTAGAAATCGAAACAAATGAAATAAACGAAAAAAAATGACATATCCTCGTTTCACATTTAGTATTACAAAAAAAAAAAGGAATTCAATCGCACCTACTACACAAGTATAAACCATGCTTAATATGTTGTTACATATGACTTTATAGGAAATCAATCCATTGCATAACTGGAATCTCACAATAATACAAAGGCAGAAAATAATTAAATAAACTAACTAAACACAAAACAGGAATATTACAAATTAGACAAACACGAAGAACAATGAGAAGAGATCGAAGAAGGAGACACGATCTCTGGAACAGTTCATATAAGTTCTAGCTTCCCAGTCTGCAAACATCACATTGCTGCTTGGAACCTTTATCTAAACACGGGAACACTGGAAGGTGACTTAAATTCATAACATCAACACTACAAATGGGGAACACATTCGTTGGAAGAATTCCTGTCTTATTAAGGTGTTCGGCCAGGCCATCATGACTACTTTTCATTCTAAAATTGGACACTCTCCCTGTGAGGTTAGTTGCTAAACGCCTTCCAGCTATCTTAGATTATCTCCCAAACTTTGCGTCTTGATTTAATTTCCAGGTCTTTTTTTATAATTTTATATAATTTTTCTATAAACTAGTTTTTTGCATGAATCCGGTGGAACAGGTTTTGGGGCAAGGTAAACTAGAGTATTAAACATCAACTGACTCATTACAGTCCATTCCGACACGCGATGGTATCCACTGAAACACAATATATTTGTTTCTACTTCAAAGAAAATCCAGAATTTGCTTTTTCTGTTATGGTCGATATCTCGATAAGATGCGTTTTCGAGACAGCTTGAATGCCTGCTCTGGAGTCCACCATTATGACAACTTCTGTAAAAGAGTTAATTCCAAACCTAAGGTTATTAACAGCCAAAAAGGTGGCACAGATTTTTGCATCAAAATTAGACATATATGGTCCGACAGGGGCATACTGAGAAAACAGCTTCCAGTACACTCCAAGATGGCGCTGAAAGTTTAACCATTCTTTTGTTTCATATAAATAGCATCATAGACAATCCTACAACTCGCCATGTTGCAAGCATACAAATTGGATGCAAATCGAAATATCCATTCAATCCATATATTAATTAGTACCTCAAAAAGTAATTATACCATTGCATATAATATAAATAACGAAAGAGATAAAGTTGAGTCTGATCAATTTTCTTTCGAACAAGCAAATCCCCAGAAAAGAATGAATGTTCACCAAAGTAATTAAATGAACAGAGGATTTAGACAACTTAATGGCACATGCAAGAAAAAGTAGCGACTTGACTCCACTCTTAAACTTGTTTTGTGTTGCAGGTTTTTAAGTTGGAATAGCTTGATTCTGTGGAATTAAAGTGCAGAAACAAAAGTGCCTCATGTAAAGAAGCACATGTCTTTATTTAAAAACCATTATATTTTTTGTTTCACCCACAATCCATAGTATATGTAGGGGAAACATTTTATACGTTAGGGAATTCGAGAACACAATCAACTACTTTTAGTTAAGAGTATTTCTGTATTCCTCTGTGTGTATATGTTTCTCTGTGTGTTTTTACCCATTTTACTCACTTTTTGTGACTTTTATTAGGATTAACCAATTAAAACAAAGCAAAATAAAAAAAACTGATGTGGGCAACACATGACTTTCCTTATATAATGCAATGAATTTACTATTTACAGTAAAAAAATGGATTAGTTTTATAGTAGTTATTTATATTCTTTCCAAGATATTGAATTTTCGTCAATGAGTCGTCATTTTCCATGTCGTCATCATCAATGAGTCGTCATTAATTTAGCGTCATTCTGATCCATTTGGCGAGTTTTTCGTTAATTTTGCAACATTTAAAAATGTCGCAAAGTTGGCGACATTCCACCAAATTCGTCGCCAAATCTCGCCAAGCGGTATGGACGAAGAAATAAGTTATTCTTACAGCAGATAAATGACTACTGGCGTTCAAATACAAAAGTATTACTCAAAGCATCTTTTTTCATGAATGGAACGAGCTAGATCCACGAGAATGATGTCACCCAATTTATCGCATGGTATTACATATGAAAAGTACATATGTTTCTCAATAGGAAATTTTTTATTTTTATTTTATATGTCTTTTTGATAATTTTTTTAAAAAATGTTCAATATCTTGAGAACGGTTCATGTTAGCATTCTAAAATTTATGTCAATCGTTTTCTAATTAAAAATTACATAAGAAATGTCTATTTGCGTAAATTGATTAGCCGTTTTGATTTTTTGACGATTTTTCAAAATTTCACTCGAAAATTTAGGAGGGTTCTGAACATTCGATTGCGTATAAAAACAATAGACTTCCAGTGTTTACGGATTGTGATTTTTGTACCAAATTTCTTTCGAATCGGTCCATTCGTTCGTCAGTTATCGTCTCCACAGACTCACTAACACACACACACACACACACACACACACACAGACATCACTTCAAAAATGTTTAATTCGTGATCAGGGATGCTTGAAACGTGCTCTGCCGTCGAAAACTCGAATTCGAATGTTCGACCCCGTCACAATACTTTCCTTATACATTATGTATATAAAGAAAGTAACAACGAAAATTAATGCAAATTCAAATTATGACTTATAAAAGTAACACAAAGAAATTTGCGTTTTATGACAAAACAGCTGTAACACACCAGGATCGAATTTCAGACATTAAAAAATGATATGCATTTAAATAAAATAAATTTCATTTAGATATAAAAATATTGTTTTTAAAATAACAATAAAATTTTTAAATAAAACAATAAATGCCCAATGTTTATTGTAAAATATTTTGGACATAACTATTTATAAATGTTTTTCAATTTTCAAAAGAAAATGTCCAAAATTTGAGGACTTTTCCTTGATCCGATGGCTTTAAAAATCAGCAGGCCGCTTATTAAAATAATCATGCCAAATATGAAATTGAACCAAATATCGTATAAATTGAACAAAAAATTATAAGAATCGAACCACATATCTTATGAATTATATTAAATATCCTATATATTGAGGCATATATATGTTATTAATTGAACCAATCCTAATAATTGGAACACATCTCAATATGTTTTTATGAAGATATTATTTATACTCACGCTCTTACAGACAGATACATTGTCACAATTGAATAATTACGACACGCTCTGGCCGTCGTGTTCGTTTTATGATTTCACTGGAAACCTTTAAGGAGGGGAGTGTCGAAAACCCAGACCACTCGACTGGCCCTAGGGCTTACAGTGGAAGTTTGAGTGGCCGGGAACGAAGGAGGGGAGTGTGTGGCGGTTTGCTATCGCCTTTTATGCCACCTGCAAAGCGAACTCGCACTTGAAAGCAATAATTTTCAGCACCGGCATCTGTGAAAACTAATATGATGGTGCACCTTACAAGCACGTGGTGTACATGCATGACCCCCCCTCTCTAAATAAGTCTCATGACCGGTGATGACCTATGGATCGGACACTCCTTCTGGGGCGTATACAAATTTTAGTCCTGAGAAAAACATTTAACTATTTGGACTAGACACAAGCTCTTGAACTTTCGAACTGCTCAGTCGAAACCTCCATTCGAGTGATTCGAACTTTTACTCATTCGAACGCCGACTGATTCGAACTTTTAGGACGCTACTGCTCTGGACTTCACGCAGGGCTTATCAGCCAGCTGCAAAACCGCTCTGCTAATGTTTCTTCAGCTATAATAATGTATATATATCTTCCTGATGGTAATAAATAGTTGTTTATTCAAATATAATTCTTCTACAAAACAACAAATGCCGGAGAATTGGGCCCTCTCGCAAATAATAAGAGGACCAGGGCATTAATACCGCAAATCAGGTTCAACCCTCAACAATCATCGGACCCCGCAGATGTTCAAAACATAAATTCAAACGTCGAATTTTGACTCCATCATTATAAATTTTCCTTTACATGTACTATGTGTTATACAGGACGCAAAAAAGGGATATCGTGCTAACAATGCATCAAAGCCTGCTTCAGAACCCATTTCCAGCTGTAGAGCTCAAGATTAAATGCATGTCACCACTTTCGCTTCTCACTGAAAGAAATCTTACAAGAATTCGCGGATTCAATTTCCGTTCCTCGATAGATATACTACTTTGAAAGAAAGAACTTTTTGTCTGAACTTAGTTTGTGTATCGCTTTTCACAATCAGTATGAAGATAGTAATTGGAATGAGGATAGTGATTTTATCGTGAGGATGATTCGTGTCAATTACATAAATAACAACCCGAGACTTTCGTCATTGTTTTCAGTGTAAGAGAGTTCTAGTAGAACAGAATAAGATAGTATATTGTCAAAGAAGGATATAGCTGACTGATGCAACCGGAACTAAGGTGAGAAAATCTAATGGGGACAGCACATGCTTTTCGCTACATAATGCAATGATTTTACTTCTTTCAAACAAAGAAATAATGGTGTACACCAGTTATTCCCAATCTTTTTTGTACCGAGGTACACTTTAACTACGCAATTAAGCTAAACATTGACTTCTATCTGTAGCTAATATAACACATTACCATTTCATGGGAGATGAGGTGGTCTCAACCTATATATACCGAACTGAAGTATTACAGGACAATCTAGAAAAAATTGTAAATTTTCCTTTTCAGTCATTTTAAACGAAAATACCTCCCGAACACTGTACTATATGTTTAATCAAAATGCGTCACTAATTTCTCATAGTTTAAAGAAAGAAATAGAGTATTTTTTCTTTTGTTTGCAATGTTGCACTGATCGAGTGTGCATTTTCACGGAAAATTTTAAATTCTGATTTGATTATCTATCACATTTTTAATAAAATAAGTTTATTTAATATGATTTCTTAACTCATTCCGCTCGAATAATATAAGAAAGGGCTTATCTCCAACATTACTGATTTAATTTTTAACACTTTACAGCAAGCATGTCAAATTCAAAAGACTAGCTAGCATGGACCAAATGAAAAAGGTCTAAGTTCATGTGGGCCGCCGCCGCCGCCAAAAAAAAAAAAAACCCTTCAATTTTTCATAGAGAAGTAGGTTTATTTTGAAAAGTGCAGTATATATATATATATATATATAGAACTATACAAATATGAAATATACGTAAAAATGTAATATAATACCACTCAGAAAAAGGCGCAATGCAGCACTATATACTGAAGCAGGATATAACTAATTTAAACGATTTGAAAAAAGGAAAGGGGGAAAACCATATGAATTGCATAAAAATGGCTGAGAGGGATAGCGACCTCTCATTCCCGTTTTAAGTACTTTTCGTCTAGACAACGCCCACGGATACCAATGCAATTCAATGACAGATCCCCGTAGCATGTGCAAAAATGAAAGCTCCAAAATGCAGAAAAGGAGGCCTCAGAATGCAGACAGAAAGAAGACAGAAATGGAACAACGAAATCACACTGGCAATGATGCTACCGACTAAAACGTATCGTCCGTTTCGCCATATATAGTATGTACCCATACGCATGCGTACCTCGATTATTCAAATATGATGTCATATTCTCAAGTCATTAAAGAATGAATAATCCTCTTCTTTAAAGAAAGAATTGTAAATATCTTTAAGGAAATTCCGTTGATAATGATATTTAAGTGCTTCCTGTAAAATGAGTTTGTTACATGTGAGACAATCTTTTTTGAAAGTATTATTATTACGATTTCTTCTCAGATGTCCTGTTATGATGTTACGGAAAATATTCCTAGACAAATTCGACTTCCATCCAATTATTTGGTTAATCTTCATATCATAATTATTACGTTTATTGTACAGAACTGTATGAATTCCATTTTTATGTTTGTATCTAATGGTTATGTCCAGGAAATTAACTTCGTTTTTGACACTATTAGGGTTCTTGATAAGATCCAATTCCGGAGGATAAAAGTCAAATTCAAATTCAGGAGTACTTGAGTAATGGCCTAAAATCACATCGTCCACATATCTGTAATATGGCATTTCATATAATACATGATTATTCCTTTCGAAATATGTTAAATATATGTCAGCCAGGACTGATGAACAGCCCCCACCCATAGGAATACCCCTAATTTGTTGATAAAAGACTCCTCCGTTACATAATATGTTCTCAAACAAAACGATCTGAATTAAATCCATATACCTTCGTAAAGTGATTACTTTTTTAATATATCTTAATATATCTTATGGATATCTTTAAGATATCTTTAATATATCTTATGGATTTATTAAAGGCCACTTCCCGGACCATGCATGGAATGCATAGGTCTTCCGTGTGATGTGTGAGATCGTTGGCTTGGATGCTGATATTGGAGTTACTTCTGAAGGACATTTTTGACAGTGTGGAATAAATCGGCGTTACTTTTTGATGGACAATATGGTGGAAAAAGAGGATTCAGGTTAGTGCATTGTATGTCAGTACATCTGTTTTTACCCGGTTTAATACGTAAAGTTTGGTGGGGTAGAAGTGATTGCGTGACAAATACAAATTGACAAATACAATTTGTACTCATTTTTACTGTTATTGACCTGTTTTATGTGTAGTATACTCTTATTGACGAATATAATCTTATGAATTATGTGATATGGTTATTCCCTTTTGTAATAATAAAAATAAAAATAAAAAATCTAAAATAAAAAGTTTTTTATAAAAAATATTAAATTTTAATTGTCACATCGGATTTTTAGGAAGTTAGTCTAATTGGAGAATATCGATTTGAGATTTGTGATGATATATAATAAGTTGAAGTTGCTCAAGTGAGATTGATCATAATCATTTTTCATCTGTCATTAAGAATATTCATCTGAAGAAGGAGAACTCCTCAAAATGAGTAAAACTTTTGAATAACATGGATGTATACATTACTGAACTTAGCGACTGGCAAACGTATTCATAGTGGAATTAATTAGTTAATATCTTTTGAATATATGCCCGGTGATATAATATAGGGGTATTTATATTATCGATAACCCACTACCCTTATAGTGTATAGACTACGGTTGTTGACTGAAAATTGATGGCTTCTATTAAACACTTTTTCAAACCGGTGATTTTTAACTCCAATCCGGGTGTGACAAGAAAAAACCTTAATGATATTGTGCAGTCAAAGAACGCGATCCCACACGGATCAATATTTTTTGATGGATTTTATAAACACTTTTACAATTTAAAAGGTTTTAAGTTTAGTAGATGTTCTTCGAATAAATGCAAATTATGCCCCTGTGCCAACACTTTACAAATCGGACCGCAATCTAAAAGTCAATTATTGTTCTGCAAAACTTTCAATGTGATATATTGTTTAGAGTGCTCCACATGTAATATTCTATATATTGGTCAAACCAAGAATCCCTTACATTTACGTATCAATTTACATAGAAACCAAATAAAGCAAAGTATGACCACGGATCGACCTTCTACGAACATAGAACTAAGGCATTACCACGTCCATGAATTTTCTAACTGTGTTATTACAATACTGGATATTGTACCTCGCCTCCAGGAACGTCTGTGGTGGGAGTACACGCATATTATGCAATACGGTTCTGCATTCCCATTTGGCCTTAACACGGCAATTTTCAATGAAAATTATAATCTGGATTACTGTAAAAATGCAGATTCAGTCCCGGTATCCAGTTATTGTCATTTGCATAAGACATCTAGATGGAAGCGAGGAGGAAACAATGGATATATTAAATTTGAAGACACTAAAGCAAAATTGGAAAATCTCATGGTATCGTTTAACAATAATACTCCGATCAACAATAATTGGATAAAAAATTTTGTTTATGGAATCAGAAGGAAATACTTACGTAGAATTTGGGAATATATCATTGATCACCTGGCATCTATTGATCCTAATGAAAAACAACACTTTTATTTTGCCATATTGCTCGATTTTATAAAATTGAAGGCTCAGGAATCTTATGTCATCTTGAAGTGTCAGCCCAATAAAGAAATCCACAAAGAGTACTTTGTTACAACCTTTAAAAATAAGACATTTGATAGAATACCTTTCAAACTTTTGTTCAATCAACTGAACGAGATGATTCCTATAGCTAACATCAAAGTAAAGCTTACATACCGTTATGTACGACCCATACGGAAGAAGATTATACAATTATAACCAAATTAGTAAAAATATATCTATGATGAATAGTAAAGTATGTAAATGCCATCTTAGTGATTTACGAGACAAACACCATAATCATATAATTACAGGTAATCTTGAAGTGATTGATGATTTGCCTTTAAGAAATCTTTTTGAAAAAGGAACAAAATTCCGCAGACAAGAATTTGACCACGTGAAAGAAGATTTTAATCTAGATTTGGATTCTTTCATATATAAATTAGCTATTAAATATGGATTACCCATAAAAACCTTTGATGAATGGAAATATAATATCCTAAACTGTTTTGTCAACCAATATAATAGCAAACTCAATATTCAATGGAATTCAATCATCCCCTCTTCTATCAGGGAAGTACATGAACGTTTTGTGATCACATATACTGATAAAGTGGTATCGAATTACGCAATTACCTGCAAACTTTATTACATAGAAATCTTACAGAAATCTTACATGGATCCCACAATGTACAAACCTTTACCTTATAATTTAACTGTGATGACAAATAAAATCAGGGCTCTATATAAAAGAATTGGCATCAATATAAAAAATGTGTCCTTTCCTTATTTAGTACTCATTCCAAAACTGCATAAAACACCCGTGAAATTTCGTACGGTAACTGTAGGATGTAATACATATATTACATTGGCTAACAAAAAACTTATGAATATACTTAAACCTGCATATAAAGCTTTATTAGTACAAAATCCAATAATCATAAAAAACAGCTCTGAAGTAATTAAACGACTGAAGTATTGCAATAAAGATATACAGTTCACCAGTTATGACTTCCGGGACCTTTTCAACAACATTGATCTTAAAAAATTGCATGAAATACTTTTACTGGTACATACAGAATACAATCTTAAAAAAGTAATCACTTTACGAAGGTATATGGATTTAATTCAGATCGTTTTGTTTGAGAACATATTATGTAACGGAGGAGTCTTTTATCAACAAATTAGGGGTATTCCTATGGGTGGGGGCTGTTCATCAGTCCTGGCTGACATATATTTAACATATTTCGAAAGGAATAATCATGTATTATATGAAATGCCATATTACAGATATGTGGACGATGTGATTTTAGGCCATTACTCAAGTACTCCTGAATTTGAATTTGACTTTTATCCTCCGGAATTGGATCTTATCAAGAACCCTAATAGTGTCAAAAACGAAGTTAATTTCCTGGACATAACCATTAGATACAAACATAAAAATGGAATTCATACAGTTCTGTACAATAAACGTAATAATTATGATATGAAGATTAACCAAATAATTGGATGGAAGTCGAATTTGTCTAGGAATATTTTCCGTAACATCATAACAGGACATCTGAGAAGAAATCGTAATAATAATACTTTCAAAAAAGATTGTCTCACATGTAACAAACTCATTTTACAGGAAGCACTTAAATATCATTACCCACGGAATTTCCTTAAAGATATTTACAATTCTTTCTTTAAAGAAGAGGATTATTCATTCTTTAATGACTTGAGAATATGACATCATATTTGAATAATCGAGGTACGCATGCGTATGGGTACATACTATATATGGCGAAACGGACGATACGTTTTAGTCGGTAGCATCATTGCCAGTGTGATTTCGTCGTTCCATTTCTGTCTTCTTTCTGTCTGCATTCTGAGGCCTCCTTTTCTGCATTTTGGAGCTTTCATTTTTGCACATGCTACGGGGATCTGTCATTGAATTGCATTGGTATCCGTGGGCGTTGTCTAGACGAAAAGTACTTAAAACGGGAATGAGAGGTCGCTATCCCTCTCAGCCATTTTTATGCAATTCATATGGTTTTCCCCCTTTCCTTTTTTCAAATCGTTTAAATTAGTTATATATATATATATATATATATATATATATATATATATATATATATATATATATATATATATAAATCTGGGACTGTGGTGAAATCGATATTTCCTTCCTGACACTTGGCATCTTTTCTCTATCTTTTCTACTTCCAGGGAAATCTTGTGTTCGCAGTGGTTACATTCAAAACTGAACCAAGGTGAATGCCAGTAATTCTTGATCTGACAGGTGACTTATTTCCTTTCATGAGTGTAAATAATTGCTTGCCCGATTAGTACTTTCAAACATGGAAATAATTTCAGATGCGGATTTTCGAGTGTTTTCAAAACTAGCTGGCAAATATTTGTAAAATTCAGACACACCAACTTCACTGAATTTTGTCTTCAAATCTGAATAGCACTGGATCTCGATTAACTCCATTTGCATGTGATTAGGTACTAATTTTATATTTATCAAGAAAATCGAAGAAAACAAAAAAAAACTTGTCTTTCAAAAATTTAAAATCTGCAAACATTGTTTCAAATTCAGTTCTAAGGCTTACAATTTTTCCTGCGTATTTTTGATACGATGCAATTTTACCTAAACTTGATTGTTGTATGTCGGAAAGTGCGTCACATCTTCATTTCTCAACTGCGTTTCCCAAAGAGCTAACTGACATTTAAATGCGTTAACTCGGTCACACATTTATTTAATGATCTGATCTTTCCCCTGGTGTTTTAAATTAAAATCGGATAAGTGTTTTGTTATATCAACCAAGAAGGATAAATATTGCAACCATATTGGATCAAAAAGAAGCTTGCGTCTTGATGTTTCGTTATTAGAAACTGACATATTTCTTCTTTCTAGTCCCAGAATTGTTTAAGAACCTTGGAACAGTATAGCCAACGTACCTCGGTACAGTAGAACAACCTGGAATATTCGCTTTCTAATTCACTTAATAAAACCGAAAACTGTCGCTGGTTTAAGCCTCGAGATCTAATAAAATTGATAATTTTTTTATAGGTAACAACATATTTTCCATCTTTATTACCTTCGTACATAATACTTCTTGATGTATAATGCAATGCGTATGATGAATCTTGGAACCATCCTATTTTTCACTTTGTTTTTTCCGCAGTAGTCCCACGAAACAGTAGGTTTTTCCGGTCATTGAAGGCGTTTCATCTGTTGCTACAGAAGTCAATTTAGACAGAGATAGATTGTATTTTTGCAATAGTTCATAGACACAATTAAAAATATGTCGTAGTGCTAAGCATCGGTACTAGTTCCAATAATTCCTCAAAAATGTTGAAATCCGTGTCGCAAGCACAGCAAACTGAGCTACGTGTCCAATGTCTGTACTCTCGTCACAGGTAATGGAAAAAGCTTCGAAACTGGATAATTTTGCACAGGGGGATCCAATGAATCATTTCTCTATCTGAAGCTGTGAAACATGGTTTTGTAATATAAACAAACAGAGCACTTCTCATAATCTCTGCTATTTTATAATTGAGTGTCGGTTTTCATTTTGATTTTAGCTTGATGATTTCGTTGGTAAATCATAGGAATATAAGAGCATTTTTTTTTTAAGATTGGGTTTTAGAGAAATGTGTGGCAGTGAAATTATTAGATTATTTCGGATGAAAGAATGGCTGGGCCAAAACGTTTCTTTCTGTTAATAAATATGTATAATTAGGAAAACAAAAATTAAGCTATGAAAATTTTATCAAAACTTTTTACAAATACTGTTATATAGACTAAGCCGCAAAAATATTCGTTGTGAGCCGCGAGTTTGACATGATTGCTTTACAGCAAAGTTGAAAAGTGTTTATGACTTTGTTCATTCTGTCTGTCTGTCCGTTAGCACGGTAACTTCCGTAAAAATGACTTAATCAAAATGAAATTTTAGTATATTGTGCAAACGGTCTGCAGGACCTATGGGAATATAAATGAATAATTTCACCCAATTAGTTTTGGATTGACCCTGGGTTGAAAAAATGAAATACATTGAACCCTATGAGACCTAATTTTTCAAAAAATCTTTAAGCGGATTTAAAATTCACAAATTGCTTCGAAAATTTTAGGTAATATTCAAACTATTCCATAAAATATATAAAAAAATTTCAGCAAAATATATTCAGTAGTTTTTTAAATAAAAATTAAAATATTAATTATACCTCTTATATGAAGCGATCACGTGACCATGATATGAAAAGATCACGTGACCCACTTCAAAATGAAATATGGCATCCATCATTGTCTCAAAATTTTGATTTTTAAAGTTCTTTTTAATTCTTATTGAGTGTTCTATCCGTCCTAAAACCGCTTTATTTTTGCTTAAATTCTGTGCATCTACATACTGAAACAACGCAATGACAATATATTTGAGTTTAAATGATCATCCAAATTTGATTATTTCTACAACGAAGCCTATTTTTCACTTATGTAAAATGTAAACAGCAAAATATGTAGAATGAGTTGTATAAGAATTGCTGTATTTCTTTAACGCAAAATTATTTAGCTCATGGAGTCTGCATAGCTGATATGAATGAAATATTCATTGATTTTACAGAGAGAAGGATGATTTTTTTCGATGAAGTTTTAAGCATAGAGTTTAATTACTTGTAGCTCCATCGTCTAAAGTTTTAAATAAAATTAATTATTATAGTATTGTGATGAATGAAATGAATGGGAAATGTTTATGAATGAAGTGCTGCTTTTATAGAGAGAGCCAGGCGTGTTATTTTTTCTATGATGTCATTTGACTAAATTTCAGTTGTTTTCGATGAAGTTTTCAAATATAATAAATCATTGTAGTATTATGATAATTTTAAAAATATTACCGAGGAAGGTATCGCATTTTAGAGATGTTTGAATAAAATTGCATTGAAGTTGGAAATTGTTTCATAATCAATGCTTTATGCATGATTGATCTTTCTTATTTTACATTGCTCTGCGCATGTGATGTCACAGGAATAACATAACGTTATGTTCTCGGGCTTTCTGAAGAGCCTCTCTTGGACGTCATTGAGGAAGGAGTGCACAGCATAATTATAAATATCTGCGCAGGTTAAGCCTGGATACTCCAGAATTAACAAACAATTTTTTAAAATAATGCGAAAACTTGCTGTGTTTTGGCAACGACACTCAAAATCCTTTGGTCCTTGGCGTCACGAATGACGAAATGTTAAGCTCGCCTTTTTGATTGGCTGCTGTACTGATCGCCTAACCTTATATTAAAGAACCCTGAATAATATCATGTTTTCAAGCGTCTGTCACAAATCGAGGTTAAAGCTTTTAAGGTGGTAATGAGCTTCTTTCAAAGCAAATCGGGCAGTACTTTCTGAAGCATCTTTTTATTATTTCTGTGAACTAGAACACATAAAATGGAAAGTTAATCAAAATATAAATATATTTATCCTCACGTTTATACTTAATGAAAGTTTTCGGGTAAAATTTAATTTTCGGCCCGTAAATCATCAAAGATCAACTTGATAAGACAAGGGTCAAGCACCACTGATGTACACGGTCCAGGGCATAATGTTTTTGGCATAAATCATAAAATAACTGAAAAACTAATTCGAAATAAAAAAATAATAATAACGCATAGGTGCACATATTCGGGTTCTGAAGTACTTGTGTTCCAAATTTCATGATCGTATTATGCTTAGATTCCCCGCTACAGGCCTCCGCGAGCGCGTATAAACACACACACACAATGACACACAGACATTTCACTTTGTAAGATGAGTGAGTGCTTTAACCAGAAAATACTTTTCAGAAATAAATTGAGCCATGAATCTCCATGTTTAGGTGTTATCGTAATAGTTTTTTAAAATATTAGACGTTCATTTCTTTACTAGGAGAGCGATATGTCTCAAAGAAATCAAGTGAAAAGTACTATGCTTGCAATAAGTGACAAAAATAAGTGCCTATTAATTATGACAGGCATTAAACTTTATTTTGTAAAATTATTTTCCAACATATTCTATGTATGTTAATCCATACTGAAAATGACCTGACACAATTTTCGTAATTAACAGAACTTGGGGCGCTTAATTTAATTTTAAGCTATATGCGATTTTTACTTGCAATTTCAAAATATTTATCTGTTACGGATTATCATTCTTATCTATTACAACATTTTTACTTTCCCTGCAATACACGTTGATGTATAGCGAAGGTATTGGAATCACGTCGAAAATTACAAATCGAGTATTCGACGAATCTACACGTTCCGAGCTCTCTGGAATTCGAATAAAACTATTTTTAGCGTGACGTCTGTATGTGTGTGTGTGTGTGTGTGTGTGTATGCGCGTGTGTCTGTCCATGCAACTAAAAAAAATCTGATGTGGGCAACACATGACTTTCCTTATATAATACGATGATTCCTTATATAATACTACATTTACAGTAAAAAAATAGGTTATTCTTATAGTAGGTACTTATATTCTTAAGTATAATAAGATATATATATATATATATAATAAGATAGATTCATATAATAAGATAGATTCTATTCTAAGATAATGAATATTCGTCAATTAGTCGTCATTTTCATTGATTTCGGGTCGTTTTTATTCATTTGGCGAGATTTTCGCTATATAATGTTATATATATATTTCGTTATATAACGTTTTAAATATATTTCGTTATATAATTATTCTAATGCAATGAATTTACTATTTTTACGATAAAAAAAATGTTTTTCTTATAGTAGATACTTATATTTTTTCCAAGAAATTAAATTTTCGTCCATTAGTCGTCATTTTCACTGATTTAGTGACTTTTATCCATTTGGCGAAATTTCCGTTAATTTGGCAACATTTAAAAAAGTCGCCAAGTTGGCGACATTCTGCCAAATTTGGCTCCAAAATCCCGCCAAGCGTTATGGACGGAGAAATAAGTTATTCTTATAGCAGATAAATAACTATTGGCGTTCAAATACAAAAGTATTACTCAAAGTATCTTTTCTCATGAACGGAACGAGCTAGATTTACGAGAATGATGTCACCCAATTTATCGCATGATATTACATATGAAAAGTGAACATGTTTCTCAACAGTTAATACTTTTTTTATAATTTATGGGATTTTTTGATAAATTTATTTCAAAAATGTGCAATATCTCGAGAACGATTCATGCTAGCGTTCTAAAGTTTATGTCAATCGTTTTCTAAGGAAAAATTTCATTAGAAATGTCTATTTGCGTTACTTTATTAAAGGTTTTGATTTTTTGATGATTTTTTCAAAATTTCACTCGACAATTTAGGGGGTTCTGAACATTCGATTACGTTTAGAAACAATAGGCTTCCAGTATTCACGGATTGTGATTTTTGTACCAAATTTCGTTCGAATCGGTCCATTTGTTCGTCAGTTATCGTCTCCACACACTCACTGACACACACACACACACACACACATACAGACATCACCTCAAAAATGTTTGATTCGTGATCAGGGATGCTTGAAACATGCTCTCCCGTCGAAAACTCATACAATTTGGTAAGTGGGCTGGAGGTTACCACCACATATGCACAAGTATATCAAGTAAATGTTTGTTTTATATGCAATTTTTAACAATGAAAATAATAAGACTAACCCATTACTCTAGATCTAACCGTTCTTAAGATATTTTCGTTTATTGATTTTCTACAACATCGTCTTTGGAAATACGTTCAGTTCACACTGAAAACGAAAGTTGAATTTAAGCTGAAAATTCAGTGTATTTTTAAATAATTAGCATTTTGAGTGGAATTAAATTCAAATTAATGAATTATGAAATAAATAAAAAGGAAATCAATTTGAGTCTGCATGGAAACTTGAATTTTGCCCACATTAGATCTCTTATAATTAGGAATATTGTAGGCAATAATATTTATTAAATACTAACTTACATTACTAAACTAAATTAGAAAGATACATAATGCATTTTTTATTCAATTTAACATCAATATCGTTGATTAAAACCAACACGTTTTTAATAGACAGATGGTTAATGGAATATTATGGTTATTGTAACATCATTCCAAAATCATAATGCAATATTTATAAATCATTTGTACGAATAATAAAGAAATAATGGAAAACAATTTAATGTAATAAATGGGATTTGTATAATAAATATCCCAAATAGTACCGCAAGATGAACTAAAGTTTCAAAATTTATCGAATAAACTATTTATGAAAATTCTTAAAATTATTTTCAAAATTTTGCTATCAACATATTACTTTCCTTATATACAATAATGTATAAGGAAAATATTGGGACGGGGTCGAAAATTCGAATTCGAGTTTTCGACGGGAGCGCACGTTTCAAGCATCTCTGATCACAAATCGAACATTTTTGAAATGATGTCTGTGTGTGTGTATGTGTGTGTCAGTGAGCCTGTGGAGACGATAACTGACGTATGAATGGACCGATTCGAACGAAATTTGGTACAAAACTTAAAATCCGTAAACACTGGTAGCGTATTGTTTTTATACGCGAATGTTCAAAGCCCCCTAATTTTTCGAGTAAAATTTAAAAAAAAATCGTCAAAAAATCTAAACCTCTATACGCAAATAGACATTTCTTATGTAATGTTTCATTAGAAAACGATTGACATAAATTTTAGAACGCTAACATGAACCGTTCTCAAGATATTGCACATTTTTCAAAAAAATTATCAAAAGTCATATAAAATAAAAAAAAATAGATTTCCTATTACGAAACATGCTCACTTTTCATATATAACACCCTACGATAAATTGGATGACACCATTCTCGTGGATCTAGCTCGTTCCATTCATGAAAAAGAAACTTTGAGGAATACTTTTGTATTTGAACGCCAATAGTCATTTATCTGCTGTACGGATAACTTATTTCCTCGTCCATAACGCTTGGCGAGATTTTGGCGACGAATTTGGTGGAATGTTGCCAACTTGGCGACTTTTTTAAATGTTGCTAAATTAACGAAAAACTCGCCAAATAGATAAAAATGACTCTAAATCAATGAAAATGGTGACTCATTGACGAAAATTCAACATCTTGGAAAGAATATAAATATCTACTATAAAAATAATCTATTTTTTTTTTACTGTAAAAGTAGTAAATTCATTGCATTATGTAAGGAAAGTCATGTGCTGCCGACATCAGATTTTTTTATTATAGGAGTAGTATTTTAATGTATTTGGTAAAATACTGCACTCAAAGTGTAATTGTTTTCATTTTAACAATTTTTTATTTGACTTGATATGGTGTTTGTTGAGGTCTTTGAGGCCTTAACTAAACAAGTTTCATTTATCATAGTAACGTGAAATTTGGTATGTCGTAGTCCCTTGTGGCCCTTTTTAAATATTTTAAAGTTGAACCATATCAGATTAGCCACTACTGTCCCCGTCGTAGGAATGCACTTGTTTTAGGAAAATAACTCGAGAACCGGAGCAGCTAAAATGTCCAAATTTGGTATATCGTTGTCATGTATAGATTTCAGCAATAACAGATAAGCAATACGTCTTAGAAAGCATATTTCAATTTTTCAAGTAGAATTATTTCCTCTCTATAAAAGTATTAAAATGGTTTATTACATGTAATTCCTCCTCAATAATTATACATACAGACAGTTTATCAAATACATTATGAGTCCACTTCGTAAAGAACTCGCCATTCCATCCCAGTAGGTCAAAGGCAGAACGTCGGCTGGCCAAGTACAAAGATCCATGCTTTGATTCTCGGTTGGGGCAGTACAGTTCTTTACAATGGTGCCCGAACCAACCAACCATATAGGTTAGTGCAAAGCTGCTGACGGCCTGAAAGCGACACTAGTACGACTAGCACGGATTCAGTGGACTCTGGTATAGAGGGTGCTGTATTGAAATCGGGAACTTAACGACCACGCAGGAAATTAATCTGGAGAATAAAAATAGCAGCAGGATGCTAAGATATTAGAAGATGGAGAATGCATTCGATAAAAGCTCGCAATTTAATGGTAGAGCTTCGGCGCACTCAGTTTTATAAATAACTCGAAATCCGGAGCAACTGGAACGTTTAGATTTGGTATATCTTTATATTTTACTGTATATATTAATTCTTTGTACTTTGAATCTTATCTGGCTAACCCGTCCTGGACCTGCCATAGGAATGTACTTATTTTCTGGGAATAACTCGAGAATCGAAGCAGTTACACCGTCTAAATTTGGTATTTCGCAGTCTTTTGTATATGTTAACTCTTTAGCTAATGAACCTTGTTGGACTAGTCCATCCTGGGCCCACCATAGGTATGTACTCGTTTTCAGGAATGACTTGAGACCCGGGGTAACTTGAAAGCTAATATTTGACATATGTTTAACATATGTTTAACATATGTTTAACATATGTTGACATATGTTTAATATGTTTTAACGTTATCGTCCCAGCCAGTCCTGGGTTGACTAAAAAATATACTCGTTACTTTCTCAACATACATAGGAACAGTATAGGGAAAATATTGGGAAAAGGGTCGAAAATTTGAATTCCAGTTTTCGACGAAAAGCATGTTTCAATCATTCCTGAACTCGAATTGAATAATTTAGAGGTGATGTTATGTGTACGTGCGTGTGTGTGGTAACTTAATTGGGTACGCTTATTACGATCGGTGACTACTGGAACCCTAATGGTTTTAAACGCCATCACACGTTTGAAAAATCCCCAAATTTTCGAATAAATTTTTGAAAAAAAAGTCATACAAAACTCAGAACATTTAATGATGTTAAATAAATAACTATTCATTTAACATGATTACATGTTCTGAGTTTTGTGCTTTTCAAGTGTCGTTTCGTGTGCTTTTCAAGTCAGTGCTCTAAAGTTTATGTCATTCATTTTAAAATTAAAAAAATACGTATACAATGATTATAATCATTGTATACGTATTTTTTCTTAATTCTAAAATGCATGACATAAACTTTAGAGCACTCACTTGAACGGTTCTCGAGATATTGCACATTTTTCATGAAAATGTATCTAAAAATTACATAACAATGAACTGTAATACGTATTATTAAACATGTAACACTTGGCGATACATTTGGCGGTTTTGGCGGAAAATTGGACGAAATATCGCCAACTTGGCAACTTTTTAATGGGGTGCCAAATAAACTAAAATGTCACCAAATTGGCAAGAAATGGACTGAAATTAAGAAATGGCGCCAAATGGATGAATTAATAATTACCGTAGTTTAATATAATGGAGTATATTGCTGTATTTTCTATTGTTAAGTTATATTTGCGCGAAGTATAAGTTAATTGGGTACCAATAATTGGGTCCAAAGTTAATTGGTTACCATTCTAGGAATAATGAAATAACTTTTTTCTATATAGAACTACATTAAGGGATTTTCTATTACATGCTAATACATTGAATTAGCGTGATAAATTTATATAAATTCATTGTGATTAAATGCTGATCTGTAAACTAGCAGAGGTAAAAGCAAAACGTTTTTTAAAGCACTTCCTTCTATTATTTTTGTGCGACTTAATTGTATAAAAAATGCATCTATTAAAACATATCGCCATCTATTAAAACTTATAGCATCGATTAAAACTTATTGCCATCCAGAAAAGCGCCAAATATCAGTGGACATTTCAAGGCAAAACCTATTGTGCCTTGGATATTGTCTATCATTATATCGCACTGAAAGAAGTAAAGTCACTGCAATATGTAGGGAAAGTCATGTGCTACCCACATCAGAATCTTTCGCATTAAAGTCATTGCATTATGGGGAAAAATTATTGTGGTAACTACATCAGATATTTTTCTATTTAGAATTACTTGAGAATCCGAGCAGCTAGAAAGCTCAAATGGATATGTCATTCATTTAAGTTACTTATGTTTTAATAGATACATTTTTTATACAATTAAGTCGCACAAAAATAATAGAAGGAAGTGCTTTAAAAAACGTTTTGCTTTTACCTGCTAGTTTACAGATCAGCATTTAATCACAATGAATTTATATAAATTGATCACGCTAATTCAATGTATTAGCATGTAATAGAAAATCCCTTAATGTAGTTCTATATAGCAAAAAGTTATTTCATTATTCCTAGAATGGTAATTAATTAGCTATCCATTAGAATCCAATAGCAGTCACTTAAATTCCTTAGCGTTACCTCTCTAGCGTTAAACGGGTTCGACTGTGTCTACACTAGAAAAAATAAACTACCATTATACTTTACCGATAGTGCATTAAAGCATGCTTTACAAGTCATTTACCACTTTAGAGATTCGAAATCAATACATGCCTCGAATGTACACTTTCACACATCAGTGAAAGAACTATTTTCAGGAATCGGAAAATTTAATTTGCATTCCCAATAGAAATGATTCTTTGAGAGAAATACTTTTCGCCTGAAATTAGTTTGTAGCTCATCCCGAGGGACTACGCCTGAGTTGATATTACATTTGTACGAATGTTATAAATCATTTGAAAGGTTGAAAATATGAAAAGAACAAAATCTATCAACCATCATCCATCACATCAAAAGTTATAAATATAGGTGAAACATTTACAGAGTCCACTTCGACGATAAGAGTTTGCGATTTCGTTCCAGTAGCTCAACGGTAAAGCGTTGGCTAGTCAGAATAGAGATCCGGGTTTCGTTTCCGGCTAGGGCAGCAAGGTTCTTTACAATGGCGCTCAATTGCTCAAGTCTTAGGATGAGTCGTACGGTCTGGATCTTCAACCGTGGCGCTCGAACAGGGACAACCCTGTAGGTTATTGCAAATAGGTCGGAGGTCTGAAGACCCCAGACCGTGCGACTCACATAGTGTGTTTAGAGTAGCTAGCTGCACGACCCGGAAAGGATACCTCCTTCACTCAGGAGGCACCCAAGGTCTACCATCCCGCCAAACGAACATTTATTTAGGTCTAAAAATATAACAATGGATGAAAAATAGTGTGGTTAAACAGACAGCTTTACACTATATTTGAACTTGGCGTCTGAAAATGACCCTAGAACGACTAGTACAGATTCAGTGGACTCAATGGAATTGAGAGCCGATTTCAAATTGAGAGGATAACGACCATGCAGGATACTGACTTGGGTAAAAATAGTAGTAGCTGGAGGCTAACCTGAGATAAAAGTAGCAGGATATGGTCAGTTAGATTGTCAGTTGCCCGCCCATCTGACATTAGAGAGTAGAAAATGCAGAGTCCGCTTCCATGATAAGAGTTTGTAATTTCGTCCCAGTAGCTCAACGGCAGTGTCGGCAGGCCAGTTCAAAGATCCATGGTTTGATTCCCGGTTGGGGCAGCAAGGCTCTCTACACATTTGTTTTCGATATCGTTTGATAAAATATTATTAGGATAAACTTATAACCTCATAATACGAGTACTTCCTTGAAGAAAGCAGGCATAGGAAAATTTGGTAACTACTGGCAGGGACGCCAATATAAATTGAGCTAAAAACATTTATCATGGATCACTTTTCTTATTACATTTTACCTCTTTTTTGGAAAATTGTCATGTTTTCTCCAGCCTAATAAAATATCGGTGTTTTGGTCCCCTCTAAAGTCTGGGCCCCCACTTGAGTGTTGTCTGACCCCCCCCCCCCCCTCACGGATGTCCCTGATACCAATAGTCAAACATTAGAGTAGACAAAGTAGACAGTGTCTATGGAAACAATGAATTAACTTTTATTTTAATTATACCCAAATAAATGTATAAAATGTTTTCTGTGTATATAAACGAAGGGAGATGCAGACATATTTTTAATCTGACTTGTGCCAAGCCCTCAATTTATACTTCAAGCGAAACACATCTTGATCTTGCATTGAGAATGGAACTAAAAGTGAATGCATTCGCAGTTCTATCAATGGCAATAAGACATACAGGGTGGTTATAAAAAAACTTCCCTGATATATAAACCCCTAGCGGCCTATCCGCGCAACCAATCGAAAGGAAATTTCAGATATTGTTATTTGAAGGTATGCGTTCGAGATTGTGATGATTTCAAACAATAGAGCTCTCGCGGTTACGGTTACAGTAAAATAATTTCGAAATTTTTGAATGGCAAAACCCACTTTTTTCCTGCGCAAATTAATCAGCGCATTGGAAAACCATATATGGCATTGGAACGATACACATATGACGAAAATTGGCGACGTAAAACATTTGCAAAGAAGAGCATTGTAAAGGACCAATGATAACACAGAGAGGAAGTGCAATGACGCACTTTGCATAATTTACAGGGATAGACAGTAGAAGCACCAATCACATAACACCATGTGCAAAGCATTGCTTGTGAAAGCCCCAGGCCGTCCGGCTCGTCCAGAGGACTTAGAGCAACAGGAAGGACGACCGGGAAGAAAGCATTGCTTGTGGAAAACCTTTAATAAGCAGTGTGGGAAGATTGTTTCTTCAATCAGTTGTTCGAACGTGCCAACAAGATGACACTTAAAAGGAAACAACGAGGTGAATTGATAAAGCTGTTTTATCTGAACGGAGAAAATGCTGCCGAATCAGTGCGACTTTATCGGCGAAATGATTAGCTAAGACGAGGCCCATGTTCCGTACGAACTGTACGTGATTTGGTAAAAAAACTGAAGAAACTGGATGCATATGTGATAGACCGCGATCCTTACGACCATCTATCTGTTCCTGTTGAAGTTGTTGCGGAAGTGCAAAAAATGATTACTGCAGGTCTATTGCGTACTGCAAGAAGTGTTGCCCGCAATTTGGATATGTAGAAAACCACAGTCCTCAAGCTTCTGCGCTCTGTTCGTCGGATGTTTCCTTATCGATTCCAGCGCGTCCTGATGTTGCAATCTGGAGACGAGCAACAGCGTGTCGACTTATTTAGCGAATTATTTCCTCATCAGATATGATGAAGATAGCAGGTGGCCGCTACGGATATTATGGACGGATGAGGCACATTTCTCCTTAACTGGGAGCGTGAACTCCAAGAACTGCTTTCACTGGGCTGACGAAAATCCTCATGATGTGGCACCAATTTCTTTACACAAAGCTAAAGTGACTGTGTGGTTCGGCATCGCAAGCACATTCGTTCTCGGTCCGTACTTCTTCGAAGAGGTCACTTCCAATGGTATGCAAACGGGCTCCATCACAGGTCCTTGGTATAAAACAATGTTCCAGAATACCGTAATTCCTGAATTGCAGCAGCGAAATGCCGTTAATGACATTGTATGGATGCAAGGTGGTGCTTCTTCACGCGTCACTACATGTATTCGACAAGTGCTGCAGTAGAACTTTGGTGATAGAGTCATCTCCCGTAACTTTGCAGTTTCGTGGCCACCGCGATCCCCCGACCTCACTCCGATGGGTTTTTGGTTCTGGGGTAATCTGAAATCTAAGGTGCACACATGAAATCCACGAAATTTATCAGAATTGAAAGATGCCATAAAACGTGAAGTTATACAGATTCCTCCTGCGATGTTACGTTCGTCATTGTTGTCAACAATCTCCCGCATGCAATGCGTTATTGTCTGCCAAGGTGGGCACGTTGAAAACTTGTAATTCCAATGAAAAAAATGTTCCCTCTTCTCTCTTATGTTGTCATTGATCCTTTACAATGCTCTTCTTTGCAAATGTTTTACGCCGCCAATTTTCGTCTTACGTGTATCGTTCCAACGCCATTTATGGTTTTTCAATGCACTGAAGTAGGAAAAAGTGGGTGTTGCCATTTGAAAATTTCGAAATTTTTTCACTGTAACCGTAACCGTGAGAGTTCTCTTGTTTAAAATCATCACAATCTCGAGCGCATACCTTCAAACAACAATATCTGAAATTTCATTTCGATTGGTTGAGCGGATAAGTCGGCAGGGTTTCATATATCGGGGAAGTTTTTTTATGACCACCCTGTATACCAGTGACCCCCCAATACAGGTTGAGCCGTCTGGATTGAAGCCGAGTTCGGTTGGACTACACAGTGAAACATTCTACAACCTTTACTCATTTTTTCAGCTACTTTTTGATAATTTCGGTAAACTATTGGAAAAGTCGCAATTACAGGTGTTCATGAAAATTCCAGCTTCATTTCTGAAATATTCAGCTAATTATTGTCTGCTGAAGCGTTATTTTTGTACTTTTAACACTTTCCAACATAGTTAAAAAGTGTTTATGACTTTGGTCATTCTGTCTGTCTGTCATTCGCACGATAATTGCCGTAAAAATGACTTTCTCAAAATGAAATTTTAGTATGACGGTTTGTGGGACATATAAGAATGTAAATGAATAATATCACCCAATTAATTTTGGATTTAATCGGGGTTGAAAATTTGAAATACATTGGACCCTGTGGGACCTGCGGCAGCAAAGACATTCGATCAAAGATGCTTGGAACCTGTATCTGATTTATAAGAACGGAGGAAAAGCTAGCTTTTGCTCAGTGATTATAATGTCGGTCTTGTAAGCAAAGGATCCCTGGTTCGGGGCCCGGCGACTCTCAATCGCCACAATGATGACTGGACGTTTGAAACACGCAACCTTCCTCTCCAACGATCTCACCTCTCAACACAAGATGGCAGCACCACACGGAGTCAGAAGCCTTGACACTCCCTTCCTGGTTGACCACGACTGACCGTCACCCCCGAGGCGACACGCCTCCCGGCCTCCTTCAGCCCCTCTACTGCATTTCGGGGGGACACGCGGGGATTTTCTTAGCGGCCCCCCTCCTCGCCGAAATTAGACCGGGGCCTTCATCAGGTGAGGGAGTGTGCGCCAGCAAAGACATCTGATCAAAGACGCTTGGAACCTGTACCCGAATTATAAGAACGGAGGAGAAGCTAGCTTTTGCTCAGTGATAATAATGTCGGTCTAGTAAGCAAAGGGTCCCTGGTTCGGGGCCCGGCGACGCTCCATCGCCACAGACCTAATTTTTCAAACATTTTTTAAACAAAGTTAAAATTCGCAAATTGTTTCGAAATTTTTAGGAAATATTTAAATTTTCCCATAAAATATATAAAAAAATGTCAGCAAAGTATGTTCAGTGGTTTCTAAATAAAAATTAAAATAATAATGACACCTATATAATATGAAAAGATCACTTGACTCACTTCAAAATAAAATATGGCATCCATCTTTTTTTCCCAGAGTAAAAGTCGTGATTTTTGAAGTTTATTTACATTTATATTTAGTGTTGCATTCGTCCTAAAACCGCTTTATTTTTGCGTATTTTCTGTGCATCTATATTCTGCGACAACGCAATTACAATATTGAGTTTAACTGATCATCAAACTTTGATTATTTCTACAAATGCCTAATTTTAATAGATGCAGAATGCCTAATTTTAATAGATGCCTGATTTTAAAAGATGCAGAATGTAAACAAGTAATTGTAAGATGAGTTGTATAATAATTGCTGAATTTTTTTCATGCAAAATTATTTAACTTTAGAGTCTGAAAGAAAAATGTGCTGACTCTAAAATGTGACAAATGAACTCAAATTGAAATTCAGAACGAACTAAATTGCAGTAAACGGATAATGGAGTCAAGGATATGAATTTTCCGGGTGATTTTGTGTAGCAAATCCATTGAGCTTTTTACTTTACACAAAATTTGCACATTTCATGAATAAAATGATAATCTTTAATATTATTTTACCCACAAATATATTGCATGAATTTGGATTTTAATATAGTACTTTTTAACAATTACTTTTACAAGACGTTAATGATTTAGAACGAAATATCCCGTTCAAATTCATTAATAGAGATTGTGCATTCTACTGTCTGTATGTCTACTGTAAGAAATGAAGGTTTGAAGTAGGATAAAACCGGTGAAAAATATGTTAAAATAGAATAAAATAAGATTATTTTTATAAAACTCTCCATATTACCTCTATCAATTTGCAATTTCAATCATATTTCTTTAAAAATATGTTGATTTGCAATTTCTTGCATATAAATTTTATGGTACATATATTCTGTCCAGTAAAAGTGCGCGCACCATTCCTTTCCGATTAGTTTCTATACAGAGAACATTTGAGCTTTATAGTTTTCTGAAAAATGTCATTGATAGGATTTAAAAATATTTAGATAATAACATTGTAGGTTCAATGCACGTAATTCATATTTTTATTTTATATACTTAAAGAAAACTCCATTTTTGTATATTTAATGATATACGTTTTGTTTGAATTTGTTTATTTGGAGTCTTTGTGAATCTATTTACTTTCTTTTATGGTACAGATATTACCGTAGAATTCTGTCGATTGGCCTTTTAAAATGCGACGGAAAATCGTGGAAAATGAAGGGGAGGGGGTAGGTCAATCGGAATTTTATGCTAAAAGAAACAAAGATTATTTTTATCAATACATTTATTTTATTTAACAAATATTTTTTTTCCTCCAAAATTTATCCGATGTTTATGGGGAAGGAGCTTTAAATTAAAAGACTCCTTTCAACGTTTGCTTTAAAATAGATAGGGGTAAATGTGTCATTTTTATGGGACTATAAATTCATATTTTTACAAAATTATCCATTAAATTACACTTCATAATTTCGCTTAACTTATGAATACGCCTTTCCTGAACAAAAACGATTTCTACTGCATAGAAACTACTCCTTCATGTATTACTTACGAAGCCCTTCAATTTGACGAATCAAGATATGAATGTCATGACAGAAACTTTATTAACAAATGTATTAACAAAAATTATTAACAACCTACATTTGAAGTGACTTATGATAATTATTGCAATGGTTTGGTAAAATATGTGCTTTCAAATTTAAATCAATTACTGTTTTTCCATCAGATTATTTTGAAAGTTTCCTCGTTTTCTCTGAAAACCGAACGATATATTTTTTCTAAAACATGTAAAATTTTGAGCTAGACAAAAGCCATGCATTGAATTGCCTGGAAATACTATTTATTCTATTTCATTCTGCATTGTTCATGTTTGTAAAATTCCGAATACATTCAATATTTAAATGACGACTGATTTGCTCCATTTAGATTAGAAATATATATATTTATATCCTTTACAAACCGATTCCGATAACGCAGTTAACAGTTAGTGACTCTTTTCTGATCATTCAATGTATTTTTATATATAACCTTTGATCATTCAATAATCTTTGAACATAGCATTCAGTAATATTTGTATAAACTTCTCTTGTATAAACTTCTTGAAGATAAAATTCTCATGGCTTTCTCTCTCATTCAAAATTTGCAATTTTTTTTCATAAGTAAGAAATTTATTAAATATTCGTAAACTTCACATTATACTGTTTAATTTTATTCTATATTGCGTGCACACACTTACTATTAGGTAAGTGTTTAAATAATTTCCTATCAACGTCTCTCAATAGCTTTTCTCACCTCTGACGGAGTGACAGTGATATCAGTGGTCCAGCAGTGATATCATTCGTTTTTCCTTCCTGGGACAAGTTTTCCCCCGAACGAGACAACCTTATATATATATATATAAGATATTCTACGGACCTTGGTCTTTAACGACGAATCCCACTTCTCTCTCAGTGTTGATGACCGAGGTATACCGTCACCACCGAGAGTAGAAGCCGAAGCACAATCCCCCCCCCCCAAAAAAAAAAATGGACCGCGTAGTGTTCTGTAGGCCCAAATCTGGCCTTCGAATTTCGCCTGACCTTTTCTGAAAAATTCTCCCACCAGCAGCCCACACAAAGAAGGAAGTCATTGAATAGCTGGCTCGTGTGGCTCGTGGTGGATATAACAGTCAACAGATTTTTTTCTTTAGACACTATTCCAATATTGTGTTTTGTGTATATAATTGCTTATGCAAAATCCGTATCAAATCAGGGAAATACTTTATTACTTTTATTGTCATGCATTGGATATAAATAATACCGAAATGCAGAGTGCAGATAAGATGTTCCTTAGAAGTAAGTGCTTACCATTTTTTGCTTCTTCTCATGTCATTTTAAATATATGTCATTCAAAATATTTAAATTATATTATTATTTCTTGTCTAAATTTCTTTTCAATTAAAGCTAACTGAATTCTAAATTGTTGTGTTGCTAATTATAACGTCAGCAAACTTTTTTAGAGTTTTCTTAGCTAGTTTTAAAATTTTATTGTTGTTACATTAATTAAGAAAACTGCCCAGGCACTTGTAAAATTAAGCTTTGTTAAATAATTGTGAAGTATTTAATATCATTCAATGTTTAAAATGTGTATTTTATCAGGTTAGCTTGTGCCACTCATTTCATTTGCCTAGTGTACTTAATTTGATGTCATAAATTATTCAGTTTCCTGCAAATATTTTAAAATTATTTTAATAATGTTGTTAGTTTTGGGATATTTTATTAAAAATTAGCAGTGTGACAGTTCTTTGTACGGATTATATAATACAAGAAACTTAAAATTCAGAATTTGTAGTGAAGTTTTAATATTTGAAGTCTTTATTTTTGAAATTTTATAATAATTTAAACGGAAAGAAAATAGGCGAGTTCTATCGTGCTGAGATAATAAACAGACAGATAGATGCACAATTTACAATTTTATGTATACTGTTAATAGCAGATATACCCGACATTTCTCATGAGTTAAAATATGTGCAAATTCCTGCAGTATTCTAAATGACATTGTTACTTAAAACATTCTATTTAAATATTTCATTTCATCCTCCTTTCACTTAATTCTTCTAAATTTAATTCTCCTCTCTGTGTTTTCTATACAAAATTATCTTCACAAGCAGATCTGAAGAACAAAACATCCTGATCTCGTTTGCAAACAAATTATGAAATATATATATAATTGGATCAATATATACGAAAATGAAAGCGCTAAAATGGTATTATCACTTTTATTCTGTTTCAACATTTGGCTAAGCACAATATACGAGTTAATTGACTAAACGCAATGTATGAATTAATTAGCTAAACACAATATATGAATTAATTGATTAATTGATTTTTTGCAAAAATAAAACATATGAGGTATTAAATTGAAAATGTTATTAATTCCCGTAATATTTAAACTCAAAAATTGTAATTTATGTAATTTAGCTAAAGATGGAATTCCGATCATTTATAAAATTTTTTTTATATCAATTTCTTTATTATTTAAATCGTAAAGAAATTAAATATTTATCGTCTGCCTAATAAACACATTTGATTTAATTGCGTTGCTAAGCATCATGATATAATTTTCTGAATAAATTTGCGAAATTTATCATCTGCATAATGGTATTTCTGTAGAAGATTTAATTGTGGGATTTTTATTCATATCTCGACAATCCCTGGTCCTAGAAACTTGAGACATGGACTAAATTTTAAGTGGGGCTATTTCAAGGCTACTCACAAACTTTTCATGAAATTCGATGCAGTTGTTCTACCGTGATGATGAGATAGATAAACACACAGACAGATAGATGTATTTTTAATTTTATTTATATAAATAAAAAAATCATTCTCTTTTTAAGATATTATCAATAGTAAGAAATCGTAGCAATAAAAATGCTACACTAAAGTTATGAAAGTAAAATTATAATGTAAAATGTAATATTTCATCATCAAATAGCATATTTTTAACCGTTTGACAAGTAATTGCATGTAAAAGATTTAGTATCTTAATATATTGCATGTATATTTTTCATTATTTGTTATGGCATGCTGAACTTTTAAAAGAACGGGTTAAGAAGTCATTTGTGTTTAGGTTGTGGACATTTTAGCGAATAAACTGTTATTATGTAATTGAAAATTGTTAAAATTTCTTGGAAAAAAGTAAAGTAACCAACTTACAATTTCAAGTTACCATTGCATATTTCATTATATTAGTTAATGTTATTTTAATAATACAAAGCGAATTTAATCTTTCTTACATTTTCAATTCAATGGAATTATAAATGAAATATTAATGCCAAAAAGTTCTATTATACAGCTTATAGGTATTTCAGACTCTATAATTAGGCAAAATTGTTTACTATTTGTTAAGGTGTGGTAGTAAAAAAAGGAATATAAGATGCACTATATTAGAAAACCTGAACTTCTACAAATTATAGTGCATACGTTAATGAATGACATTCAACTAGTATTTCATCTTAATTCTAAATCATTTTACAATTTACAACAACAACAAATAAATAAATAAATAAAATAAAATAAAAATAAATAAATAAATGAGCATATTGAAAGTTAAATTCTGAGATTATTTTTTATGATTATCTTATGATTTCGAAAGAAAAATATAATATTCAGTAATCATTTTAGTTTCAGCATACTTTAGCTGTAAGTGAATGTACTGAAAAATTATTTAAATAAATACCCAGGATTATTTTTTAAACTTTCATTAAAATATCACTGACTAACTGAATGGAATCCATTCATATTTGTCCCCAGAGTAAATTTGAGTAATTATAAATATTTTATTTTAAGGAAATTTACAGCAATATTAATCTTTTAAATCACCCATTTTAATGTAAATTATCGAATTATTTGTGAACAAGCATAAATACAGTATTTTCTTGCGTTTCACTTTTTTCTACGATTTGTAGAAAATTTTAAACTTACAAATTTAATTAATATTGTTGCTTTACTGACAAATTATTATTCCTTCACATCGAACAGAGAAATAAAAGGGAAGCAAATAGTAAAAGCTCCGGTCGCGATTTGGAAGACCTACTCTCAGTGGGCCTACAAGCCGAGACGTCAAAAGTTAGTGCTCCGGCCTCTGCTCTCGGGGGTGACGCGCATACGTGTGTGGAGGACTGGCTAGCGTTCTGATCTCGCATTTGTTGTAGAGCGGCACACGGGCACTGCATATGGTGTGGGAGGCTGGGCAGCCATCTTTTGGGACAGCCGAACTCTTCTAGTTGTGCTGCAAGCCAATCTAACGGCTCACTTGTACGTTGATGGTATTCTGCAGCCAATTGTTCTGCCTATGCTGTCCATTCCATCCAAGCCTCTCTCGTTCCATTTACCAACAAGACAACGCTTCACCACATGCTGCAAGATTTGTTCAACGTCTTTGAGGTTTTAATGTCCTCCCATGGCCATACATGTTCCCAGATTTATCACCGATAGAACACGTTTTGGCACATGCTGGGACGGCAATTGCAGCCTTTCCAGAATTCCACAGAATTTGCTGATCAGTTGCAACATTTGTGGCAGAATCTTCCACAGAGGGATATATTGACTCTATGCCGCAACGACTTATATAACTGCCAGACAAGGATATATATTTTACTAAAATATCATCTTGTTGTCACCATTTCTTAATAAAACTTTTTGCGCCTAAATTCTAATTTTTTGCATATTTCCTCAATCGATACATGCCGAAATTCGCAGTTGTAAGTCATTTTCACATATTTTTTTGCAGCAGTGCAAAAAAAAAAAAAAAAAATTGCAGTTTTTATATAAAATGGAAAGCCTGTTTGTTTGTCTACTTGATTATTTGTTTGTTTGCTTACTTGATTGTTTGTCTGCATGTTCGTTGTCTATTCCATATACAAATCCACAATATTTTGCAGATTTTTTCTTTCAAATATTGTATAATTAAGCTTTACCTCACCGCGGGTAATTTTGTGCATGTTTCGAATTTTTGAAACCAGGGGTTGTCCAGATATTAATAAGAAGGGGGAAAAACGCAAAACTCAAACTTTTACAGACATTATGCAGACGATTATTTTCTGAGACTTTATCTGAAGAAAATTATATCACGCTGCTTAGCAACGGAATTAAATTTAATATGTTTATTTGACAGATGACTTTATACAATAAAGACATTGATATAAGTATAAATTTTAGAAATGGACGCTATTATTTTCGAATGATCTGTAGCAGTTCTTTAATCATCTGTTTAATTTTAGTAAATATTTTTCACATTAATATATTTTCTGTTATGTTCAACCGGTTGCTGAAGCAAGATAAAATAAGTACAGGTAGATAAATCATCTACTAGTTTAGCGTCTTATAATGGTATATATCATTGGTATATATTGACAAAGCATGTGAATATAATTTTGTAGAGCAAGACCAAACATATGATCCTCTTTATGTGAATTAAATTAAAATTTCTATTATATATTTTTTTGAAAAGGAAATAGTGTGTAGAAAACAACTAGAGTTTGCAAATATTTTTAATCCCGAGCAACATCGACATCGACTAAATCTTGCTAACGTTATATATTTCCAATATTTAGAGTGATTTCCTTGCAATCTCAAATATGTTCCTTTTTGTGTGATAAATTTATCTTATCAACCTACCTATACTATGGGAGTTGAAAAAGTGATAAAAATCGTTATCCAATACCAATAATAGAAGGAAGCATCTTCAAAAACAACCATTTACAACTTTAGAAGTTTATCCCAAAAGAATGCCTTCGCGCATCAACGAAATAAATCGAAAGAAATTCCTAAATTCAATTTCCTTTTCTCGGTGGATAATGCGTTCATTGCAACTTTATAAGAATTATTTCCGTCTAAAATTAGTTGGTGAATCGTTCTTCACTGCGTAGCGGATTCGTTCAAGTTTAATCGCAAGAAAATGATCGGATACTTCCGGAATGGATAGCAGTGTTTAAAGTTTCTCAGGGAATCATTTTGGATAATCGCTATGGAAGGTTTTATATGCAACTGTTACTTTAGTTAAGGAAACCTTTCGTGTCCAGAACATCCCTTACCAACAAACTAACGAATGATGAATTTGTAAGAAAATATGATGTCGGCGCAAAAAGTATTATTAAGAAATGGTGGCAAAAAGAAGATAATATTTTAATAAGTTGTATATTCTCGCTTGGCAGCTATACAAAGCGATCGATATTCTTTGCGGCATAGAGTCAATATGTCCCTCCGTGGAAGATTCTGCCACAAATGTTGCAACTGATCAGCAAGCAAATTCTGTGGTATTCTGTAAAGGCTGCAATTGTCGTTCCGGCATGTGCCAAACGTGTTCTATTGGTGATAAATTTGGGAACCTGGATGGCCATAGGAGGACATTTAAACCTCAAAGACGTTGACACATGATTTTCCGTAAGTTATACAAGTATTACTTATTTCACAATGAAAGAATAGCGTACAAGATCCGGGTCAGAATGTTTTTGGCATTGGATTAACAAAATGTAAATAAGAAATTAGACGCATTCGGCAATTTATGAGTCCAAACTGAATGGCGTACAAAACCCTCATCAAAATGAAATTACACATTGAATTGATATTTGTAAGTAAATGACTATTGGCGAATTCTTTGGCGTGAAATTCAAAAACTGTTACAAAAAATATCTTCTCTCGTGAACGGAACGAATTATATCCACCAAACTGATGTTAACTTATTTGTAGGATAATATTAAATATGGAAAGTAAATTTATTTGAGAAAATACTTTTTCAATTTGATGAAATTTTTGATAAATTTATTTGAGAAATGATCAGTATCTCGGTAACGATTCATGCTAGAATATGAAAGTTTGTTATTCGTTTTGTAAAGAAAAATGCCTATGAAACGTTTATTTATTTAGCAGTAGTAAAAGTCTTACTTTTAAAATGATTTTTTCAAACATTCATTTAAAAATCGCTAGTTATATCGAGGACGGTTCATGCTAGCATTCTGAACCTGGTATTATTCGATTTCTAATGAAAAAATACTTTTTTTATTTGTTTATCATCATTGAAGGCCCTGGTTTTTTAATTATTCTTTTAAAAATCACTCAAAATATCGAGAATCTTTAGAACATTCCATTGCAATTAAAATCACCATGATTTCATTACTCACGAATTTTGATAATTGTACTAAACTAGTTTTGGAGAGTTTCATTTGTTCGTGAGTTATCACGTCCTCAGAATATCTCTCTCGCTCTCTCTCTTTCATACAGGCACACACATACACACACTCGCACACACACACGCACACACACACAGACATCACCTCAGCTTGAAACGTTCTTTTCCGTCGAAAATTTGAATTTCGTTACAATATTTACCTTATGCAGAGCCGTTTTATTAACACTTTACAACATAGTTTTAAAGTGTTTATGACTTTGTTCATTCTGTCTGTCTGTCTGTCTGTCCATTAGCACGATAACTGCCGTAGAAATGACTTTATCAAAATGAAATTTTAATATGTTATTCAGACGGTCTGTGGGACTAATGGGAATATAAATGAATAATATCACCCTTTTAGTTTCGGATTGAACCCGGGTTGAAATAATGAAATACATTGAATCCTATGGGCCCTATTTTTTCAAACATTTTTTAAGCAAATTTAAAATTCACAAATTACTTTGAAAGTTTTAGGAAATACTGAAATTATCCCATAAAATATATAAAAAAATTTTCAGCAAAATATTCAGTAGTTTTTTAAATAACAATTAAAATAATAATTATACCCTTTATATGAAGAGATCGCGTGACCCATTTCAAAATAAAATAGGGCATCCATCTTGTGTCAAAATCGGAATTTTTAAAGCTCTTTTTAATTTATATTTAGTGTTGTATCCGTCCTAAAACCGCTTTATTTTTGCTTGAATTATGTGCATTTATATTTTGAAGCAACGCAATTATAATATATTTGAGTTTAAATGATCATCAAATTTTGATTATTTTTACAAAGAAGCCTAATTTTCACTATGGAGAATGTAAACACCAAAATATGTAGGATGAGTTGTGTAAGAATTGCTGCATTTCTTTAATACAAAATTATTTATCTCTAGAGTCTGCAATATAGCTGATATGAATGAAACATTCATTGATTTTACATACAGAAGCAAACGATTTTTTCAAAGTTTTAGCATAGAGTTAAATTACTTGTACCTCCATGATTTTAAGTTTTAAATAAAATAAATTATTGTAGTATTATGATGAATGAAAGAAACGGAATAAAAGTGTATGAATGAAATATTTACAGCTTTTACAGAGTCAGGCGATTTATATTTCAAGGACGTCATTTGAATAAATTTCATTTCCTTCGATGAAGTTTTAAGTTTTAAATGTAATAAATTATTGTAGTATTGTGATAATTTTACTAATACTACCGCTGAATGTATCGCATTTTAGAGCTGTTTAAACCAGACGACTTATATTTCAATGGCGGCATTTGAATAAAGTTGTTTTGATGAAGGTTTAATTTTTCAAATATAATAAATTAATGTAGTATTGTGCTAATTTTAAAAATATTATCGTTGAATGTATCGCATTTTAGAGATGTTTAAATAAAATTGTATTGCAGTTTTACAGTGTTTCATAACCAGTGTTTCATTCAAGATTGATCTTTCTTGTTTTATATCCACACGAATTTTTGTTTTAAAGAATTTCAAACGTTTATATTTTAAATAACGAAAGCTTAAAAGAATAATTCGTTAATTGGAACATGCTATCTATACACGGACTGTAAAATATTAGAATCTAATTTTTACAGAAATTTTTACATTTTATACATCTTTACAGATTTTTTACAGAGTTATTACTGTTTTCTTAAAAGTATATACCTAATTTTAATAAACTTTATAATTGCAAATATAAGTCTAGAATAAATGTTTAAAAAATAAAGCATTTTTAACCTTTCAAAAACATCTGGTACATATTTTTTTATGTTTCTTATATTTGTGCCCCTTTTGTCTCTTGATTTTTAATTTGTTAGTCTCAGAAATAGTTTTTATTTCGTAATAACTGTATATTACCAAAACGTAGCTGACTCCGCCGCTGTTTCACGTCCAAATTTCACATTCCTCAATATCATCTGGCTCGTTGTGTATTTGTAGAAGAATGCCAGGGAGTACACACCGAAAAAACTGTTTTTTCATTTCAATTTTAGTCAAGGTACATGTAATGTTAAAGTCAAAGGAAGAGGATTTGATCTGTGTGTTCGTGTCCTGGACAGACTAGAGATAGCAGGATCACACATTTTTCAGGCATGTGCCTACATAGTTGAATGTTTGCATGATGGGCCCCGTTTTTTAATTTCCAATTAATTTATGAATTATTCTATTTTTATGAACTTCTAAATTGAAATGTTTTCTTTAGTAAGGGCAAAGAATTAATTGGTTAAGTCGATTGGTGGGCGCCGCCCCCTTCACTCGCGACGCGAGTTACGATTTCTGGTGAGCGTTGCAAGCAGGGACGGAGCCCCCGAGTCTGTTGAGAAACGTTATGTTAAATGAATAGTACAGATATTTCATATCGTATCTGTAATTGTCTTATCACATTCACGTTGTTTCTAAGTTTTGACAATAGATAGCATCATCATAGCTATGCAGGAGACGCTGTTGAATATATATTATGTTATCCGTATGCATAGTACAATACATAGGAAAAGTATTGTGACGGGGTCGAAACTTCGAATTCGAGTTTTCGACGGAGGAGTAAGTTTTAAACGTCCGTGAACTCTGACCGAACGTTTTTGTGCTGATATTTATGTGTGTGTTAGTGTGTGTCTGTAAATCCATAGAAGCTATATATCTTAAAAATAGTTTCGAATTATATTTGGTACAAATATTACAATCGGTGTATACCGAGAGTCTATTGATTTTAAACGCAATCGAATGTTCGAAAGACTCTCAGATTTTTGAGTGAAATTTTGAAAAAATCCTTAAAAAATCATAACCTTTAATAATGTTACGTAAATTATCATTTCTAATATAAGGTTTCATTAGAAAACGAATGGCACAAACATTAGAATTCTAACATGAACCCTTCTCAAGATATTGCACATTTTTCTAATAAATTTATCAAAAATATTATATAAAAATAAAATAAAGTATTAACTATCGTAAAATATGTACAATTCCATGCAATATTATGCGACAAATTTATTAACATCATTCTCGGTAATCTAATTCGTCCCATTTACGAGAGGAGATACTTGTGATTTTAAGACCAACAATCCGTCAGTGAGCATTTGTATGTATATAAGAAAGCTCGTCTATCTGTCTGTGTATAACCCTTGGTAATAAATTTAGCGAACTTGGCGACTCATTTAGCAAAATATTGCTAAGCTGACGATATACCCCCCCCCCCCTCCAGATTGACAAAAATATAGTGAACATTGCAAAAATAAAGCTCAATTAACAAATGATGCCAAATTGGTGGATTAATCATTTTAATATGTTAATATTCTATTGCTTTTTGCAGATGCTATCCAAATTGATAATTGTCAATTTAAGGTTGCCTGAAGTATAAGTTAACCGGGTATTTCGAAATAGTTTTCCATGTTGTCATCCGTAAAAGAGCCCAATGTACATTTCAACATTAAAAAAGAATTCAGTAAAGAAAAGGCAGTGAGAGAATATGAGTAAAAGAAATAATAAAATAAATAGAATCGAATAGGGTAGCAAAGAATCGGATATCGAGACTAAGAGAAAACAGTAATTTTTTTCTCAGTCACTGGAGAAAAGTGGGAGAGGAAGAAAAAATTCGTTTTTTCTTTATTTTGGAAATTAATGGACGTAAAAAATTTGAAAATTTATTTGGCGACAAACCCAAACACAGGAAAAATATCACTGGCACTTCGGGTTAATTACAAAGGTAGATAGATAGATAGAGAGAGAGAGAGAGGGAGGGAGATAGGGAGAGGGAGAGGGAGAGGGGAAGGGAGGGAGAGAGGGAGGGGAGAGGGGGTAGAGAGAGAGGGAGAGGGATAAAGGGATAGAGAGAGGGAGAGAGAGAGCGTAATAAAATAGGGTGAGGATAAATAAAGAACAAAAGTATTTGAGTGGGATTTCAAAAAATCGAACACATGGAGACTAAGAGAAAATTATCACATTTTTAATTTTTTGAGGAGGAAAATACCAAATGTTTTTTAAATTGTAAGAAAGGTAACAAACAAACACATCTGAAAATATTTTCAGAACCATCCACAAATACAGGGATAATAACATGGACTTTTATGGTTGTTTAGGAAAAGAGGGGGTAAAAATGCAAGGGGAGGGGAATATAAGAATTAAAATATCTTTTAAAAAATTGGGATCATTTTAGACAAAATACATATAATACATCTTTCATTTATTCAGTCATTGAAATTGAGCAAACGCATCTGAAACAATACTAACACTGTTTCTAAACATTGCCGTTTCCACAAATAAAACCTGGTTAAATTAATTTGCCTAATCATTCACTACTTGTTGACATACATTTTATACGCTAAATGACTATGAACATGGGGAATGGAACTAACGACTTTTGCTTCAGATATATACCAGCTGGGTGGATTATAAATGATAGCACAAATCACTTTGACGACTGAATAATATACGAGTTGTTATACGTCGAAACTTTACTTTTTTAGCCACATAGAACAATATATTATTCGTTAATAAACTAGATAATGTTGAATCTGACGTACACAACTAAAATACTCTAAAACTCTATCTCGAAAAAACGGAAATGTTTGTTACAAAGAGAAATAGTTCATAGGATCAGCAATAGATGGCGCAGGCATTTTGTAAAGTTATTTGTGGCGTTGTCTACAGCACTATCTATTGGCGTCCTGAGAACTATTTCTAACGTAAATCAATCATTTACGTCTTCAAGTAGGATAAGTATTACTATTTTATTTGCAGATCAAAGAATTGATGCTTGTACAATTTGCGACACTGAGCTAATCCTAAATCTGGAAGTAAGAACGCTATGCGTGGTAAACATGTATGTACATAGTTAACACTCATATTTCAGCTAGAGATACCCTTATCACTTACACATAGATGCTATTTATATCAAAAGCATGTTTTTTAAAACTGTTTCTAGATTGCCGTTTCGCCAAATAGAACCTAGTGAAAATAATTTGCCAAATCATTCCGTACGTGCTGACATACATTTTATGAGATCACAAACATGGAGAACGGAACAGACGACTTTGGTTTCAGATATATATTAGCTGGATGGATTATAAATGATAACAAAAAAAAAAAAATAATAATAATAATTGACGACTGAATAAAATACGAGTTTTATTCGAAAAAACTTTATTTTTTTTAACCACATAGAACAATACCTTATTCGTTTATAAACTTTGCATGTCAGAATGTTGAATTTGGCATATAACCTGAACCTAATTTATATAGAAAAATATTTTTTATTTGCAACTAAATTACTAAAACCGTGCTTATTTCCCATTAAGTTTTAACACTTTACAACATAGCTGAAAAGTGTTTATGGCTTTGATTATTCTGCCTGTCCTGTCTATCCGTTCGCACGATAAATGCTGCGAAAATGAATGACTTTTAGTATGATTTTGAGGCGGTCTGTGGAACATATGGGAATGTAAATGAATGATATCACTTAATTAGTTTTGGATTGAACCCGGGTTGAAAAAATGAAATACATTGAACCCTATGGGACTTAATTTATCTAACATTTTTTAAGCGAATTTAAAATTCACAAATTGCTTCATAAATTTTAGGAAATATTCAAATTATCCCATAAAATATATAAAAAAATTTCAGTAAAATAGGTTCTGTATTTTTTTAAATAAAAATTAAAATAATAATTCTATCCATATTATATGAAAAAATCAAGTGACTCATTTCAAAATAAAATAGGGCATCCATCTTTTTTCTAATTGTCAAAATCGTGATTTTTAAAGTTCTTTATAATTTATATTTATTGTTGTATCCGTCCCAAAACTGCTTTACTTTAACATAATTTTTGTGCATCTATATACTGCTCCAACGCAAGTACAACATTTTTCAGTTTAAATGATCATCAAACTTTGATTATTTCTACAACAAAGTTTTATTTTAACGTATGCAGAATGTAAACACATCAAGCTGTAAGATGAGTTGGATGAGAATTGCTGAAATTTATAACGCCCAATTATTTAGCTCTGGAGTCTGGAACATAGCTTATATGAATGAAACAATCATTGTTTTTACATAGAGAAGCTGACGATTTTATAGTATTGCCTTTTTCGATGAAATTTTAAGCATGGAGTTAGAAAGTATTTTTATCTTCATAGTTTTAAGGTTTTAAGTAAAATAAATTATTATAGTATTGTGATAATTTTAAAAATATCACCACTGAATGAAAGGAAGGGATTACAATTTATGAATGAAATATTCACTATTTTTATATAAAGAGCCAGGCGATTTATATTTCGATGACTTCATTATTCGATTATATTTCGATGACTTCATTCGATGAAAAGTATACTTTTAACATATCAATATTTTAAGAATAAAGCAGAACTTGAATCAAGTTGCCGAACCATCCTGCTGACGACACTCCTGATGCTGGAAAATTTCAAAGCCGTAAAGCAAAAGAGACTGTACTACTGCCAAATTATGTCAAGTCCCAGACATAATTTGACAGTAGTACTACTGTATTTATAACATGATATTTATCTAAAGATCGATATCTTTTTTTTATATATATATAAGCGTGTCTGAGCATAGTTTTATATAGACCCTGTTCAGCTGGTTTCCTCACCACCCCTAGAGGTACAGCTGTCAGTGCGTTTTTTTTAGAGTGGTATCCCCTATAGGCCTAATCCACTTTTTCTAAACAATCTTAAAAACTGAGGTAAATAACAATAAGACAGCACATAAAATTTCTGGATACATAAAGACCGAAAAAAGAAATAATCAAATAGAGAGGCGCCTTCATGGAGGACTTCGTAAAGAAAACTGCACCGCATTTGCGTTACGTGCTAAGGAAACCATGAAAAACTTGGCACATGCAGTTAGTTAGTCATTCTCATCTGGATGGAGCGTAAAACTCAGATGGTAACGTCATTCTGTCACTACTGTTACAGATGGACACTTGAATGCTCCAGAGAGTTAGGGTATCGTAAGTGGTAGTCGTGATCGAGTAGATAGTCATAGTAGTAATTTGCTCTGGTAATCAGTCTTTTCCTCTTTGTAGGTGAATCAAAACCTGCAAATAAAATCATATATATTACTTTATAGTATTTGGCGCGATAATGACTTAAACATTAGGAAATTGGTTCGGAATACTTTAAGCCTAAATAAATGCGTACATTGCACAGACAGAAATACGAGAAAATTGATTCAATTTTTTGAAATACGAGTTACTAATTTCGATTCCATTCCAATTTTTTATGTATACATTACCATGTAATGTAAGGAAAGCAAATAAAATCTGACTTAAACAACACGATAATTTCTTTTGATTAACAAATATCGATAGTATGGGAAGGTAGAATAAATGAAAGCTTTCTCGTTGGACACCAATAAATGGGTTTCCATCGCATAATATAAATGTACCCAATATCCATTTCTATATTACTTACGAGATCCAGAAGTCTGTCAGTGTTTTTGCGCGCGTGTGCCGTCTGTGGTGCAAAATCTAAGCGTCGTACGGCCATAAAATTTGGTACACAGGCACTCTAGGACTGGAATAGGTGTACCTGGACGTTATTTATTTTTACTTTCAATTTTAAATTAGGTTTTTAGTTATTTTATGTTTTTATCCGATTCAGAACGATTTTGGCCGATTCCTTAGCGACCTAAAATTTTATCGCAGATTTTAAGCCCCATATTTTGACACAATAATAATAAAAATAGTAAAAAAACTTAACAATAATAAACAATAATAATAACAATAATAAAAATAATAAATAATATATATACTAAATAAATTGTTTATTGTCGATTGCCTACAACACCATTTTGAGCAAAAGCAGTACCGCACTATTTCTCACAATTTAAAGTGGATATCCATTATAGGCTCAACAAAACAACAAATTTGAACTCTTCGTTACTGTTGACAGGAATGTCAAGATGCTCAAAAGTGTGTTCTTTCAAAATTACGAATATTTATTTCATACCCTACCTTCTCAGTCAATCATACTAAATGCATAAATATAAGATTATATATGTGTGCAATGATTAATAGCTATACAGTAGGTAAAATACAATTAAAAGGAGTTTGCAACTTACATTCTCTTAGGAAAAGGCTTCAAAAATATCCTCTTCAGAGGCCCAAATGACAGTGGCGCCATCTGAAGTCGCCTATTGGTAGAAAATAAATAGTTACTAGATATTGTACTATGAAATGTATGGGGACATAGTATTTGTATTAGCAATAATAATAGCATAACAAATAGAATAGGAATTTTGCAACTTACATTTAAAAATATTCACCCAAGACACCATATCCTCTCCAGTGGCCCAGTCATGACGCAACTGAAGTCGCCTATTAGAAAATAATATCGTTACTGTACAGGATTGTACTTAAAAGCTAAGAATTGCAAAATACAATGAACAAATAATTTTTATGTACAGCCGCGGAAAAAAAACACGCCCACCCTCTGTTAATCGAGCATCGTTCATCGCAGAGAAAATTGAATGATACGATTCGATTAGGAATAACATTCTCTACAAATTAATGTCCGTAAAATTTGCATAAGGGACCGTCTTCATATCTAAACGCGCACAAACTTTGAAATTTTCAATGGCAACACCCAATTTTGATGTCACCCACAAGTTCTAGACCCCCAAATTAGTCCAAATTCAAATTTTCACGACGTTTCTATCTTTATATCCGAATATATTCAATATTCCGGAATGTGCAATTTTCGGGGATCAGCTCCATATTGAAAACCGCAATTTGAAGGGCGATGTTTCGTTGATTGACCACAGCACTGTTGTAAATTATTGAACTATCCTCTTGATATCCAGCATAATGGCTTACCTCACAGCCAAAGGGTCGCAGGTTTGATTCCTGCATGAGAGGGTGAGCATTTTCATGGCTGGGTGTAGTGTTGACTTGTGTGTGTGTGTGTATTACTAAGGAAGTGGGCCTGTAATGGGTAGGATTATGTGAGCCTCAAATAGGGCACGATTATTAGGGGTAAAAAGCCGTACTGGGTACGTTGCTAAAAACTAATGGGGCATTCGTGCCAGGGTCATTAAAAGAAAGAAGAAATAAAGAAGAATGAAATGTTTATTTTCAAATGCCATTTTATAATGCAGTTTGAAAAACAATTTATGAGACTAACAAATATCTGCAGATGACGCGACAAAACAACTCCTTTGGAACTTGGTGACGCATTTAAAAGTATCAATCCGTCATTATCAATCACTGTTTGAAGTCTTGTTGGTGTTTAGTATAACATAATTTTATAATTTGTTATTGTTTTATATAAATGATTTTTATTATAAATTATCACATTTTGTGGGCGATTTCAACTCGCAGTAGCTCCGGAACTATTAATCGACAGTAACATAAGTAGATCCCATTTATAACAATACAAGTTTTCATCTTTCAATACAGTGGCAGGATTACGTTGATTAGGTTGCATCTATACAACACTGTGTATAAAGATTTTATTATTAAAACTGGGTAAAAATAAATTCCTGTTTTCTGAAAAGTTATATTAATTGCAAGATTAACTTACAATTAATATAACTTTTGCAAATTAGTCATTTTTTAAACTAATATACGACCCCTAAAATCATCGCGATGCTGAATATTTAAACATTTCGAAAGAATTAGAGGGAGGAAACACCTAGAATTTTACATAAACATATAAAAAGTCTTGTGAATCGATTTTTATCAAAACATTTCCAGGTTTGTATTCATATTTTTTCGATTATTGATTTCATAATTAATATTTCATGCAAACAATTATTTCCACAAAAATAAAAATCACATAAATGTGTTTGGGTTGTTTAGTAGTAACGTCATACAAATAATCAGAGTGAGCAGATAATTATTACAGAAGATATGAATGGAAGTCTTGGAAACTAATTTAACACTAGGAGCTCAAAACTTTACATACTGACAACTCAGAAACGCTTCACGCAAATGACTTGAAATTTGGTATCACAGATTGAATTTTGCTCTAGTTTCGAACTATGTTGTCAATCTTGGGAGTTGCTATTTAAAATTTCAAAGTTTGTGCGCGTTTAGATATGAAGACGGCCCCTTATGCAAATTTTACGCACATTAATTTGTAGAGGATGTTATTCCTAATCGAATGGTGTCATTCAATTTTCTCTACGATGAACGATGCTCGATTAACAGATGGTGGGGCGTTTTTTTTTTCTCCGCGGCTGTGCATTAGATAATCATCAAAGAATAACACTAAAGAAGAAAAATAATTAATCAAAGAAAATATTTGGTGAGTTAAAGTTTTTGTGTTTATTATACACTAAAGATATACATTATTTAACAGATACAATTTTATATGCACTCGCCCAAGTAGTTTTCACTATTTTAGTAGCAATATTTCATATTAGTTTAAACTTATAATATTTATAAATGTAGGTCGGACTGTATTAGATAACGGGGTAAAATGCACGTGCTTGCTTTAATGTGCTTGCTGCACGTCATCGAATTGATTTATTTTACTGCTACATGAGCATTGCAAAGAAAGAGAAAAAAATGAATCGCCACTTTTCAACAAAATTATAGTGTAAGCTTATACAAAATTATAGTGTCTTCCTTCTATATTCAATATAGAATAACACATTTAACTTTTAGTTCATTGTGGTTGTTATTTTATTTCCAAGTAAAGTTTTTATGCAAAGTAAATAAAGCACATGACTTTGTACACAATCATTAATGAACTAGTAAAATGCGTGCACAAAATCAATATAAATAAGCATACGTACGTTTCGGAGATGTAGTTGATTTCCGAAACGTATGTTTGCTTATTTTTCTTGATTTGCTCTGCATTTAGAGTTGCAAACCAATTCATTATTGTACAGGGCATGAACAGAAAAGAAAAAATGCTTTATAAATTGGTAGGAAGTTATGAAATAATAATTTAAAGGATCTGCAATATTTTTTTTTAAAATAAACTGTTTATGCAGAACCTCTACAGTCAGTTAAACGTAGGTTCAGCAGTTCATACATTTCTAAACATTTTCATATTTTTCATATTTTTATGTATTACTTTATGTACGCATAATTGCACCTCCTTCGTTATATTAATGCACCACTCAGTGTAATATTGCTAGTGTAATGTACGCATATACTAAATATTTTGAAATGCAGTGTACCTTACTGTACTGTGAGTAAGAAATAATTCTCAAGGAAGTACTAATGTTTTTGTTAATTTCAATAAACTATTGCTGAAAATACTATTTTCCTTTGTTTTTATTCTATACTAAATGCTAAATTGCCATAAACGCATTAATATATTGTTTGGTGTTTTCAAGGTCTTTGGGCGCATCTGGATATTTTATATTGATTATTAAATTCATTTAAAGCCATTTCGCTTAGCGCAATGTTTCCGTGTAATCTTGCGCTAATCGGGAGACTGCTGTAGTCTGATCTAAATATCTATTTGAAAGTATTTTTTGTACAGTGTGCGAACTTTCTAGGGTGAATAGTTTATGAGAGAGAGTATTGACAACTTCTGTTGGTTTTCGACAGAAGAGGTCCAATTTAATAAGGAAAAATCTTATATTCGTATCAATGAACGAGATTCCATGTTAAATATTCTATTACTTTCTCAGACACCAGCTTTATAAGGTGTACCGCGTTTGAGAAAAAACTTTCACAAATATGCTTTTAACATAACAACGAGACTTGGTGAATGTAGTAAGTCAAATCTAATAAGCGTCTATAATTTCATTTTTTCAAGTGCCATTTATTCCATCCGTATAAAGTATCCTCTGGAACCATGGGTATGTTCTCAGGATACAAGTACCCGTCCGAATTTTATGAATAATTAACACTTTATTAAAAGCACAGTAACAAAACTTCTGTCAGGTACAATACTGCAACATATATATGTTCAACTATTTCACAAGGCACTAACATATTCACAATTCACTTTTACTCCTATCGCGTGAACTTTACAACTAACAATAATCAGATTATATACCCCTCTGTGAAAAATTCTGAAAAAGTACGTAACTCGTAAAGACGTAACTCGATTCTTCCAAATATATCTCGTTATTTCGCCAAGTTTTCGTCACCAAGGTCACAAAATATATTGTCAAGGTTAAACGACCAGGACCTTCAAATTAAAACAATAGTTACCTGTTAGGTATTCGCAAAAAAAAAAAATTGCGTCAATTATAAAAATAGTATTTGCAAGTATTTATTTACAGTAGTTTCAAAACATATTGTCTCAATTTATGTTCTCAAATTGAAGCAAACTATCTACTTAACCTGGCAGTAGCTATAAATATCAGAAAATTCTCATTAAAGAAATATTACCGCGTTTGAGAAAAAACTTTCACAAATATGCTTTTAACATAACAACGAGACTTGGTGAATGTAGTAAGTCAAATCTAATAAGCGTCTATAATTTCATTTTTTCAAGTGCCATTTATTCCATCCGTATAAAGTATCCTCTGGAACCATGGGTATGTTCTCAGGATACAAGTACCCGTCCGAATTTTATGAATAATTAACACTTTATTAAAAGCACAGTAACAAAACTTCTGTCAGGTACAATACTGCAACATATATATGTTCAACTATTTCACAAGGCACTAACATATTCACAATTCACTTTTACTCCTATCGCGTGAACTTTACAACTAACAATAATCAGATTATATACCCCTCTGTGAAAAATTCTGAAAAAGTACGTAACTCGTAAAGACGTAACTCGATTCTTCCAAATATATCTCGTTATTTCGCCAAGTTTTCGTCACCAAGGTCACAAAATATATTGTCAAGGTTAAACGACCAGGACCTTCAAATTAAAACAATAGTTACCTGTTAGGTATTCGCAAAAAAAAAAAAATTGCGTCAATTATAAAAATAGTATTTGCAAGTATTTATTTACAGTAGTTTCAAAACATATTGTCTCAATTTATGTTCTCAAATTGAAGCAAACTATCTACTTAACCTGGCAGTAGCTATAAATATCAGAAAATTCTCATTAAAGAAATATTATAGAAAACAAAGTAGGATTAAAAATAATTTTTGCAACTTACATTTTAGTAATGAGAGGTGTCTCAAGTATCCCCTCCAGAGGCTTATTTTACAGTGCCTTCTGGAGTAGCCTAGATTGGAAAAAATCTATCGTTACTGGAGAAGTTTTTATGTAAATCAGAAATTAATTACATTAATACCGTGTTTTAATAATAATGAAAGTACTTTTTCATCGTAAAATAATAATGCAGCAAACAGAAAAGCAAAGCAAAAAAGATCAATCATGCATAAAACATTGATTATGAAACACTTTCCAACTGCAATGCAATTTTATTTAATAATCTCTAAAATGCGATACACTCAGCGGTAATATTTTTAAAATTATTAATAATATTTTTATTATTATCGAAAAAATTAACTGTATTCAAATGACGTCATTGAAATATAGATCGCCTGGCTCATGTAAAAGCTGTAAAATTTTATTCATAAACTTTTATTCCATTCCTTTCATTCATCACAATATTGTAATAATGTATTTTATTTAAAAACTTAAAACCATGGAGGTAAAAGTAATTTAACTCTATGCTTAAAACTTCATCGAAAAAGTCTGCTATAAATTCGTCTACTCTCTATATAAAATCAATGCATGTTTCATTCATATCAGCTATATTGCAGACTCCAGAGCTAAATAATTTTGTGTTAAAGAGATTCAGTAATTCTTATACAACTCATCCTACGTCTTGATGTGTTTGCGTTCTCCATAAGTGAAAATTAGGCTTCGTTGTAGAAATAATCAAAGTTTGACGATCATTTAAATCAAATATATTGTAATTGCGTTTTTTCAGAATGTAGATGTACAGAAATTAAGCAAAAATAAAGCGGTTTTAGGACGGATACAGCACTAAATATAATTTAAAAATAACTTTAAAAATCACGATTTTGACACAAGATAGATGCCATATTTTATTTTGAAGTGGGTCAAATGATCTATTCATATAATATGGGTTGTTGTTGAAACCCAGACCGTCCGACCTACCAGAAAGGTGTAAGGTAACTGTTTGGACGGTCGGGAAGTGCCACCCAATTTAGACCGGAACCCAGTGGGGGACATATAATATGGGTGTAATTATTATTTTAATTTTTATTTAAAAAACTACCGAATATATTTTGCTGAATTTTTTTCATATTTTTATGGGATAATTTGAATATTTACCAAATTTTCGAAGTAATTTGTGAATTTTAACTTCGCTTAAAAAAATGTTTGAAACATTAGGCACCATAGGGTTCAATGTATTTCATTTTTTCAACCCGGGTTCAGCTCAAAACTAATTGGGTGATATTATTCATTTATATTCCCATAGGTCCCACAGACCGTCTGAACAACATACTAAAATTTCATTTTGATAAAGTCATTTTTACGTTATCGTGCGAACGGACAGACAGACAGAATGAACAAAGTCATAAACACTTTTCAACTATGCTGTAAAGTGTTAAAAAATATTTTGCAAGCAGGATCTTCTAATTTACACCAATTGAATTTTCGAAAAGAAGTCGTTTGTAATTGTCAGGTATATAGTATCATGGGTATTTATTGAATGTTAATTAACAGAAGACAGTCGAGAGGGAATTGTTAAAGGTGTAAGGCTGTTTTATTATTTAAATCATAAAATACGTTATAGTTTTTCTGAAGTCTTTACGGAATCTTTGAGTTTGGCACGTCGTGCACTGTATACCAAGTTTGTTTTCGATGAAAAATTCTAATTTAGCTAATTATACACCATGCATTCTTCTATTAGTATCCTTATAATATATTGTTTAAAATATGGTGATAGGGTCCAAAATCCTTCTCTTGAATTTTTATGGGTCTACACGATTTGAGCATATTCAAATAATAATAAACCACAGTTTCAATTATGTTTGTCTGGGCACTACTGATCATTTTGAACATATAACAGCAATGGAATGAAATTGGGTAGAATTTCGATTGATAAACCTCGTACATAGACCTATTTACTTGCCAGAAGTTCGTACGAAGGAAAGTCCCTCAAATTTTTGCGAAGTATATTTCTCAGAAATCGAGAAATCATTATAAAACATGATGTTTGAAATCCTTATAAAATAATTTTTACTTAAAAGCCGAATGCCTTCATTTTTAATACAATACCATGTACCATTTTCAAAAGTGTACGTTTTTGGTGTAAAATGGAAAAAAAAACATCATAAAATAAAATCACTGTTATCAAAAGAGTAAGTCACTTCATAAGTAACATTAACCAGAGATAAATAGATCCTAGTATTTAAGCGTTATGAACTGTATTCAAGGTAAAAAGAAAAATGATTCTTTCCCATAGGTAGCGAGTATCTATTTCAGAAGAAACAGTTTGGTGTGATTCATTTAATCGACATCAACCAAAATCTTAATCATTTTGAATGAGACAGCTATAAAAAATATAATTCGTGTTATTGTTTTCCCTTAATGTTCTAATTTGCTATACTATAGAAAAAAGTCATCCTCGTGAGCATATTAGGTATATTTTATATTTCAACGAACATTTCAGAAAGATTGTATATAAATCCTTATAGTAGAGTATATTGCTGACAAGAAACTATCTTCACTTACTTTTAGATTAGTCATCAGTAGTCTTTGAGCCACAGCTGCAGAAGCGAGTCCACACTCTGTTAAACCATTGGCGAACTTTCTTACGCCGGCTCTTTTTTGCGGTTTGGGCAGTATCTGCGAAGACAAAGATGACAAATGCAATGCTTATTGAATACCGATGTTCCCTGATTATACTGAATAACAAATTTTGACCTTTGTGGGCTTTGAGATTAAACCAAGCTACATGGACTTGCTGAATGTAAAAGTGACCGTTAAAATACCCGATTTAACTCTAGTTTTTGAGATATCTATAAAACAAGTTTCACACATTTACAAATACATAACCTTTAATAATCCTCATATATAAAATCTGTCGCTCATAATGAGCTTCAATATAATCTATCACAAGTGTACGACAATAGCCTGCTAGCATTGCTGCATTTTACTTCCTTTGCTACCTGTTTTCGGGGGTGATTATGTCATTATAAAATCGTTTCGCGTCTCATCCCTGACAGCACTGCCAGAAATCCATATCAGAGTGTAAAAGGTGTATTTTTAATGACGTCTAGTCTCCATAGTTTCATCCTAGTCACTCACAACGCTGTAAGAGGTTTTATACAAACAATACCGACCATTCCTTTTCACGGAACACCTACCACGGTATCTTGAAACTAGAGCTAATCTCCAATTTTAAGTTTTTATTCATGATCAGTCTGTCCCAATTAGAGAAAAATTAATATTTTTAATTTGAAACAGTTTAACTGTTGACCAGTAATCAGCCGAAGCACAATACTATGCAACAGGATGATGATGAAATATTAAACTACTTAATCTAGATTAAATAATTCTGAAAATAATATTCCTTATCACGAGGGAATTCAACGATGTTAGGAGATTTGATCCTTCATGATATCGTCTTCCGTCGGTTTTTCTTGCTTGATATCGTTAAAAATGTCGTAATGATGGGACGACTTCGAGTTTGTCACAACTTTTGATAAATTTGCAAAGACAATTCCACAGAATACAAGGCTATTTTCGAATTTATAATGAAGTATAAATTGAAGCGACACCAACGATAAAAATGTATTTGGCCCTCAGTGTATTGAGGTAATGAGTTATTAAGTATGAGTTTTCGTTTGACATCATCTAGATATAGGAAGTTTTAACAATGTAACTATGAGTAATGATTATATTCTTAATTTCTCTACAGTCCTTAATATACCGTAGAATTTCGTCTCCCCGGGAAAATGTTCTCATTTTGTCTCAATTTGAAATCTGTAAAATCCCATGACACAGACTCCCCCCCCCCCCCCACTCTCCCAAATATAAAGAATATCGGAAAAATTAATAATTTCGTCGTCGAATAAATTAAATTTATTGATAAATGTATGATTTGTTTTTTTTAGTTCTCGGATTTCGAGTAAGCCACCTGCCTCTTCCCCACATAGTTCGTGTTATTCCCGTCGCATTTGAGAAGGGGATTGACAGAATTCTGCGGTATTTAAAGTGAAAGTAGTACGATGTGGTCAAAACACTAACTTTCAGATTGTGATAGATTTACGTGTATTACTATCAATAAACGTCAGAGGTACGGCCTATTGATTTTCGGTTCAAAACGACCAAAGAAAAACTCTCAGTTTCAAGAAGATTCTCATTTTATTTGGAAAATTTATTAAACGTCCTATAAAAAGAGTTATGTGAAAATATGTTACGGAGATAAATACTTTAAGCATTTTCTGTTAACCCGAATAACATCATATTATTTAGGACGCTGATATGCGTCGTTCTCAAGATACTACACATTTTGTATCTAAAAGAGAAAGAATCACAAAATAGTTTAAATAAACCCACTATTACCAAATGAGTGATTCATTATTAAGGCTCATTGAAACCGAAGTTTCAACGAGTCTTAATTCTACTTTCCATAGGAAGCGGGATATCTAGTGAAAGAATCAATTGATTTTCATGAAATTTGGTGTGGATGAATAATCCATAAAAGAACTTATTAGTTTTTAGCGAGATGGACTCTTAATAAATTCAAATGTTTATTAATATGTTTATTAATAAATTCAATTAGTTTTTAGCGAGATGGACTCTTAATTTGTTCAAAACATAGAAATGTGTTCATATGCATGTCGTGCGATGGACTCATCGAATTCTTTTAGTTATATAACTTCGTGGAATAATAAAATAATAATTTTAGGGTTGCAAATCAAATGTTTAATTTTATTCAACAAGAATGATTTGATTGCCTTGATGGATCAATGTTGTGAATGTAAGTAGTAAGATGTACAGTAAGTGGAAGTTCTAACTTACTGTTTGAAAGGAATTCTGTAGCTTCATCTCCTGCTTTTACAAGAGGGAATTCTGCAGATGAGAACATTTTATCACCCCCAACAGCAATATCCACTCGAGGTTTATCCAAAATAACATCATCCACAACAGTTCCATCTGTAACAGGATGGTCTATTCGATGAAAAATATCACAGGCAGTGAAAAACATCTCTGTATTGCAAGATGAGTGTTGCAATAATTTTGTTGGTAAGTAATCTTCACATGAGATGAATACATCTGGCGCCGTTTCAGAAGATTCTGCTTCTGGCTGATCGCATGAGGGATCCGCTACTTTCACCCTCGTGCTGTTTGCCTCGAGTTTATTTTCTGAATTGGAAACAGATGGCAGCATACTATAGGAAAATTCTGTGAAAATAAAAATAAATTAAGCATATCAGATTACTACCATTTTTATTTCTAAAATAATTGTGTAACATGTTTGTGTCTTTCCAGACCATCCAACAGCCTCCCAGGTGATTTAGAAGACTGAAACTTTGTGCAACCAAATTTTGATACCCCTCTCATGGGGACGTAGAAATTCATGCGGTATCCGAAAAGGCTTTGCTTACCCTTCAAAAGCCCCTTGTGTCTTAGGCGGTGATTTGTTTGCGCACTTATAGTATCAGTAACCAGGCAGAATTTAAAGGAATTGGATTTTGGATTCATCACCAAGGAGCGTAAAAATTGTGCAGTTTACCAAAAAGATTTTCCAGACACTCCAGAAGGTCTGTGGTGATCTTGAAACCTGAAACTTTTCACACATTATGAACTACGGGACGAAACCTAATTTAGCCAATTTTTGATAAAAATGACTATTTTAGACGCTATGGGAAATATATTGTTAAACAAAATACAACTTATTATAAAAAAGGATAGTTTTCCTTTCTTTCCATAACACAAATTATGAAACATTTGAAGGGAGGAAAAATGGGTCTGTAACTAACGTCATGTTGAGAGTCATATGCAAATGATTAAGTTTTTATACGTATCGGGTCACGTGACACTCACCATGACACTCAGCTGGATACCAGCAGTTAACCGCTTGGAAACGAGGCCATATCCTGGAGCTGTATGCAGTGGGTTTGTCTATGCGTGCAAATGCCACACGTGTTGGGCAGGAGGTGAGTACCATCCAGCGATGTGTGACACGATGAAAGCAGGAACCCCAGAAAGCACGCCGGAGAGGGAGTGGATCAAACAGACGCACGACAGAGTGCACAGATAGGCAGCCTCGCTGGATCTCTCTCCTATTGAACACGTGCGGGCCCTCATCGAACATCAGGTGCACCGGGGACCATTGGTACATATAGACGAACTACGTACCGCAGTGGACGCTGCTATCAAATATTACCTCAGGTAACTAGCCTCATCGATAGTGTACCTCGCCGTTTAGCGGCCAGTATAGCTTCTCGTGGGGGCCACATTCTCTACTGAATAAACAAGTATATTTGTATATAGCGGTTAACTGCTGGTTTGTTTGTTGATTTAATAATTTGTATATGACTCTCTCTTCTACCGGTACTGTTATTTGCATATGCCTACGTGCATCCCTTTATGGTGTTTCAATTTCACTTTTGACGAGTGCATCGTACTAACTGATGAAGTATTTTAATTTTAGATTATTAGAGACAGACATTTAAGCGAAGTTTTGTATACAGTAATATAATTAAAAAAAAAAACTGAGCAAATTACTCGATCTCGATAATTTTGAAACTTTTCCTAGTATTCAAAGTTTCGTATCCATTTTAGAGTCAGAACATGTGTTCACAATCTATAATTATAGTTCCAAACTTTTTACGAAAAGCAGTATTTAGTGGCGGCATTACAATTGGCATAATTATCTTGAACTTATCAGTGGTGTAAGAAAGATGGTTATAGCTGCGAGGTAGCGATACCAATCAATTTATTTATCATTTATATGAAACAAAATCATTCTACAGCTGAACAAAGTTTACCTTTTCTTATCCAGACCTCGTCTCTCTTACAAAGGACCACCGGATTACCAAAGAAAGTATGATTCAAGGCTTCCCTTGCTGATGGTCTATCTTCGGGTTTCACCCGTAAAAGAAACTGAAGAAAATTTAGCGTCTTTCCGACTTCAATGGATGATATGTATGAGTAAGGAAAAGCCTCTTTGGTCAACAACGATTCGAATTCATTAGCCTGGAAGAAATAGATAAGTGTGAAACAGAGAAAGAACAACACATAAACAAAACAGAAAACGAGGTACTGTGAGTTCTTAGTTTTAAATTATAATGCAATCTTCATGAGATACCAATTCTTGAATAAGTTATGATTAAATTTGCAACTACATCGGCTCTCTCTTACGAAGACAACCGTAATAAATAAACGATATATATATCAATATAAAAGGTTTTTATTTACCTGCATTCCATCAAAAAGTATCGGATAAATATCATCTTTCCAGCTCCTCATTTGTTTAAGCTGTTTTCTCATGACGCAACCTGTTAGTGAATTAAAGGCTAGAATTCCGAAGCACCACATATCAAACCGGGAACCATCCACAGGCATAAAGTAGCCTAAGGTTCGGCATGCCTCGGGAGGAAGAAGTGCAATGGGTGCACCGTATCTGAAAAATAAAATGGAGAAAGTTTAGAATGTGGTGAAATCCCATGAAAACATACAAGGAAAACGCAATAAATAATTATGCGAGATATTGTAAAAAATGAATTGAAATTGAAAAAAATAAGCCATCGAACAGAATTGAATAAAATACAAGATAAACCCTTTTACTTTTAACCTCAGAATGCTACGACAAGCTAAATATTCGTAGATTTTAGTGAATATTCTTTTACTGTCAGTGAAGTAAATCTACGTTTCATTTCATCAAAATGTTTGAATGAAATACTTTTAAATATTTAAGTTATAAATTATCTATAAATCATATTGAAACTGTTAATATGAAAATATTACCTCCTGACGGGATGCAACGTTGAGTTTAGAAATGTAAAATCACATAAAACAGCCCGGTCTTGGAAATCAATCATGACATTATCAGCCTTAACATCCAAATGGCAGAGCTTCTGCTCATGCAGGTAATCCAGACCGCTGAGAATATCTTTCAGCCACGATCTGACCCGAGTAAAGCCTGACGAACTATGATGTACGACGCCCAGTTTACTCTCAAGATCTAAATCCATCTGTGGCATAATGAAGATATCTGTATAAGGTAGACGTATGGTATCCACAAGAGGCATAATGTTGGGGTGATCAAAGATAGGCCAATCACTCAATTCCTTGTCCCAAGTCTGGTCGCTTCTAGTTATCTTAATAGCGACGTTGCTGTTACTAACAAGGCTGACAGCTAAAATGACATCGCCATAGCTTCCAGACCCTAGAGACTTCACTATTTTATAATTCTTTTCTTGTAGAACTTTAGTGGCGTGTTCTATAATTTTACTCCGGTATTCTTTCTCATCCATCTTGCTTTCATCCAGAAGCTTTTTTAATTGTTCCATATCTGCAGACATGCTAACTTTTTGATGCTGATAAGGTTTAAAAATGAAGTCTTTAAAACAGTTTCAAATTTCTTCAATAATTTTCAGGCAAATAGCCGAGTTTTTCAGAGAAATTCGTCAAGAAAAGTCAAATCAAAATGATTGTAATCAACTTTGACCAAGATGGTCTTTCAGATTGTGAAAACCACGATTTTTGTGGTACCTCAAATCAAAATTGAGATGGTAAAATAGGGCCAAATTAATAAGGCCACCTTTAAAACAGTAAATAATAATAAAGTCAACAAAATAGTTAAGTATAACTCAAGATTTTATACAGCTTTCAGATCGCAGAGTAAAAACACAAACATAGCATTTAACTCCAAAATTGAAAAGACAGAAATTTACAAAATTGTTGCGTAGGTGCTATTGTTTTACATTGTTGTCCAAATCAGTATTGTTAGATTCAATTCAAAATTTCCAATTGTTTAGATTTCTTTTATTACCCAAATGTGTACCATTATTGAAAAATTAATCTTCTGTTGTGGGTGACACGTGTTTTCTAATGGGCGCGGTAGCCCATTGGTTAGCGCGCTGGAGTTGCACTCGGTAGGCCCAGGTTCGATTCCAGCCACTGCCAAAACTGCCGCCGTGTTCACGCGGAGTACGATCACGTTAAACATGTGGGTCCGTAAGTCCTTCCGAGAGGTTGGTGGTAGGGGAAGGAGGGTACGGTCCCTGTGGATGCCTCCCCCACTGGGTTCCGGTCTAAATTGGGTGGCACTTACCGGCTGTCCAAACAGTTACCTTACACCTTTCTGGTAGGTCGGACGGTCTGGGTCTCAACAACAACAACGTGTTTTCTAATTGGTGTTAGTAGTGTGTTTAAATGTAGTTGCTGTCGCGCGGCGCGCGCGCGCGCCCATATTTGAGTTTCAAAATTAAAATCTTTAGTATTCAACAAATATACGTATTATACAATGGATAGTAATAAGTATCATCAAACATGTAACACTTGACGATAAATTTAGCTGCCTTTGCAGCAAATTTAGCGAAATATCGCCAAATTGGCAAAGAAAGTTACAAAAATGACTCCAAATTGATGAATTAATACATATCATATTTTAATACAATAGAGTATCGTATAATAAAAATTATAAAAATGGAGATCTATATTTTGATGATACAGTGCACTAAAAAAGTATAAGGACAAACGAAAATTTGCCAAATCTAGAAATCTTTTAAACGGAAATGTATGCAAATTTCTTAAGTAAAAATATTGATAAAATTAAGTTCTTTTTCATGTAAATTAGTTAAATTTTCCAAAAATAAATATGTATAAATTTACTTTATAAATTTTAAACCCATGTGATCTTGGAAAAAACTATAAGGACAACTGTTTTTCCATCTGAAATTATCGTAAAATTTGCATATTTGAAAGCAGACATTGACCATATCAAATATAAAGACTGGGTGTCTAAACAAAATTCACACTTGCCTCATTTCTTCACGATTTTTGTACGATGCCAGAAGGAACTCATCTGTCTGACCTTGAAAAAGGGGATATTCTTGCTTTCAAAGTATGTGGATTGAGTGGGCATGAAATTTCGAAAAAAATTAAATGATCGAAAACTGTAGTTTATAATTTTCTAAAATAACCTGGAATGTATGGGATGAAAAAACGAACTGGAAGACCAGAAATTCTAACGCATCGACAGAAAAGAATGATTGTCAGAAGAGCTTACGAGAAAAAAGAAACTGCAAATGAAGTTAGAAGAAATTTGGACTTACCATGTTCCACACGAACAGTTCAAAATGTTTTGAATAAACATCCGAATATTTGGAATGGTAAGTTAATGTCACGTCCGCTTCTTAAAAAGGAACATAAGGAACGAAGGCAGGATTTAAAAAAAAAATGCATTTCTTTCGGTCTAAAATGGATTGATGTAATCTTTTCGGACGAAAAGAAGCTCAATCTTGATGGGCCAGATGGTTTTTGCTATTTTTGGTATAATCTGCGTAAAACCAAAGAAGTTTTTTCCAAACGTCAATACGGTGGGGTCACAGTAATAATTTGGGGCGCTTTTGCAGCAAACGGAACCATGTCTATCGACTTTATTAACAACCAAAATGAACTATGATATATATGTTGATATGATGGGCTAACATTTGTTACCCGAGGTCTTATTAATTACTTCAGGAGACTATATTTTCCAACGGGATAACGCTTCCATACACGTTTCTAAAAGTGCAAAACTCTGGTTTGAAGCTAATTCAGTAAATTTACCTGATTGGCCGGCGAGGAGTCCCGATCTCAATCCAATAGAAAATTTATGAGGCTTTCTAGCCCGAGAACTTTATAAAAATGGCACACAATATCAGTGTAAACAGGATCTGGTGTTAGCCATCAAACAAGCTTGGAATAACATTTTCATAGACGCTTTAAAATAACTTTCAGCATCGATGACCTCTCAGTTTATTCAAGTAATTAAAAAAAAGTTGTTTTCTTGATTATTAAGAGAAATATTAAGTAATTTAGAACGTGTCCTTATACTTTTTCTATATTTTCTTTAGTGATAATCTTTAGAAGGTCAACTTTTGTAAGGTTCGTAATTGTTGTTTGATGTGTTATAAATGTGATTGTATAATTTCATATTACAGGTCAGAAATATCAAAAATTCACTTTGATAAAGTGAAAATAAAGTATATTTTCATTCAATTATACGTTGTCCTTATACTTTTTTGGCGCACTGTAGGGGAGAGAAAACTACAGTGCAGGTAAAAGAAAAAAAAATTGAGAGATTGTCAGAAAACAATTTTGGAATAGTACATGATATTTTGATGATCCAGAGGCTAAATATATGGGCCATACAACAAAATCTAGCACAAAATCTAGCTTGAAAACAAAACAAGTGGGTTCAAGATGCATTACATACGAGTATAACAAGTTAAGTCACAATGTCAATGGACAATTCCGATTTTTTTTTTTTTTAAAGATCTTAAAACCAATTGATATTTATAGAGAATTTTTTTCTGATTTCAAATATCCAAGCGAAAATCTCTTAAAATAATTATTTATTAAATATCAAGAAATGAAAAAGCGCAAAATCTACTCAAACACAAAACGACCCGTGATTGGCTGTGACGTCACACGGTCCGCTCGACCTGTGTTGCAACATTCTACTTTGTGCTGTTTCTACCGAGATATTTGCAAGTAGATGGCGTTTAATTTTGTTTACAATTTGTTTATAATTATTTTACCCATTTGTTCTTGGTCTGCTTGAGTTTAAATTATTTGTTCCTTATTACTTTCCTTATATACATAATGTATAAGGAAAGTATTGTGACGGGGTCGAAAATTCGAATTCGAGTTTTCGACGGGAAAGCACGTTTCAAGCATCCCTGATCACGAATCAAACATTTTTGAAGTGATGTCTGCGTGTGTGTGTGTGTGTGTGTGTGTGTGTGTGTGTGTGTGTGTCAGTGAGTCTGTGGAGGCAATAACTGACGAACGAATAGATCGATTCGAACGAAATTTGGTACAAAATTCCCAATCCATAAACACTGGAAGCCTATTGTTTTTATACGCAATCGAATGTTCAGAATCCCCCTAAATTTTCGAGTGAAATTTTGAAAAAATCGTCAAAATATCAAAACCGCTAATAAAGTTACGCAAATAGACATTTCTTATGTAACTTTTCATTAGACAACGATTGACATAAATTTTAGAGCGCTAACATGCACCGTTCTCGAGATATTACACATTTTTCAAAAAAATTATCAAAAAGTTATATAAAATAAAAAAATATTTCTTCTTGAGAAACATGTTCACTTTTCATATGTAATACCATGCGATAAATTTGGGGGCACCATTCTCGTCGATGTAGCTCGTTCCATTCATGGAAAAAGATACTTAGTAATACTTTTGTATTTGAACGTCAATAGTCATTTATCTGCTGTAGGAATAACTTATTTCTCCGTCCATAATGCTTGGCAAGATTTTGGCGACGAATTTGGCGGAATGTCGCCAACTTGGCGACATTTTTAATTGTTGCCAAATTAACACAAATCTCCCCAAATTGATAAAAATGACGCTAAATCAATGAAAATGACGAGTAATTGAAGAAAATTCAATATCTTGGAAAGAATATAATTATCTACTATAAGAATAACATTTTTTTTAACTGTAAAACTAGTAAATTCATTGCATTATATAAGGAAAGTCATGTGTTGCCCACAACAGATTTTTTTTATTTTATTGTAAGCATGGACTCTGGTTTTGTTAACGGGCAATCAGACAATTTGGCTAAGATCGATTTTACTGTGATGGCGCTCTCTTTCAGAAATAATAAATATTTTGAGACAGCTGAAATTCGAGATGTAAACTTGATACCATTTTCTTGAAGATTTATAATAATAATAATAATAATAATAATTAAGGTATCTGTGGTGGAAATCGAAGCATTACGAAGAATGCAAACACTTGGGAAGTCAATTTCTCCGAACGTGGTAGATAAAAATGTACATATTTTTTTCTTGTTTCTTTGGTCCAGATTATGAATATATGAAATAATTTTAATACTTTGGAACTTTTTTAGAAAACACTTAAAGCGCCTATCCGAGCAAGTGTTTTTTTAATTTTTCCTACTTTCACTCAAACTTCAAAAGATAGATATAAATAGTAAGCGGCAAAAATATGTATTAGTAAATTTAGTTTCTGAATCTACTTTTTGAGGGGAAAAAAATCTAATATATTGAACCTTACTGATTTAGTTTTCGAGTAATCGTCTTGACAAGTTGAAGAAGTTTGAAAATTTTTCATTTTACAAGTTTGTAATGCTTATATCGGTACTTACGTATTATCGCAACCATGACAAAACGTAATTGATGTATCGTCCAATAAAGGTCCCGATCGATTCCAAGGACAACATGCAACAAAGTGATCTGTATGAGGACCCACGTTCGAGCGGGCTCGAACTGGTTGGGGGACGTACGCACCGCTGGGACTGTGTCGTCAGACAGGCCGGCTTCGCCGGACCAAGTCACAGAGCATACTATACTCGCTTCTGGGTTTTTCTCAAGCAGTTCGACGTGGGTCCTCATACAGATCACTTGGCTGCATGTTGTCACGGTCCTTGCACCGTGCGACGGTCTCAGAAGCGAGTCTAGTATGCTCTGTGACTTGGTCCGGCGAAGCCGGCCTGTCTGACGACACAGTCCCAGCGGTGCGTACGTCCCCCAACCAGTTCGAGCCCGCTCGAACGTGGGTCCTCATACAGATCACTTTGTTGCATGTTGTCCTTGGAATCGATCGGGACCTTTATTGGACGATACATCAATTACGTTTTGTCATGGTTGCGATAATACGTAAGTACCCTTATATCTCAAAAACTAAAAGTGCTAGTTATGAACAATAAGCAAGAATTTGTAGCTCTTTGAAAATCTTGCAAGTGTATATAATTGGGTTTTGGATCGAGTGGTTCTAATTTCGATAGCTTAGTTTTTAACCTGGATTTTCCAATAGCTGGGAAAGTTGCAATATTTAAAATATCACGATGGCTGCAGCTCAGTGTCTTTACTTACTCCTTGGTGAAATATGGATGCATAAGGACGAGATATTTTATTTTGCTTAAAAAAATTATAAGATTATATAAACTTGGGGATTCTAAAGATGTTTAATGATTGGTGAGATTTGAACATAATACATGGAAATATACATAATCAAGTAAGTAATTATGTGCCGCCAGACAAGTTTATAAATTAATTTGAATGTAAAATCTCGTCAGATATATTGTTAAGTTTAATTTATATACCGCAAAGCAAGTTAAAAAAAAATACATAACTTGAGAAAATTGCATATCTAGAGTCGGAGTATCCAGATGAAATCGGGACGAAAACTAAAAGTGCTAGCTAGCTATAAAGAGTTAGCAAGTAATTTGTAGCACTTTGAAAGCCTGTAAACGAAACAAATGAGTAAAAAAAAAAACGAACGAATTGAATCTTTATTTAACAAAATCCAGAGAACTCGCTTGCGACCCACCGCTGACATTTTTACTTTCCTTATATACATAATGTATAAGGAAAGTATTGTGACGGGGTCGAAAATTCGAATTCGAGTTTTCGACGGGAGAGCACGTTTCAAGCATCCCTGATCACGAATCAAACATTTTTGAAGTGATGTCTGTGTGTGTGTGTGTGTGTGTGTGTGTGTGTGTGTGTGTGTGTGAAAGTATGTGTGTGTGTCAGTGAGTCTGTGGAGACGATAACTGACGAACGAATGGACCGATTCGAACCAAATTTGGTACAAAAATCACAATCCTTAAACAGTGGAAGCCTATTGTTTTTATACGTAATCGAATGTTCAGAACCCCCCTAAATTTTCGAATGAATTTTTGAAAAAATCGTCAAAAAATCAAAACCGCTAATAAAGTTACGCAAATAGACATTTCTTATGTAATTTTTCATTAGAAAACGATTGGCATAAATTTTAGAACGCTAACATGAACCGTTCTCGAGATATTGTACATTTTTCAAAAAATTATGAAAAAGTCACATAAAAAAAAAATTCATATTGAGAAACATGTTCACTTTTCATATGTAATACCATGCGATAAATTGAGTGACATCATTCTCGTGGATCTAGCTCGTTCCATTCATGAAAAAATATACTTTGAATAATACTTTTGTATTTGAACGCCAATAGTCATTTATCTGCTGTAAGAATAACTTTTTCTTAGTGCATAACGCTTGGCGAGATTTTGGCGACGAATTTGGCGGAATGTCGCCAACTTGGCGATTTTTTCGAAATGTTGCCAAATTAATGAAAATCTAGCCAAATGGATAAAAATGATGCTAAATCAATGAAACTGACGACTAATTGTCGAAAATTTAATATCTTGGAAAGAATATTAGTATCTACTATAAGAAAAACCTATTTTTTTACTGTAAAAGTAGTAAATTCATTACATTATATAAGGAAAGTCATGTGTTGCCCACATCAGATTTTTTTTTCTTACTGTGCTCCGTAACTTTTTGAGTGCAAATAGCCTTTTATAGTTAAATTTATTATACAGTAAATTTAAATCGAAAGTTTAGATTGAGCGGTGTATTTTTTCTGGGGATTAAAAATAATATTTATGTATTTATGTTTATATGTATATATATATATTCATGCATATATTTTATATTATATTTATATGATTTGTGAGGATTCTAAATATAATATCTAATAATTTATTTTTAAACTAAAAACAGTTTTAAATTGTTTCTTATTATATTTTAAAACCTATAATAAACAGTAAATCATTTATGATTCTGAATAGGTGAAGGCATTTTAAATAAATTTCCATTTAATTTCTATTCCTTGTGCAATGTTTCAAATTTGTGATTTATTTTTTTAGATAAAATCTATTTTATAACTTTCAAAAGCACATGTACTTAATGAAAATACTAAATTACAACTGCTCACTGCAGTATATACAGATATAAAAAAAATGTATGCACTGAAATTTTTATATTCACTAAATTAACTACGAACATCACACACTAAACAGGGTACAAAGTCAATAATACACTTTGAATCTGGCTTTAAATTCATTCGTAATAGCAAAACTAAAAATCTCATGTGGGCAATACATGACTTTCCTTATATAATGCAATGAATTTACAACTTTTGCATTTAAAAAAATGTTATTCTTATAGTAGATACTTATATTCTTTCCAAGATATTGAATTTTCTTCACTTAGTCGTCATTTTCATTGATTTAGCGTAATTCTTATCCATTTGGCGAGATTTTTGTTAATTTAGCAACAATTAAAAATGTCGCCAAGTTGGCGACATTCCACCAAATTCGTCGCCAAAATCTCGCCAAGCATTATGGACGGAGAAATAAGGTATTCTTACAGCAGATAAATGACTATTGGCGTTCAAATACACAAAAGTATTACTCAAAGTATCTTTTTCATGAATGGAACGAGCTAGTTCCACGAGAATGATGTCACCAAATTTATCGCATGGTATTACATATGAAAAGTGAGCATGTTTCTCAATAGGATTTTTTTTTATTTTATATGACTTTTTGATAATTTTTTTGAAAATGTGCAATATCTCGAGAACGGTTCTTGTTAGCGTTCTAAAATTTATGTCAATCGTTTTCTAATGAAAAATTACATAAGAAATGTCTATTTAAGCAACTTTATTAGCGGTTTTGATTTTTTGACGATTTTTTCAAAATTTCACTCGAAACTTTAGGGGGTTCTGAACATTCGATTGCGTATAAAAACAATAGGCTCCCAGTGTTTACGGATTGTGATTTTTGTACCAAATTCGGTTCGAATCGGTCCATTCGTTCGTCAGTTATCGTCTCCATAGACTCACTGACACACACACACACACATACACACACACACACATACTTTCATACACACACACACACACAGACATCACTTCAAAAATGTTTGATTCGTGATCAGGGATGCTTGAAACGTGCTCTCCCATCGAAAACTCGAATTCGAATTTTCGACTCCTTCACAATACTTTCCTTATACATTATGTATATAAGGAAAGTAAAAATAGAGTGCCAAACCAATAGTGGACACCAGTAGTGGATTTTCAAAGTTTATTAAATCATAGAGAAATAACTTCTCATAAAATGGCTTTGAAAATTGAATTATACAGTCACTGATTTATTAACATAACATACGTAATGAACACTCTTTAATGACAGTGGTGAATTTTGTTTACAATTGGGCTTCCTGCGCTTCACATAATTTTTCACGAAAAACCTTTTTTTGGCACAGATATAAATATTTTATCTGATGATGTAAAACTAGTAGTCGGGCACATTGGAGCGATACAATACTTATAACTATTCGGAAGTTTGGGACGGAAGAAACAATTATAATTATCGGAATTTTCCGAATGTAACCAAACTTATGCACCAATTCTCAAAGACGGGAACCGCGGACGAACCTTGTGACGTCACATTCCGTGCGCGCCAAAATGGACCGTTTTCCCGCCACAGTTAGAAAGGCGAACTTTGACTGCCAATAAAACATGGAATACAGCTCGGAGAATAAAAATATTTATACTTTTGTCCGTTTTGAAACATTTCGAATCGAATAAAAAAAATCTGATGTGGGCAACACATGACTTTCCTTATATAATGTAATGAATTTACTACTTTTACAGTAAAAAAATAGGTTTTTCTTATAGTAGATACTAATATTCTTTCCAAGATATTGAATTTTCGACAATTAGTCGTCATTATCATTGATTTAGCATCATTTTTATCCATTTGGCGAGATTTTCATTAATTTGGCAACATTTCAAAAAAGTCGCCAAGTTGGCGACATTCCGCCAAATTCGTCGCCAAAATCTCGCCAAGCGTTATGCACTAAGAAAAAAGTTATTCTTACAGCAGATAAATGACTATTGGCGTTTAAATACAAAAGTATTATTCAAAGTATATTTTTTCATGAATGGAACAAGCTCTAGATCCACGAGAATGATGTCACTCAATTTATCGCATGGTATTACATATGAAAAGTGAACATGTTTCTCAATAGGAATTTTTTTTTTATGTGACTTTTTCATAATTTTTTTGAAAAATGTACAATATCTCGAGAACGGTTCATGTTAGCGTTCTAAAATTTATGCCAATCATTTTCTAATGAAACATTACATAAGAAATGTCTATTTGCGTAACTTTATTAGCGGTTTTGATTTTTTGACGATTTTTTCAAAATTTTATTCGAAAATTTAGGGGGGTTCTGAACATTCGATTACGTATAAAAACAATAGGCTTCCAGTGTTTACGGATTGTGATTTTTGTACCAAATTTGGTTTGAATCGGTCCATTCGTTCGTCAGTTATCGTCTCCACAGACTCACTGACACACACACACACATACTTTCACACACACACACACACACATACACACACACACACACACACACACACATACACACACACAGACATCACTTCAAAAATGTTTGATTCGTGATCAGGGATGCTTGAAACGTGCTCTCCCGTCGAAAACTCGAATTCGAATTTTCGACCCCGTCACAATACTTTCCTTATACATTATGTATATAAGGAAAGTAAAAATAAAAAAAAGAGGCCGGAATTGTATTGCATCTACAGCTTCTCGACCATTATATTGCATCTATAGCTTCTCGACTTCTTCCTCGACTTTTGTCTCGACTCAGAAAAGTCGTTTTTTCTTTGTGTCTTTTCTAGTGAGTATAAAGAAACAAGAAACAAAATTATTAATGTAACATTTTTTCAATGGCTGTTTTACAAGATATTTTTCTTGTGATCTTAACATGACACAGTATTTTAATTCTCTATACATTTCCTTTTCTTCTGAGATTTCTCCTTTAATTATTGCAAAATTTGCACGAGTGCTGGGAACTTTTAGCGTACTTTAATAAATAGAAAAGTTGTTTAAAATTTTCAAAAATTGATTAAAATGTGTATTTTTCATATTCTTATGCGCATTTGAGCCGAGTGTTATACAGCGCATGCGCTAGTCAACATGGCCGCTGGCGGGAATTTGTCTACGTCTGAAGATCATCTACGGAGAGATAGCCTATCCACGTCTACAACTTTATACAAGGAGTTTACGATCAAAACTAAAGCTTGTACGACTTTCTCATGAAGGTATGTAAAGAAAAAAAATCAGCTGCTCAGTCAATTTTGTACACTAAATCTTTTTTAACTCAATACGCAGTATGTGATGCGTCCAACGAAGTAACAATATGGAAATGCGTGTGTTAATGGTAAAGCGTTAACTCCTATCTTTTTCTGCATTGGTTGCATCAAAAATAGATACATTGAGAGCAAGATATTTTGAAGAGAATTAAGTTCATTGAGCCGGAAGCTAGAAAATAATACTTACGCTATCTAAAGTGAATCGTTGCATAATTTAGAACGAAATACTTGGGTATATAAGTAATGTTGAGTTTATAGTTACTAAATACCATTTTTATGTTTAGTAAAGATAGGTTTAAAATATTTAGTAGTTATTTTTATTTCATTTTTACTAAATACATAGTGGCCAAAATAAAACTGGCCCGGTAAAGTTTTTTCGGAATTTCGTGAAAACGTAATCTAAACATCAAGAATATTATCAGAAGACTTTTAGGGCCAGTTTTATTTTGGCCATCCTGTATAATTTTCAGTTAATAAAAAAAATCTTTCAGTAATAATTACCAGTCAAAATATAAATTGCTCATTATCAAAAAATCATATAAAATTAAAGAAAAATATTATCTATTGTTGAAATATGTTCACTTTTCATAAGTAATATCATGCGATAAATTGGGTGACATCATTCTTGTGGATCTAGCTAGTTCCATTCATGAGAAAATATACTTTAGTTAATATTTTTGTATTTGGACGCCAATAGTCAGTTATCTGCTACAAGAATAACTTATTTCTCCGTCCATAACGCTTGGTGAGATTTTGGCGGAATGTCGCCAACTTAGCGTCTTTTTAAAATGTTGCCAAATTGATAAAAATGACGCTAAATCAATGAAAAAGACAACTAGAGGATGAAGTATTATTAAAGTATTTTAATATATGGACTCTATCGCTTATTGAGGATGGTATCAATATTGATTGTTTAGAGTTGAGCGAAGTATAAGTTAATTGAGTATTTTGAAATAGTTTTACTTGTTGTCATCCTGAAAATCGCCCAATGTACAATTCAACGATAAAAACACAGCGCCATGGATCTGGAACATTATTTTTTTTTATTGTAAAGCTAGTAAATCCATTGCATGATATAAGGAAAGTTATGTGCTGCCTACATCCGATTTTTATATATGGAATTTGATATGGGATCTATCTAGCTTTTAAATTAACATACGTGAAAAATAAGATATAACATACATCTTCACATATCTGAAAACGCAAATAACATTTGTTTTGAACTTGGATGTAGTCTAGAATTAGATGTCATCTAAAGTTTTATACTTCTGTTTATTTATATTTTTTGGTATGTTTTTCAGTGAAATGTGCATACTAAGGCATAAGCTTAACTAAAAAAATTTGCCTTGTCCCCTTTTCTTCCAGCTGGGGTGTGTTTTTGGAGGATATCAATTACTTTCCCTTGGGTTTAAAAATATGATTTCATATTTTTTTAACTTTTTATATAGAGGATATCATTGTCAATTTATTGTTATTCACGTAACATGTTAAGGAATAAATAAACATTAATCACTTGATTACATTATTTGTGAAGACGTATAAATATAACTAATACAGTTTATAAATGAAAATATTGTTATAATGTATCCTTTTAAATAGTGGGTGTACTCTCAGGATACAAATACGAGTCCGAATTTCTGGATAAATAACGCTTTTACTTGAAAGCACCCCTAAGCGTAAACAGGAATTAATATACATACTGCTGAAAACACTGTCGTACAAAATCACTAAACAATGGATTTCTGAACACGAACAGTGTTTCTTTCCGGACTTAGTTGAGGAGCGAATGAAACTTTAAAGGGGGAGGACACTTTATTTGTTTCAGGATCTAATGAATGTGTTTCGACTCATTTTATCAACGTCCGTCTGTCCGGGATCCATTTCTTGTGTACACGATGGCTGCCACAAATATTTCCACGAAACTTTACATCAGACTTTGTTATAAAAACTTCCAGAACTAGATGGACATTTTTCAAATTCGAGCGGAATCGTCGAAATGGATTCGAAATTTTATACTTTCTTAACATGGCGGCATAGGATAAAATGGGACAGAATTATGGATAAAAGGGGTTGTTTATGGCTTAATGATCGCGACAGTTAACAACTTTGTAGTGAAAAAAAGCCGCAATACAATTTTTGTTTGTGACGTCATAATGCTATAATTGTGATCATTTGGACCCACGATAGATTTTTGAAATTATTTCTTGCAAAATTTGAAAAAAAAGTTACTGGATGGGATTCTGGTATAATAAAGTGAAATGGTGATCGAATGGATTGTGGTAATAAAACGAGAAGTCGAGTTGAGCTAGATTCCATTTAATTTGTTTAGGTTTATCATTTAGTCTATAGTCGTATCTACATATATCTTGCAGCGATTGCAGTAAAGAGTGAATGGCGACGATTTCAATCTACTTAGAATCGACAAGAAAATAAACAGTCTTAATTGGAAAGTTTTTGAGCTTACTGAAAAGAAATTGTTACTCGATTTATTTGAAAGAATTTACGAAGTTTACTCAGATCTCTGATCCGATTGATACCACTTAAGCATTCATTGAATCAATGGATGTTAATACAAAATTGATTAATATAAATTAGCGGCTAGGAGTATAATATTAAGTAATATTGCTACATAACTGTCAATGATTTCATCAACCGGTGTTGGGTAAAAGGTAACAACTACTTAAATTGAAATCGATGGTACACGCCTCAAAATTTCAGGGATACGCCATTGATCTGACTTAATTATGCTGTACAAACTGAATTCTGATTATAACTACCTCCTCATTATATATATATACCAAGGTTGGCAATTTGACATCTAAATCTGGTTTTTGACGTGATAGTGGTTTAAATCTGATTTTAACTGTCAAACACTGCCCAAAACTAAAGATACGAGCAAAAAGCATGTGATATAAAATTTGAGAACTCTGCATGTTGTATTATTATTACATATGATTATTAATGCAAATATTTTAATTACAATACAAATCGTGTTAATGTTTTTTTTAAATTGTTTTCTAAAAATATTGCGAAATAGGAGACATAAATACCAGTTACCGTTTGAATCAAAATATCAAAAAATATTCTAAATTTAATGCAAAAAATAAATAAGTAAAATAAAATAAAGTTTCCCGAAATATTTATTCATAAAATGTTGCACTATTTGTTATTAGTATTCTAGTAGGCTTAGTGCATCAACGCAGCATTTTGTAGGAGAGTTGAGCTTTTCTCAATGTTAACACTAAAACGACAGAAGCGGTCATTTTGACCGCATAACTACTTTGAGAAATGATTCCTCCAAAACGGCTGATCCCAGCCCATTGAAATTTTATGACTGAGTGCAAAAAATTGCAATTGACTTATTGCAAAAAATGTGTCGAAGAAACATCCTAAATGCTGTAACTATGATGTTTTGGTTTTGAATTAAAGGTATAATGTATTTTTTCTATGGCGGTCAAATGGACCGCTGCCCGTCGTTCTAGGTAGTTCAAAATATCCGTCGTTCTAGTGTTAATCTGTTTTCCAAAATTAGAAACCATTCTTCCAATATGAGCTGAAATGTCAGGTTGAGATAGAAGCATCATTTTTCTAATTTAGATGCTGAATTGCTCGTTTGAAAACCTTCCCACTTTAAAATATCTTTCGGCTTCGCAACGGAGCTTGTGTTTCTACTGTCACTGAAGTAAGAACTGGGAACGCGATTTCTGGGTCTTCAAATGCTATTGAAACTACTGAATAATCATAGTTTTGAATTTCTGAGCTTATATCCTGATGTTATCTTTATAGTAACTTTATAACTTATACAAGGTGTTTCATTGTAGTCATTGAATGTTATGTTTTTGTAATCATTGAATGTTAGGTTTTATTAATCATTGAATGTTAGGTTTCTGACATGACCATGGATAAAACCGTCGCATGTCAAAAACTTGCCAACCCTGGTCCCAATCAAGAGACAGACAATGAATGATTCCGAAATACAGATCATGGATTTAAATAGGAAATAACTATTTCAAAAGTTACCATTTCGTGGCATGAACAAAATGTGATGTGCGAGTCTCTCTCTACTCGACTTCATTTCATAGCGTTTAGTTTACAAATATCACAATTATTAACATAATTAAAAATTATACTTTCTAAAATCAGTATCCAGATGAATCGTAAAATATTTTTTAAGTTTATTTTTACTTTCCCTACAATACATGGTAATTTATAGGGAAAGAATTAGAATCGTGTCGAAAATGTCTACACGTTTTGGAACCTCTAAAACACGAAAATACTGTGTGTCTGTTTGTCTGTGCAAAGTATGTATCCACTTTAACTCAAAAACTAATGGACCCAATTTTATAAAATTTTATAACCAACTTATGGCTGATCTTGGTGGTGATTAGATTTTAGCCGCAGACATCGTCAAAATCTAAGATAAAAGACTGCGTATTCTCAAATGTATCCAGATTAAATGTTTCTTTTATACGCAATTTAACGATGAAAAGAATAATACCAACCGCATTACTCTAGGATTAGCCGTTCTCATGATATTTTAGTGTTTTCGCAATTTTACTACGCCGCCTTTGAAAGTACGTTCAGTTACCTAATGAAAACGAAAATTGAATTAAAAGTACCAATTCAGTGTCCTTCCAAGTAATGATGAATGTTATTTTGTGCCATTAAACTCAATTTAGTGAATTATTAAAGAAATAAAGAGAAAATAAATGAATCTGCTGGGAAAATCATGTGCTGTAAATTGGAAACAGCTTAGCAACGCATATGAATGCGTTTCGGTTATCTGTGTTAACAAATTATTGTGATATGAACTATTGAAGCTATGGGTAATAATTTGAAACTTTTGCTTACGGGTGGGACAGCATCCATCCCAAACCAAGAACCTCTCAAAAAGACTGGTATTTGACATACCCTATCCCACACAGTTCGATCTCCCTTTGCAGACAGACATTGGCGTCCGTGGGCGCTAATGTCTGCAAAGAGAGATCGAACTGTTTGGGATAGGGTATGTCAAATACCAGTCTTTTTGAGAGGTTCTTGGTTTGGGATGGAGGCTGTCTCACCCGTAAGCAAAAGGTTAACTTCGTTAAAATTATAAACTACCATATGATAAGAAAAATATGTCTATAAGTGATAAACTATCATCATCTCTGGAATGATCAGTATTTTTCGTAGGAAATAATGCTAATGTCAAAATTCGATCCATTCGGGTTTGAATCAGAGGGTGGCTAAGTATTCTATCTATTTCTAACTTTTCGTATAATGCACCCTTACACAATATTTCACAGAGGTTGGTTGGCTCAACCGTTCTTGCGGGATCGCATCCTAACAACACAGGTGTACATATACGCGGACATCTTGCAAAAGTGCTCGAAATACATTCCAGAAGTCTTAAAATGAGCTTATCCGCAAGAGTATTGAATTCCGAGAAAAAATACTTTCTCCGTACAATATTCTGATAAGGTGACTGTGTGTGACTCTAAAATAATTTTGCTGTACTCCAATTCTATTTATGCTCGAAACTTTACTCGCTTGTTTTTTTTTTCAATCTATAATTTGTTATTCAATTTTGTAAATTGTCTCTTTGTGACTAAAGTTTTTCTACAGAGGTCAAGATATTACAGAATTGTCCTTCTGGCCCATGGCAAGGTCACTTCCATTTTCCAGTCTCGATGAAAATGCCACAGGTAATCAGCAATGCCGCCTCATCTTTAAAGTCTGTCTCTCACAATGACCAGTCATCGGGACTCACGAGCCAAGTATTTGTAAGAAGGGTTCAAATGTCAGTTTATCGATCATTCCGGGTATTTGACGAACAAGACATCGCATCGTATACAGGTATGAAGTTGTACGTCATTTAAAAGTGTTTGATATTTATGAGTCACAGACGGAATACATTTGTATCTTATTACCAGCTTGGAAAGCATGCGAGTATTACTACGAACATAAAAATTTCTTTCAGTGGTAGCTAAGCTCTTTTGAGGAGCAGAAGGGAAAAACACCGCACAGGCAGACTTTTCCCCGAAATAAATCTAGGGTTACTATTTCAGGAAAACGGTTTAGGGTTTTCAGATTTGGTGATTTGTCGCCAATTTGTTGACCTTTGGCGATATAATGGATTTTGGCGATATCATTTTGGTGACTTTTGTCGACATAACGGATATTCCACGAGATACAAACCCCTTTCTGGAAGTTTCTACAGATTATATCAAGGATGTCATCGCTCATTTTAAGGGGGGGGGGGAGTCGGCGTGATATGAGCTACATTGAAATGTGATATGCGTCAATGTTTTGAGAATAGCATCTGCTGTTCTGTGAAATGAGTGGAGCATTTATTGGCTGTTTTACTGTACATGGCAGTTGTTGAGTGATATTGTGGGATAGTTATCGAGCTATTTGCTGTATAGTGTTTCTGTTGATGTTATTCTTGTGAATAAACTTGTTAGTTATCTAGAAATTTAGACTCATTATTGTATCCTGAGTATACACCCACGATTCCAGAAGATGTGTCGTAACAGTATAATTCTGCAGCTCAACCGTTTGTTGCGAGTTCTTAACTTCTGAAAGCTTATTTCAATCAACACCGAACGTTATAGATCGATTTGTCTATGCAAAATATTAGTTTGTGTTGATTTTAAAGATGATGGGGTGAAAGAAAAATTTTGCGGAGAATGTTGATGATCACAGGGATTGACACTAAAATCTTCAAAGAGAAAATAAATGTGGAATTTTCTTTTTGCATATAATAAACACGATAAACTTATGACTTTATTTTATTTTGACCTTTTCTAGTACCATTTGTAAGCTTAACCCCGGCATTATTTAAACCTGGATGGGGCAGCTCTCAGTATTCTACGACGATGTACTTATGTGGTGTGAGGTATATTTGAAAAAAAAAAGTTAAATTATGATAGGCTATTTCTTCAGTTCCAAGGGGTTATTTGAAAAATTGATTTCAAATTTCATCAGCCCTCGGGATTCCATTCGGTACTCTGACATACGGACGCTGCGCTTTTTTAACCCTTTCAAAACTAGCGCCGGTTATATCCGGCATCCACTGAATGTGTCGCATTGGCTAGCGACATTTGCAGTAACATTACGTTAATTGGACACCACGCATTTAACTAGTGAACAAGAAAAAGTTCTTGACACGAGTAAAGTGTATTTGTTTTCTACCTTTTTGTGGAGTATCATAGTTAAGCGTAAAGTAATTAACGTGTACGGTATGTGTGCACTAATGGCACGACGACCCATTCATTGGTAGAGTACTGATGGCTAGTTCCGCCTTCGCGAAAGGGTTAAAGAGGTGATTCTGCAAAAGATTTTATTTTAGATTCTTACTTTCCCTATGTAAATAATATAGTGTATTGTGACGGAGTCGAATGTTCGATTTCGAGTTTTCGACGCAGGATCACATTACAAGCATCCCTGAAGCCAAATCGATCGTTTTTGAGGTAGTGTGGTGAGGTGGGTCCATGGAGACGATATCTCACAAATAAATGGAGTATTTCGAAAGAAACTGGGTACAAAAATTATAATCTGTGAATACTAGAAGCCTGTTGATCTTAAACGCTATCGGATGTTAAATAACTCAAATTTTCATATGAAATTTTGAAGAAATCATCAAAAAATCAGAACCTTCAATAATGTTACTTAAATAATCATTTCATATGTAATTTTTCATTAGAAAACGATGGACATACGTTTAAGAACGTTAGCAGACGCCGTTCTCGAGATATCGCAATTTGTTTAAAATGTTGTAAGATATAGCTTTTTTGGAATCTAATCCATACAAATAGAGATCTCATCACATACAAAAAAAAGATATCAAGAACAAACAGGGGAACACAGAGAACATCGTCAATGCAAAAGAAAAGAATCCAAGGAAGCACACGGCGAAGAGGCGGCAGACATTCTTTATCATTCCATAAGAGAGGAGAGCTTCCCAATAAAGTTTAATGACACCTCCCTGGCGCTGGACATCCCTGTCCAGTCCTGGACACCCAAGAAGTTGTTCTGAGTTCATTCTGCCAACATTACATATTGGGCAAATGTTCGTGGAGAGAACACCTATTCTATTTAGGTGCTCTGCTAAACAATCACGTCCGGTTTTCAATCTAAAATCGGCAACCGCTTCTTTACTTGGTCTAGCGTTGAACATTTTTCTATTATCTTGGATATCAAGCCACTTTTTACCTCTGGATTTAGTCATAAGGTTATCTTTATAAGTGTTTATCATGTCTCTATGTACAAACGTTTTAAAGGATTCCGGTGGGACAAGTATTTGATTAATGTTTACATTATTTCCCGTCTTGGCAAGCAGATCAGCTGCTTCGTTTCCGTTGATTCCCACATGGGAAGGTATCCATTGAAAAACTATCTGTTTATCTCTACTTCTCAAGTATTTTATCTTTCTTTATTTGAGTAATTATCGGCATTTCAGAGTGATGGTTTGCCGAGACGGCCTGGAAAGCTGCACTAGAGTCCACACATATTACAACCTTAGAATACCAGTTATTATTAACTCTGAATATCAAGTTGTTAATTGCCAAATGAATAGCATAGATTTCGGCGTCAAAATTTGTCATATATTTTCTTACAGATGCATATTGAGAAAACAATTTACAATAAACACCCGTCCCAGCTGTTTCGTTTATTTGGGACTCATCAGTAAAAACTCTTGTCCATTGGGGTTCAGGGTATTTTTCTTCCTTCAAGGACATCGCAGCATCTTTCAGTATCGCATCAATATTATCTTTCTTGGTAAGATCATCCAATGTTAAATGATGATCTATGTCAATGTACTCCAATGGGTTTACTATTTTTTTCGATAGTCCCATGGAGACATCTCTATCAATGTTATTCAGTATCCTCTGACATTTTTCGATAGGGGATATGTGTGTTTTGAGACATCCTCTATAATTTTCTTCAATCCACTTTGCTCTTTGTGAGGATTTTATTCTGATGTATGTTTTAACAGCCTGCCTCTTCATTTCCTCATACACAGGTGGGTTCATAGTATATAGCTGCATTGCAGGGTAGTTTTGACAGCCCCTGTTATTATCCATAGAGCGCTATTCTGTATACGTTCCAAAACGTCAATTTTATCCTGCTGTTGGGTTGCTATAAAATTTGGGTAATTTGAGGATTTGAAAATTTACTTTTATTTCTTTTTCCCTGGCTCAATATTCTTAATTTGGTAATATTTAAATAATATATATTGGCTTTTTCGTTTATTCTTTAATTAGAATATTTTTAATCTTCTAAATTAATTTTCTTTATAATATTCCCAATTAAAAATGTTCCATTCCCTAAATTAATATTACTTTTGATTTGTAAATTTAAAAAATTATTTATTTATTTGATTCCCCTTAAAATTCCCTTTAATTTGATATCCCATTTTCCAATTTTGGTTAGAAATTCCGTTTGTTCTTCAGTTTCAAGTTATTTCCATGTCTCACTGCAATTAAAAAATTTCAGTTGCGGCCATTTTCGGAATTCTGTTTTGCGGGCTTTTTACTGCGATTAATGCGCCACCTAAGCGTTTCTCGCACCTCTTTGGAATTCGTGAATTATTTTAATTGGTTCGCGTTTTTACGGATCATCTGTTCTCGGAATTTTGAGTATTATTTTGGCAATTCTAATTTCGATAAGCGAATTTTAATTGCTGCCGTTTGTCTAAACTCCTCCCTTTTTCCCGCACGTATAAATACGAGCGCGGAATTTTTCGGTTTCAGGTTTTTTGTTGAAATCCCTTGTCGTGTGTTAACGCGTGAAGCGCGTCCTTGTTTTTTTATTGGAACTTATGTTCCACGCGAGATTTTCTATGGAACGTTAAGTTCCTCGCGTACTTTTTTTAACATTTGTTGTTTTAGTTTAAATGATGGTTTTTCGAACCTTTGTAGCGTAATTCACGAAGTGACTCACGGAAAGATGTGTTGCGAAAATTCATTACGTGTGCTACGAGGAAGAAGCGTCTCAAGAAAGTTCGTATGGTAGTTTTAAGAAGATCTAAGCGTTCCAGAAGTAGTTGTTAGGCCTCTGCTGATGAATTTTCTCCTGATCCCAAGAAATCCGGTTTAGAAAACCAATATAGTAAATTCCTATCGTCCCTGTGCAGCTCTATTATTGGAACTTTCCCCCCCTGTCTGATGGCCCAGCCGGGTGAATACAAATGTTTTATTTAAACTCTTAATTTCTATAATTCTGAATACGATTTCTCAATATTTTTTAAATATATGATTTAAATTTTATTCTGTAAATTTAAAATTCTAAAACTTCATTCTGAGAGCAAATTTCTAAACCTTCATAAATTTATAAGAGCCTGGGTAAATTCTAACATTCTTTAAATTTAATATTTTTGTTAAGGATTTTCTGATGGAATTTAAAATAGATTGTTTTGAGTAAAGTTTTTATGCTAATTCCTTAATTCTAACCAAGTTGATAAAATTCTAAAATTCTAATGTCTAAGATTCTAATGTTAATTCTTCCTGAGTTGCCTGCCTGTGAGCAGTGTTTTTGTATTTGTTAATTTGAATTAATTTGAAGTTGCAATTTAATAAACTAATTTTCTTTAAACTAAATATGTCTTCCTTTATCTCTCTTAAACACAGCAGGTTTTATTCTATCATCTTTCAAACACAACACTGCGCAGCAGTCAGCAAAACCTCACTTCCGTACCTTAGAATATTTTTTACATAAGTATTGTAAGTTTTATTTAATGTATTTTGGGATTTGCTTAAAATAAATGTATCAAAAAATTGCATAAAATTAAGATAAAGCATATTAACTATTGCGAAATATGTTCACATTTCGTATGGAGAATGGTGGTTTGCCCAACTTGATAAAACTAGCCACAGGACACTCATATGATTTCGATTAACATCAAAGTTGAGGATGGATGGACTGGTGAATGGAGGAGCATAGGTGAGGAGGTGAATAGGTACGCTGAGGTACACCAAGACTCTAACCGAGGACGAATACTACAACTTACCACAAGACGAAGCATCGATCTAGCTCATCTCGATCTCGTGTTCGACTTCCCAACGATAGAGTGAATCGAAGGTGTAAGATCAGGGCCAGACCGCATGGGATATACAAACGACAAGTTTTAAACGGGTAGTGGACACCGAGATGATGATTCCGCTCGATCAAGTACAGACGCGCTCAGTTTCCTGTTGTACTGCTTGTGAATCGCTATTATACACAAGTTCCAGGGTGGTAGTTCGATCGAGCTCTGATCCAGTGCGAGAAAGCTCAACAGAATCGACTCGTGTTCGGGGCCATAGCCAGGCAGGGGCCAGAGGGGGCTAAGCCCCCCCAAGAGGTATTCTCAACACCCCTGATAAAAGTATTAAATATTTAGTAGTGATATGAAATTTCCATCCAACATGTCATCCAAATTTTACATAACATTTTTCTTTGATATATTTTTATAAACTACTTTGTTTTTTAAAGATTATTTAATTTAGCTAAATGTGTGGTTATACTGATGATCCATTTATTTACTAATATAATTTAAAAATATTCACATATCAAGATAGTTGGATACTTTTGCATTATTTCGAGGTTCACTGTTATTCATTATAGAGTCAAAATCAACTGATAAGAGTTAATATTGAGTGTTAACTGGTATTCACTTTCAGGCATTTTCTTCAATTAATTAACGATTTTGCTACTAGTTAATGCTTATATTAAAATGAATTGCACTTATTATATATTAATATTGATGTATAGTAGCTATATGAATTTTCCTAATCAACTCTTAACTTACAATTATAAATATGAAATTATTTGTCAATAATTTATGGATTGAAATATATAATAATAATTTAATAAATGCTAATGATTAACTGTTTTAGCGAGTTTCTTCAAGATTGTTGAGCCCCCTTGAATGTCAGGCCAGCCCCTCTAGAATTTTATCCAGTGGCAGCTCAGGTAGAGGCACTGTGGAAGCGCCTCACAGCCCTCGCTAGGAAGATAGCTAGGAAGATGCAAACCGAACTCCATTGAGGAGACTCACAACACTAAGAAGCTTGTGGTCGTTGTGAGTGCGATGAATGTGCAATGTCTGGTGGCCCTTTCGATCGACGTTGCGAGACTTGCGGTCCTTATAATAACTATCTTACTAAACTTAAATATGCGAATTAGTCTTTTAACGTAAAGCTACGTCTTATGGTAATTGGCCTCCCATAATTTTATTATGTTATATTTTTATTATAAATTTTTATAAATGTATTTCTTTATAAATATTTTATTATCATAAATTATCACATAACTTTTTGGCCCATTTCAACTCGGATTAACTCCGGAACTGTTAAGCGCAGAGTAATTAATAATGTATCATTAGATGGCTTACATAGTCCAATTTGTAACAATATAAATTTCAACCCTTTCCTTAACCCTTTGGTATAGTTACAGAATTACGTTGGTTAGGCTACATCTATACTATACTTGTTATAGTTATACTGTTTTATTTAAAATGGATAAAAAATATCCGTTATATTAAATAAAGAATAAAGTTAACATAACTTCTTAAAATGAGTTATTTTTCAACTTATATACGACCCCTAAAATCATTATGATGATGAACATTTAAACACAGCGGGGGAAATAAATTACAGGAACGAAGCAGCGGAAATTTTGAATACTCTTCTAAAAAGTCTCTGTTTAAAAAATAAAGATCGCGTAATTATGTTTGAGTTACTTAGTAGTAGCGTAATAATAAAAAAATCGGCGTTAGAAGATAATTATTACAGAAGATAAGAATAAAAGTTTGGGAAAGTAATTTAACATTAGGAGCTTAAAACTTTACAAATTCATAACTCAGAAACGCTTCATCCAGATGACTTGAAATTTTGAAGGTTGAATTTTGCTCTCGATTCGAAATGTGTTTGTCAAACTTGGGTATTGTAATTGAAAATTTCAAAGTTTGTGCACGTTTTAATATGAAGAAAGCCCTTATACAAATTATAGGCACAAGAATTTGTAGAAGACGTTATTACCAATCAAATGACATATCAAAACTTGCTCTACAATGAATGATGTTCAAATAACAAGGGGTGGGGCTTTTACCGCAACTGTCCATTGTAATGATATTTATCTTATTTTTCTATTGAAGGTAACCATTACCCTGTAAGATATGGAAGTAAAATTGAACACGATTCGGCCTGCTGTTAGTTTATGCCTGATGACCAGCAATAATTTTAGATAAGAATGGAAGGAAAGGGAAAGGTTTGTTATTCTATTTATTTACATCTCAACAGGTACAACAAGCCCAATTACAGAGAAGGGTAAAAAACAACACATATACCTACAAACACACATAAATAGTACACAAGTAGAAAACTTATGCATTAAAACACAATTAAAATTTACATCAAACATGATCTAAAAATCTTTGGGAGATCACTAAAAGTGGTAACCCATTGGCCGCTCTGACGAACTGAGTTTATAGGTTGATTTTTCAAGAAATTTTTACCTTGAAACTCCTCAGAGTACATACCTATTTCTTGTTCTATAAGCAGGTACAGATATATTAATTTCACTTAGCAAGTCCGGACAGTCAATATTATTATGTATTAACTTAAAAAGAGCAAAAATACAAGTCTACATTCCAGAGATCCAATACCATTGTTGTATGTCTAATACTTATCACGGTTACAAATACCATTACCCTTATAACAAATGTATCTCAAAAATTTATTTTGAACCTTCTCAATTTTAATATTAGCACAATCATATGGATTCCAAACCACACACCCGTACTCTAATACAGGCCTTACAAAAGAATTAAATAGACAAATAAGAATAGAAGTATCCTTAAAATCCCTGCAAATTTTCCCCATTTTTTCCTACAAGGCTTTTGACAAATCCTGTATATACATTATGAAAGCAAAATTCGAATCGTACATATTCCATTATCGGAAATATTATTTTTCCTATTGAGAAATCTACCATTCATTTCATAATCACACCCAGCAGGATTAGATCTACGAGTAAAAGTTACAATAAAACACTTACCAATGTTTAAGGACAATCGATTACTAGTACACCAATTATGTAATTTACGAAGTTCAAATTGCAATACAACCGCGTCATGATATTTTGAGATACATTTATAAATTTTGAGGTCATCCATGATGACGTACTTTTTACTTGGAAAATATATGAATAGTTATAAAGTAACTGTTTTTACATGTCGTTAAGCAAAAGTAATGAGCTTATTTACGTTGAGATGTTTTCTATATTTCTACTATTTTGACACATTTTTAAATATGTGGTCTGGTATCATATTCGACAGTTCTGCGCACAATCTATCACCGGTATAGTTACTGGTCATAGGTTATGCGCAGATCTGTAACTATAATGATGGTACTGATTTTGCTTGTGGGGAGTAAAGATAGGTCGCCTCCTCGTGGTGCTCCCTGGATAACACTAAATGACCTATCAACTCTTTCGGCCTATTTTTGCTGTGGCGTTCCAAAACTTGAAATTGACGAGCAGAAAACAACGAGCCAATCTCATATTTCAATGTAACAGTACAACCGCGGATCCCAAACCTTGTTCGTGAAAACAGATAGTTTAGCGTAAATTGTTTAAAATTCGTTGACTTTTAGCAATTTCTGGATCCATTGAAATTTTATTTTTGAAACTTTTAAAACTTATTCTATGAAAAACAAAATAGATCCTGCTGAAAGTCAGCAGGCCTCAGGCAGGTGTTTTCGCCTCATCTCATCAGTTTCACCATTAAGCGTCCACTGACATTTTCACGTTTCATTCCCGAACGGGTAAACTATGACGAAAAATGCTTGGTTTGGTGTGTACTACTACCTCTCAAAGTTTGGACCATCTTTTTTCAATCACCCTGTATATGGCCAACAAATGTTTGAGGTCAGATAACCAAAACATGTTTTGTTTGACTCTACGGGAATTCCTTTAAATACTTTGAAGAGCATCATGTGCCTTCCATGACATTTCGGCAATCGGATCGTTATCATTGGCACAGTTCATCTGCTTTCAAGGCCTAATGTAATTATACACATTAAACTTCTGGTAATAAAATAAAAATAGGCAAAGAAATTGTAAATTTTATATATACTAGCGAGGCCTGAGCGCATTCTGCCAGTAAGTAATTAAAAAAAAAACGATTTATTCTTGAGGTATTTTTACCATAATAAAGGGCAACACCCAATGATTGTCTGCGTATCCACAGCACAAAAGGAGGTATTGTAACAACCATTTTTGTAAATAAATTAAACAAGAAAGATCAATTATGTATAAAGCATTGATTATGAAACACTTTCCAACTGAAATGCAATTCTATTTAAACATATCTAAAATGCGATACATTCGGCGGTGATAAATTTTAAATTATCACAGTACTACAATAATTTATCGTACTTGGAAACTTAAAACTTCATCAAGGAAGGCAATGCTATGAAATCGTTTGCTTCTCTATATAAAATTAATGAATATTTCATTCATACATTTTTATTCCAGACTTCAGAGTTAAATAATTTTACTTTAAAAAAATTCAGCAATTCTTATACAACTCATCTTACAATCACTTGTTTACATTCTGCATCCATTAAAATTAAATTTCGTTGTAGAAATAATCAAAGTTTGATGATCATTTAAAATAAAAAATATTGTAATTGCGTTGCTGCAGAATATAGATGCCCGGAAAATACGCAAAAATAAAGCGGTTTTAGGACAGATGCAGCACTCAATATAAATTTAAGAACTTTAAAAATCACGACTTTTTCTCTGGGGAAAAAGATGGATACCCTGTTTTATTTTGAAGTGGGTCACGTGAACTCTTCAAATTACACGGGTGTCATTATTATTTTTATGTAAAAAGTACCGAACATATTTTGCTGAAATTTTTTTAATTTTTTTATAGGATAATTTGAATATTTTCTAAAACTTTCGAAGCAATAAATTTTAACTTTGTTTCAAAAATGTTTGAAAAATGAGGAGGATTCAGTGTATTTCATTTTGTGAAGCCAGGTTTAATCCAAAACTCTTTGGGTGATATTATTCATTTACATTCCCATATGTCCCACGAACCGTCTCAACAATATATTAAAATTTCAATTTGGTAAAGTCATTTTTACGGTAGTTATCGTGCGAACAGTCAGAATGACCAAAGTCATAAACATTTTTCAACTATGTTGTAAAGTGTTAAAAATGAGTCCGATATCCAGTTTCATTTTCAATATCGGATGTCATACGCCACGTAAAAGCTCCAGAATTCCCCATTTTTGTAAATAGGTTAAAAATAATTCTAACATCCAGCTTCGTATTCAGTATCTGATGATATACGCAACATGGAATTCTAGAAATATATATAGATTGTTTCAGACCAGGGCTTTTCATCCTTAATCTAAATGTTTCCGTACTAATCCCAAGCACACACAGGACCAAAATGGAACATAAATCTGGCTCGATTCAGCACTTATGTCTGGTACCAAGAAGAGCCTAGCAGAGATGTTCGAAGCAGAATGACTCAAAATGTTTTTCTGTTTTTTCCAAGGTGACGTATTTTTTTAATTGAAAATCATATATCCATTATATATATATATATATATATATATATATATATATATATATATATATATATATATATATATATATATATATATATATATATATATATATATATATATAATGTGTGTGATCCTCATTTTAAGTGGTTGAAGCACTGAGATTCTTCTGTTTGGGTACATCATTTCTTATTTTAGAGTATATATTCCCTCTTTTACTTTTCGATGTATGCAATATATGTAGTTTCTATGAAAATATTCATAAGTCAATCCCCCTTGCCTATGGAAATCTCTGACGATTTCTTTTTTGTCTGCATAAGTGGAAATATGCATCCATTATAAAAGTAGCATTTTAAATTAAAGTTACATTTTGAATTAAAAAGTAACATTTAGGTTTACAGTAACAGTTTAAATTGATAAAGGCATCGATATGTTCATTTTTACTGAGACAGATTACATTTACTTTATTGTCAGGGTTTTAAAACCGGAATACTGAATTTATAAGTAATATCCGAAAATAAGAAGCCGTTTATGAATTAAGTGCATTGGTTTAAATCGGTCATGGAAATCTATGGAAACTTTTTTCTTGTTTTTTTCTTCCCTCGAAAGGTATCAAGACCATTATGGACCAAGTCAAAATTTTACTAGTCCTTTATTTCTATTGAAAATAACAATTTATCTTTTCCCTGATTAAATAGCCATTTATTTATTTGCCATTAAAAAGCCATTTAATTATCTGTCCATTAACTTTTGGCTGAAAATACTGTTAAACTATTGTCTCATTTGAATATATGTATCAAGAGTATTTGATTTCGACATTTTCTGTTTTTGAATTAAAGTGCATGTTAATTAGCATCTGACAGGGGATGACATTTGCTTTTAAAAAAAATTAAATAAATGAGCATTAGTTCAGCATAGGTCAGAACTGTTTCTTTACAATCCTTCTTGAATTAAATCTTAAGTTTCTTACAATCCGTTTTGAATTAAATTTTGTGGCCTTCTAATAACTCGATCTTGCTGAAAATTAAGGCATTTTACGCTACAGATATTAATAATCGTACTCCATTTCACTTTAACCGTTCGATTTGTTAAAAAGTTATCTTACCCACAAGCACCATTAAAAAAATCTAAATTTGGATTCACTAATGCCCCAAAAGTGACAATGTTTTCACATTTGAGACAAGATGCCAACGGACCTACCGTGCTGATAACACCAGTTCTCGTTAGCTCACCGAAGTCAAGCAGCATCGGGCGCGGTTAGTACTTGGGTGACCACCTAGGAACACCGCGTGCTGTTGGCACTTTCGGCCGCGGCAGCCCGGTGGTTTGCGCGCTGGATTTGCACGCTGCCACAACTGCCGCCGTGTTCATGCGGAGTACGATCACGTTTAACATGTGGGCCCGTAAGTCCTTCCGAGAGGTTGGTGGTAGGGGAAGGAGGGTATGGTCCCTATGGATGCCTCCCCCACTGGGTTCCGGTCTAAATTGGGTGGCACTTCCCGGCCGTCCAAACAGTTACCTTACACCTTTCTGGTAGGTCGGTCGGTCTGGGTCTCAAAAACAACAATTGAGACAAGGATTTTCGACTTCTTAATAAATTACTTCTTAAAATGCGTTTTGTATGGAAAGAAAAAAAATATTTTAGATATTTTACCGATCGTCCTACAGAGAAACTTAACAATTTTGCGAGAAAAATATCGCTTATTTCTAGAATATCATCCAACCACAAACATTTAAATTATGTAAATATTTAAATAATGAAATTCTTCAAATGTAAAAACGTTCATTTAAGATTTCTGATGTTTTCTAATTCTAAATGTTTACACTTAAGCAACGTATTCTTTATTTCTATACATCGTTGCAAAATAGCCATTGGAGCCAATATCCAGATTTTGGCCACATTGCAAAACGTCTAGAATGTGATCTAAATTTCAATAGTTTTTCGATTAATAACCGACTCAATATTGATCATGAAAATTGAGATAACAAAACTAAAGTAGCCTTTCAGATGAAGAAATTTGAATGTGCTATTTTTAGCGTAAAACATCTTTTGCACATTCCCAAATATATTCCTTACTAGTCGAATACCCGTTGAAAATCAACGGTCTCGCAATAAGCAACCCCAGAATAATGTAAATTTTTTAATAATTCGCGTTTCACATTTATTCGACAAATCGAATATTTTGGTGTGCAGAACCCCTAAAAAAGATAATATTGCGAAATTTAATTTCCGCATTCATTCCTTTCGAATTATCTACCTGTACACCACATTAAAATCTATCTCATCCCGAGGCACCCCTATTTTATTATTTCTCCTTTGGAACTTTTTTCTGTGAAGCACACTCATAAATGAACATTTTTAAAAAACTCTGTCTTGGGTTTTTATCAGATGATTAGTCTATATACCAAATATCTAGCCCCTATCACATTTAAAAGGAAGCGTGCCTCATTTATTCGGAAAATCAAACATATTAGTGTGCGGCACCCCTTAAAGTAGCAAATATTGGAAATCTGAAATTTCACACTTTTTCTTTCAAACTATCTACCCGTACATTAAATTTGAAGTCTCTATCCTATCGAAAAGCATGTTTTTTCTTTCACTTCGCTTTTCGAACGGTTTTCTGTGTAGCACCCAGTTAATGAATATTTTTGTCAAACCGTATTCATCTTTGGTTTTTTGTGAAATGGTTAGTCCATATACTAAATTTCAAGCCTCTGTCACATTGTAAAAGAGGCGTTTTTCATTTGTACGGCAAATCGAACATTTTAGTGATCGGCAACCCCTACAATAGCAAATGTTGGAAAACTGAAAATGTACACTTTCTTCCTTTCCAACTTTTTACCCGCACACCAAATTTGAAGTCTCTATCTCATCGCGAAGCATGCTTTTCTAGCATTTCATCTTTCGAATGTTTTTGTGCGGAGGACCCAACCCCCTCAGATATACATTTTTGAAAAACTCTATTCTTTTTGTTATTTCTATCAGATGATTCGCCCATATACTAAATATCAAGCCTCTATCACGTTTTAAAAGGGGCGTTTCTCCTTTATTCCGAAAATCGAACATTTTTGTGTGAAGCGCCCCCTAAAGTAGAAAATATTGATAAACTGAAATTGTACACTTTCTTCCTTCCAAACTATCTACCCTTACACCAAATTTTATATCTCTATCTCATTCCGAACGTTTTACTCTGGAGCACCCCCTTAAACTAACATTTTTGAAAAACTATATTCGTCTTGCGTGTTTTCGTCAAATAATTATCCTATATACCAAATTTCAAGCTTCTAACGAATTTTAAAGAAGCCTTTTCTCATTTATTCAGTAAATCGAACATTTTGGTGTGCGGCACCCCCTTAAGTAAAAAAAAAAAAAAATTGGAAATCCGAATTTGCACACTTTCTTCTTTTCGAACGATTTACGCATACACCAAATTTGAAGTCTCTATCTCATCGCAAAGCATACTTTCCTATCATTTCACTTTTCGAACGTTTGGGTGTGGAGCTCTCCCTCTAGAAAACGTTTTCGAAAAATTCGAGTTTTATCGAACGACCGAGCTGTGTACCAAATTGCAAATCTCTATCTATGCAGGAAGTGCCTAAAAAAGCGTGACGGACCATATATTTATTTGGCATATATAGATTTTAGAGACTACTACAACTCGAGCATTTTTTAAGAGATACAGATTTTCAGCAAGTATACTGTTAATCCTCGATGTCCAAAAATACACTTGTTTATTTCTACAGTAGCTGTGAAGAACATCTCATATTTTTCTCTGTAGAATTGCAAAAATAAAAGATGCTGAATATATATTTTTGGGTAGTGAGATTCTTTATTGTGGATGAGAAAAAAAAAATAGGGGGAGTTTAGGAAAAAAAGGTAAGATGCGCAAACGGTATATAGACTAAGTCCAGACGCATGCGCACCCAGTCTGACGCAGTTTCGCCGCGAAACTGCTTCAGACGGGGTGCGCATGCGTCTGGACTTAGTCTATATACCGTTTGCGCATCTTACCTTTTTTTTCCTAAACTCCCCCTATTTTTTTTTTAATTAATTTGCAGAAAACAAAGAATATATTAATATAATTTTTATTAAACTCCCATATAGTTTCTTACACAAATACTTCATCTTGGAAATCTAGTTTATCCGTAAACACATAGAACACTTTGTGAATGCCAATTTCCTGGCCATCATGCACGTTCCTGAAAATGAACATAGTTTAAAGACAAATTATTTCTTAATCAAATACATGGGTAAAATTAAATATATATAATCAGGTAACTCATGAAACAAATGGTAAATTTAGGTGGAATCCAAGATATATATTATTTCTCGCTAAAAGCTTAAAAAATCCAATAGCACAAAAATATAGGATTAACACAATTCCAAAAAACATGGGAGCTAACAGATACATTTTTAGCTCACAGTTAAAGGAAATTAGACATATTCAAAATTACATCAAAAAAATTGTCTCGAATGAGCTCTCTTCATCCTGTCTATACGCTAAGCAAGAACGATAAAGGTGTCGAGCCAAAAAACAGAATATAAACAAACCACCTGGAACACCTAAATAGCGGGGGTAACAGACATTGATTGGAACGAGACCCCAGGCGACTGAAATGATATTTAAAATACTGAGGTAGAAACCTTTTGAATTATTAAAAACAATAAGGGAATGACGAAAAGATGGATAAAGGAAGAAATAGACCACTCCATATAAAGAAAAGTAAAAATAGGACGACCATCAAAGGATAAAGTTGGGATCACGAAAATAATGTAAATAACAAAATGAAGGAAAAAGCTGTTTTGAGGCTAAACGTTCATCAAAACATGAAACTTCAAAAATCAAATAACTTAAAGAAATGATAATAATTAAAGAATTAACAAAAATTAGAAAAAATAATCAGTGCTACATTAGCTGCAATAACCGAATAGCATACAAACTACTTTAAAATGACCAAAGCAGAATACTGGATATAAACAGAATATTAAGGGGATAGCCGATATCTGAAGATGTAAGCTACATTTATCAACTAACTTCAAAAGACATGGATTCCAATCTCTCTAACGGTATCAGTGAATGTGATAGGAACTAAGAAGATTATGACCCAAAATAATGGAAGTACCCGGTTTCAGAAGCTGTACAAGCTAGTTTCCACAACTGAAACTAAATAATACAATCAAATTAGTACTAAGGAATGACCACTCAATAAAACTTGAATACAGAGTAAGTAATATTACCTTTGAGGAAATACCCGATTTCGAAAGCCATAGAAGTAATTAATTATAACAATTAAAGACATCCAAACAAACTGCATTAAAATTACAAGTAAACACGGCTAGAATTAAGAGTCATTCAAATAACAGACGAACAAACTAAGTAAAACGTTCCCAAACGTAACATGGGAACTCAGGATATGAACAAAGTAAGAAAGTTACGGTTTCGCTAAAATTATCCGTTAAACTTACATAACAATTGATCCATCTACTTACTAGTGAATAAGACTGGAATTAAGAAGGAAATGTAATTAACTTGAAGGAAAAACAGTTTCGAAAACTATAAGAGCTCTAACTTTTTAAAAATCATATGGACTGTATTTTTCCAGGCTACGAAGACGTAAGAAACTTCTGTTTCATCATTGACGAGATTATCCGAGTTCAGATAAGTAAATGCTCCTTCCAAAAAATCGAGTTCAGGTGTAGTGCGGGCATGAGCAATGCTTTTAGCTTCAGAAAATTGAAAGAAATTATTTTTAGACCAAGAATGTTGGGAAATCGTTGACATAGATGTTTCTCGCTTAACGACCAACCTGAAATGTTGTGCGATACTTTCCTCGAAAACTCTTTTGGTCTGACCAACGGAGGCCACGTTATACTGACAACTAACAGAATAAATACCACTCTTACATAGGTGTGAAATAACATTTTTAACGGACGGAAACTTTAATTTATGAACTGGTCTAAAAACCACTTTAAAAGTGAAACTTGTTAAAACTCGATAGTTTTGTCTTTTTACTCTCCTTTAAAATTTCTAGAGTTTTTCAAGTGAATTTCACACCTACGCAAAAGTGGCATTAATTTTGTTAGTTGTCGGTATAACTTGGCCTACGCTGATCAGACCAAAATACTTTTCAAGGAACGTATCAAAGAACATTCAGGTTGGTCGTTAAGCAAGAAATATCTAACTCAGCCATTTCCCAACATTCTTGGTCTGAAAATAATTCCTTTCAATTTTCTCAAGCTAAAATCATTGCTCTTGCCCACACTACACCTGAACTAGATTTTTTTGGGAAGTAGCATTTATTTATCTGAACTCAGATAATCTCGTTAACGATAAAACATCAGTTTCTTACGTCTCCGTAGCCTGTAAAAATATCATCCATACACATCCTTGAATTTTAAAAAATTAGCTCTTATAGATCTCGAAACTGTTCAAATTATCTATTTCCTTCTTAATTTCTGTCTCATTCACTAGTAAGAAGATGGATCAATTTTTATTTGAATTTAATTGATCATTTTAGATGACATAGCTTCCGAAACCGTAATTTTCTTATTTCGTTCATATCCTCAGTTTCAATGATAAGTTTGGGTACGTCACGTAGTTTATTACTCTGTTATTTGAATATTTTTCTTAATTCTAACCGTGTTTACTTGTAATTTTAATGTAGGTTAGATGTCTTTAATTGTTATAATTACTTTTATGGCTTCCGAAATCGGATACTTCCTATAATTGGATACATTACTCTGTATTCAAGTTTCATTGAGTGGTCATTCCTTAGTAGTTTGATCGTATACTACTTAGTTTCAGTTGTGGAAACTAGCTTACACAACTTCCGAAGCAGGTTACTTCCATTATTTTTGGTCACAATCTACTTAGTTCCTATCCCATTCACTACTACCTTTAAAAAGATCGGGATCGTATACCTTTTGAAGTTAGTTGATAAATTTAGCTCACATAGCTTCAGATATCGGCTATCTCCTTTTAATATTTTGCTTATATTCATCTTATGTTCAGTATTCCTGCTTTGGTCATTTTAAAGTATGTATTATTGTATGTTATTGGATGATTGCAGCTAATGTAGCACTGATTATTATTTTTTTATTTTTTGTTAATTCTTTAATTATTGTCGTTTGTTTAGTCATCTCCTATTTGATTGATTTTTGAAGTTTCGTGTTTTGATGAACGTTTCACCCGAAAACAGCTTGTTTCCTTTATTTTGTTATTTACTGCATATTTCCGTGGATTTTATCCCAACTTTGTCTTTGATGCTCGTAATATTTTTACTATTTAGTTACTTTTATCGCAGTTTTATTATCTTAATTCTCACGGAGTGGTCTATTTCTTCCTTTCTCGACATTCCCTTATTGTTTTTAAAATTAAAAGGTTTTTACTTTCTTTCTACCTCAGTATTTTGAATATCGTTTCAATCCGTGCCTTTTGGTTGCATGGCCAATAGCTCCTGTGATGATATTTTTATGACTGGGGTCTCGTTTTAATGTCTGTTACCTCAGCTATTTAGGTTTCCAGATGGTTATATTCTACAGGTTTTGACTTGACACCTTATCGTTCCTTCTTGGCGTTTGTTGAGTAAAGATACTGCTTTCACCTGATGGAGAGGGATCAAAATTTCCTGGAAACAACTGTTGTCACACAATTACGTCTGCTTTCTGTAAGGAAGTACTAAATGCGCTATTCTCACAAACAGTTATATATATTTTTACGCTAATAGATTTTAAATAAATAATGTTTTCTATTGACAGAATTTTTCTACAAAATTGTTATTGCATTAACATATTTCGGAAAGGTAATCACGATGCAATTTATTCATTAAAGATTTATAAAAAATATCGTGGCTGAACGTCCTATTTGCTAATATTCTAGAAGAAAAACTGAATTTTCCGGGACATTCAAGGATCAACCGTTGAATAACTTTTCTGCATACCACTTACTAAAAGATAATTTTCACATTTTTTTGGATTTCGAACGGTTATTGCACCACCTACCACCTGGGCCAACGGCCGTACCGTGCTGAAAACACCGGTTCTCGTTAGATCACCGAAGTCAAGCAGCATCGGGCGCGGTTAGTACTTGGTGGGTGACCACCTCGGAACACCGCGTGCTGTTGGCCATCTCGGGTGCGGTATCCCCGTGGTTTGCGCGCTATATTTGCACGCTAGATTTGCACGCTACCACAAATGCCGCCGTGTTCATGCGGAGTACGATCACGTTAAACATGTGGGTCCGTAAGTCCTTCCGAGAGGTTGGTGGTAGGGGAAGGAGGGTACGGTCCCTGTGGATGCCTCCCCCACTGGGTTCCGGTCTAAATTGGGTGGCACTTCCCGGCCGTCCATACAGTTACCTTACACCTTTCTGGTAAGTCGGATGGTCTGGGTCTCAACAACAACCACCTACCACCTTGAGTAAAAGTTGTTCTCAGGAGCTTATAAAACTAATTGATTGAATTTTGATAGTCATTTTGCTTACGAATTCCCTACTGGGGAAATTGCGCAGAAATTGCTAAAAGTGCAGTTGTTTTCCCCTCTTATTCGGAATAGAAAAATAATTTTTGGAGAAAAATACTCTAGTAGGGAGTTAAGAAATACTCAATCCTCTGGAAAAAAAAGACTTCTCTGGTAAAACTGCTTTAAACAAATACATTAAAACTATCAATCAGTTTGTGGGACAAAATAGAGCGTCTCCTTCGTCAATATAAAGGAAAGAGCAGTCGTTCTAAGGTAAATACGAAATGCGGACATTACCTGTCGACATGTAATTTAACTAGTAACTGAACTGACTTAACTAGTAACTGCGTTCTCATTGATCCTGAAGAATTCCCCCCGAATTTTGTTGACACCTTTGCAATTTCAAAAAGATATATTATTTTTTTCAAAAATAATTTATTTATGATTTTAAAAATAAAACCGAAACAGTTTTCAAAAATCTAATGTGGGCAGCACATGACTTTCCCTACTGACTCAAATTTATTTTCTCTTTATTTCTTTTGTAATTCATTAAATTGAGTTTAATTGCACAAAATAGCACGCATTGTTATTTTAAATGATACTGAATTGGCACTTTTAATTCCATTTTAGGTTTAATTGGGTAACGGAATGTATTTTCAAACTCGGCGTTGCAAAAATGCGAAAACTACAATATCTCGAGAAAGGCTAGTCCTAAAATAATGGGGTTTACCTTAATCTTTTCATCGTCAAAAAATACTTATAAACAAGCATTTAACGGATGCATTTGAAGATACGTAGTTTATTTTAGATTTTAACGATTTTCGCGGGACATTTAACAAAAAAACGCAGGTCTCCCCCCCCCCTGAATCTTACCAAAATCTAATCAGCACCAGGGTAACCTACATATGACTTATTTACCAAAATTTGTGAAATTTCATCCATTAGTTTTTTTAACTAGATTGGATACATACGATTTTGAGGTCCATTTCGCAGAAAAATAGGCAGGTTCTTTTATTGCGAATCGCACCTAAATCTAATCGACACCAGAGTTACCCACAATTGACTTAATAAAATTTTATGAAATTGGGTTCATTAGTTTTTGAGTTAGAGTGGATATAAACATTGAACAGACACGCACACAGATAGACATCACACCAAAAATATTTTCTTGTTCTAGAAATCCTAAAAAGTTGTAGGGATTCAATACTTTCCCTATACATTACTATGTATTGTAGGTAAAGTAATAGTAAACGAAAGGCTTCAAATTAAAATCAAGTATGTGATTAAGTTTAGAACCTCAAGCCACAAGATATAGGAAGCTCTGTCACGATGTGAGGCAATGGGCCGAAAAGGAACATGTTGACAATGGGTACTTTGGGTTGATCATAAAACGTCGCACGATTGGCAATTGAGAAAATAGAGGACTTTTAAAAATAAACAGGAATAATCCTAAAATATTTTATAGCACTTATAATTTTAGTTAATTAAAATCAAAGATGCGCTTAAGTGTAAAATCTCTAGCCACAAGATATAGGAAGTTCTGTCAAGATGGGAGGCAATGCGCCGAAAAGAAACATGTTGACATTGGGAACTTTGGGTAGAGCATAAAATGTCGCACGATTGGCAATTGAGAAAATAAGAGGACTTTTTGAAATAAACAGGAATAATCCTAAAATATTTTATAACACTTCTAATTTTAGTTAATCAACTATTTCAGGGACTTTTTATTGCATTAAGATCTACTTATTGTAGATATCATTGCAGTATTTTGATACAGACTTAAAGGGTAAAACTTAAGAATAGTAATAACTTAAATCAGGAAATTAAAAACTTTTGCATTTTTCCTCATTTTGGATGTTCGGGATTTTATTTTTATTTTTTAGATTGGCCTTACGCCCCACTCCTCTTCTTTCTCAACCGGGCGCGGGATCAGATACGGTGGAGTTATGGGTGCTGTACAAAATACTATTTTCACTACAAACTACTGAAAATAATTCAAATAATCTGAAAATGAATCAAACACTTATAAGTTACCTTGTTGTGAGACACATTATAGGAAAAAGACATTTACAAAATATGTGAAATTTTGAAAAATAAAAAAAATTACCTTTAAAATATTATGTTTTTAAAATACTAAAACTTCAAAATTAATTATGGTACAAATTTACTTTTGTGTACCATTATATCTTGGGCTATAAAGATATGAATTCCTATTTTTAATAGCGTTCTCCAAAGAAATTTACAATGAATATATATTTATTATACAAACACTTTATGGAAAAATACTTGTTTTTTAGATATATCAATTACTTTCAAAATTATGTTATAATTTACAAAAACATGCATACATTTATATACAAGTTTTAAACATTATAAATATACCAAGGGTATTGTCAAAATAAAAATAATTGTCAAATAAATATACCAAGGGTATATATGGTTATTGTCAATTAAAAAAATCCTTAGTTGTTATAATAAAATAATAAATGTAAAATTTGTATTCCGAGAAAAAGCAAACAAAGTTTTCATTTTATTAAAAGGGTTATAAAATAATTATAAAATCACTCCTTAAGAGCAAGCACTTTGGTTCAAGACCGAGATTTAAATTTTAGGACGTGATTTTTTTAAAAATATGTAGATATTTGACGCTAAATTTCAAATTTTTGTGTAACAATTCCTCATAGATAAAATTGTTATGAATTCTTTATTTCTTTTCTATTGTCTTTTTATTAATGGACATTTAGATTTACTTACTGCATAATTTAATTTTAAATTGAACCAAAAACATTTTTTGTCAAGAGAAAGTAGCCGAAAAACATGCGAAAAATAGCAGATGCGTAATTCCATACGATTTCAGTAAAGTTAAATGACATTTCATTTTCTTAACTTAAAGTGTTACAAACGTTTAATATGCGTTTTTCTGCATGGGTCTGTCCTAGTTGAAAAACAACTTTTACAGATAGCAGTTGTTATTAATCGATTGTTCGGATCACTTAACCTTGGCGAGTTTTGAAAATTAGAATGGAAAAGAGTGGAAAGAAATCAATTTTATGGAATAGGAGGTGAACATCCCACAGTGGGTATATTAGTAAATGATTAATCAGACAAAAATGTTTCTTTATACAAAATGCGATCAAAAATCGGCCGTGACTCCCGTTCAATGGAGTCGAAATGAATTTGTGTGAATGACATTTTATGTGTGGCCTTAAACTTCCCAGAATTTATATATCTATGTGTACTTCCGAGGCAACATTGCTAGTGACAACCCGTAGCAAGTAAACCCATTTGAAAAGTAAACGAGAAAATAAAATTTGTAGAATATGAGTTGGTTAATGTTGCATGTATGTTTTATAGCCACTAATGATACCTGGGCTTAAGTTCCACAGCAGACTCATTTTTGGGTCGCTCTCCTAATACCCGGATTTCAATCAGTGCATTTGCAGATTCGCAAGACATAAAATTTCAAACGAAACATAAGCAACTTACCCATATATGGTATAGTAAAGGCCATACTGCAGATGTTGACTCATCGCTGCACAGTGAATTGCACAGAATTGTTAGGCTGGAAGTCATTCCTATCCACATCATTATGCTGCCAAAAATCCAAGAAGGGTTTTCTCACGGTCTCAGAAACTGAAACATCAAGAACATTTGGCTTTATTTTTAACAGAAGATATCAATGACACCATATATTAACGACGCAAACTCTCAACTGTTCTGGTAGAAATATAGTGATCAATTCTGAAGGAATCTATAGACTCATTTATAATATAAGTAATACCTATCAATTTCTAATATAACTTATCTATCAAATTTTTCAAAATTTGGTCAGTTTTCCAGCTAGATACATATGATTTTTGTGGAACATTTTGCAGAAAAAGCCAGGTTATTTTGTCTTGAATCGTATCAAAATCTAGTCAACACCAAGGTACACTCTTTCGCAACTTTTCTATACTCGTGTAATCACAAAAATTCATGCATTTAGGTGTCGTTCACAAATTGAATGAGTTCACAGAAATCATTTAATAAGGTTTAATAGCAATTTTTCTATAATTTGTTTATGAATCTATTAAAGATTCCATTTCATCATATCAGATCTATTTAATCATTTTACTTTGCCTGCAATACATGGTAATGTATAGGTAAAGTATTGGAATCATACCGAAAATCGCAACTCGAGTTTTCGACGGATCTACACGTTTTGACACCTCTAGAATACGAAATTACTATTTTAGCGTTACGTCTGTGTGTGTGTGTGTGTGTGTGTGTGTGTGTATCTGTCTGTGCAACGTATGTATCCACTCTAACTCAAAAACTAATAGATCGAATTTCATAAAATTTGGTAGGTAAGTCACTTGGGTGTGACTCTAGTGCTCATTAGTTTTTGGTATGGTTCGGAAAAAAGAACTTTTTTTTTTTTTGCAAAATGGCCAGCAAAAATATGTATCCACTCTAGCTGAAATACTAATTGACCAAATTTCACAAAATTTGGTAGATAAGTTATTTCCACGATCCAGACCGTGCTCCTTGCCAACAATGTGCTTCAAGGTTTTTGCTGCACGGCCAGGAAAAAGAGAGATCCCCAGCACGAGCTCGAACAACGCGCCACCCCGCCCCGCCGGACTGAGAAAGCCGCCAACTCCACCATGCAAAGAGCGCACCACCCGGAGCGCCAAGGGGACAGCAGACCAACGCCCAGGCGAGCGAGGCTACCCGCCGCCAGTCCCGAAGAGGAACTACGACCGAAACCCCCACCCAGCAGACCAGAGACCCGCCCGCAAAGGGACCAGCCAGGCAATACGCGCCACCAACAGAGCGGCGACGCCCATCACCCACAGAACATTTATTCTTCATCAAAAGGCCGGCCTAGGCGGTTACATTCGGAACAAGTATATCTGCGTTATTTTGCAGGGAATATTTAACAAAAATTACAAAAAGACACAAACAATTTTATAAAAATTCCTAATATTTACAGTGACAAAAACGGTACAATCAGGTGCACGTTCACCACCTGCAGACCAAAATATAAACAAGTGGAGCCTCCCAAGTAAGTTATACTACTTCCCAAAACTAATCAATTTAAATTGACTTCTACAGTATAAGACAATAAAATATACAGAGGTTTCTACAAAAAAAGCACTATCCAAGTAAAAATACCATACCCCGATCGCCACCGTTCGGTCCAGTAAGGACAGAAGCGACCAGGAGACAAAATATCAAAACCTGAAATAAAGGCTAAAGATCTACCAATCTGCAACATATTTAAACAAAATTTCAAGCCAGAAAATATTTAAAAATCAAAACACGAGGACGCACCAAATCAGTAAATCGAACATACAAAACCAAAAATTTCCAGCAACCGCCAAGGGTGAGACACCACAACCATTCCACCAAGGGAAAATAACTACATTATAACAAGGGTAAAACAGGAAGGGTCCGCTGCACCACACAGGCAGGTACAAAAAGTTTTCTCCCTTTTTCCCCATTTTGAATCACACAAAACCACCGAAATACACAGCATGTACCAAAGTTAAACAGATACATCAAATCCTTCAACTATCACCAGGAAAAGATCCAAACAGTGATCCAATAAAAGAGACTAAAGCACACAAAAGCCAAGGTCAAGCCCTAGACAGACAAACAACAATTTTAATAAAAGATCCCATTAAAAACAAGGCAACGGTTAAGTTTTCAAACGTGTTAGCCATAATCGATATAGTTCCCAGCAATCCTCAAGCTCCTAATGAAGCGGGGACAAATCCGAGATCTATAAGAGTGCCTCACATCCAATTTCAAGTTATATTTTTTGTTCGCTTCAACACAATTTACTCAACTCTGATCAACCTTGCAATCCGTACCAACGTCGCAACCATTACATTCCGGGCAACATGTATCCTTGACAGTGCAGCGGCCTGTAGTGTGCCCTACCACTCTACATTTCATGCATTGCAAAATGCTGAGGAATTCACGGCAAGATAAGTTACTTGTGGGATATTCTGGTGCTGATTAGATTTTTGGTACGATTCGGAAAAGTACATCATGCCTTTTTTTATTAAATGGCTAGCAAAAATCGCCAAAATTAAAAAAAAGACTGCGTATGTTCAAATATATCAATTAAATACTTGTTTTATACGTAATTTTGACAAGGAAAAGAATAACAACTCTGTTACTTTAGGACTAACCGTTCTCGAGATATTTGAGATTTTTCGCATTTTTGTTATGCCGACATTGGAAAAATGTCCAATTACCAAATAAAAACAAAAATTCAATTAAAAATGCAAATTTAGTGTTATTTTGTGTAATTAAATTCAATTTAATGAATTATTAAAGAAATAAAGAAAAAATGAATTTGAGCCTTCAAGGAAAATCATGTGCTGTCCACATCAGATTTTTTTGTTAGTACTCGTTGTCTTCCTGAGCCATATCGACGGTTAAACGAATAAGCTGGTTGTAATCGAAATACAGCCGCAGAATTTTTTTTTCTTTATCAAATGGCCAAGCACTTGACTCATCATCATTCGCCTTTTTGTCAGCGGCCAGAACGTGAACCATTTAGCCGTCCTAGGACGTTGCCCCAGGCGCACCAGAGGGGGCGGAACACACTGCGCCCACAACACAAACATTCATGCCTTACGTGGGACTCGAACCGACAACGCAGCGGTCGAGCGATTGCTGTGAAAACGCTCGCCACAGCCGCAGAATAAAAACTATAAGAATGCCAGCTGTACGGGAAACAACGACCGTATTCTTTCATTGTATCATCAGGAGATCGGCTGTATTCATATTAAATTAAAATAATCTCACAGAGTTTGTCATTATTGAACAGAGCCATCATTTAAACTCTAATTCAAGTAACAGAGTTACTTGGATGCTTAAATACAAATTATGAATCGACATAATGGTGACGAATAGCTTTACTGAAATATATGCACACAAACTTGAAGTGGTAAAAGTTTTAGTAACTATTTGCAACCGAGGTCAACTTACGGATGTCCCCTTATTTCTCAATGAAGATTTTAATCAATGATAACTATGCCAAATTGGATCTTATTAAAGCCAAATTTTTTCAGTTTTATTAAATATCGTATGGGTAACATTTTTTTAATTGGAATTTTTTCGATAGAGGGACTGTATGAAAAGTGAATTTTCTGATCTTTTTATAAAAATATTGCACATTATTTAAATTAATATTTCATAACTTCCTTATTTAAAGCTTTTCTGCAATTAGAACTATGGATCTACAACCAACGGTTCAAAAGATCTTAGACAGTTCCCTTATTATAGGACACTCTGTATACTCTACAATTATTTGATCCGATGTTTTTAGGAATAATTTGCGTCATCCAGTCCGATCTGTAAAGCGTCAAATGTGCAATGAGTAGCCTTAGAATCTCACCGTCTTGTTCCAAATCGGAAGAAGAAAAATTCGAGAAATTGCAATATTCGAGAAGCCGTAAATTCTAAATAATTTTATCTAAAACTCGCATAAAACTCAGTTTATCTGAACTTCTTGTATTCAAATGGATCATTTTCTATATTAAAATCAGTAAAGTGCTCAATGGATCATCATCACCGTCTATGGTTTCATGATTATTGTTCCTAACTGTACAGGTCATTGAGCACAAAACTTCTTACAGCGAGGATTTTAAAATTTTTCTGGTAGAAATAGTTACCTCGAAACTGATAACGATTACAAAAGCATTATTTTAGCTCGATCCATCGTTAACAAGAGTTTTAAAAGCTCAGGATTACAGTGAAGTGACTTTACCCTATAACAGGGCATTGCTTAGAAGCAAGAAAATGCTGCTTTTTTCGAAGTAGGTGGGAAAATGTATGTTTTATCACTCTGCATACGCAAAAAAAAAATATGTACTCCTTGGAAAATTCAAGGATGTTGGACTCCAAGCGCAATATATGGAGATCAGTAATACCTGTTAAAATACCTCACAGAGAACATTGAAAGAAGCCAATAAGTGTTAATGAGAACATCAGTGCTGACTCGAGGTGTTTTGGGACCGCTAAAGTTCCGGAAAATATTGCTTCGTTCAAACTTAACATTCATTCTGCCATACGAGAAAATACAAATGAAGTTCGAAAATAAAAACAATCTATATCTACATTTTCTAACTTACTGGATGGTTTCCAACAAGAACTTGTTTCTCCAAATGATAAGCGGTTGTCTCTAAAGTGCTTAGAATTATTCACATCATACAATTATTCACATCATCATCACAATGTTATGGCAAATGAAATTTGTCTCTTGAGAAATTAAATCACAAGTTTATTTATCGCAAGCTAATCGAAACAGACATTTTGAAATTTCTAGTGTTTCCCTGCTTGCAGATGAAAGTATAACGTGATATGTTAGTACGCGTGCTAAAGTATTCGATCTTGTTATTGATCCTAACGTCATCGATATTGCTCACAGAGTTCCTGCACTTTTGACAGAAGCAAACCTGGAATCATCGTTCAAGTTATCTCACCTGAAATAAGAGATGGCATTCTGAACTCCTCAACACTGAAAAGGAAGTCGAGGATATTTGCCAGCGATCTTGATGGTATGATGCTCTTCCAGAAACTGACATATACATAAATGAGCACATCATTCCTGCGACCCAAAACCTTCTAAAAGCTACTAAAGAATGTGCTAAATCACATAACTTTGCATTTGTCTGGATTAAGAAGGGTAAAATATACTTACGTAAGCAGAAAGCAGACATCTGCATTTATTAAGAAACACGAGCCTATGCAGATAACTGATGGAGCAGATGAAAAAAATACATTGTTCAAAACAGATCCAGAATGTGCTGAAAAACATACTTAGCTAGTTTTTGAAGCTTAATATAAGCACTCTTTGTCGGAAATGAAAACTATATAATTACGAAGTAACAGCTTGCTTAATGGCGATGTAAACGAACAGTATATGGTATACCGATTAGGATTGGGTACATTTTTGTTAACTGGGCCATTTTAAACGAGAATTTGCAAAAAAAATTACTAATCCTTCAACCGAAAGATAATATGGATTTCGTTTTCAAATAGCATTGAATTTGTTTCTAGTCTTCAAAAGAGTGGAATGTTAGTGAAAGAGTGGCAGTATCCTTTGACAAGTCCCACTTACTGCAAAATCAATACGTCGGTTTTAATAAATCGAGTGTTGTTCGCGAGTCTCATTTGTTTAGTTATTCGATTTCCGAAATGGAACATACTTGAACGGTTGAACTGGAATCACGAATCATACTAATACACAGATCATTTCAAATACGTAAAAACTGAATTTAAATTAAAATCCATATAAATAAAATTGAAAATCTGTCTGTATATATATGTCTCATCATCACTGGAGAATAGCTGCACCGAACTGAATGAAAATTTTGGGGTAGACTTGGAATAGACCCACTTAAAATGGAGTCCACATTTCGAGTTTCTAGAACCAAGGGTTATCGAGATATTTATGAAAAACGTACTATTAAACCTTCCATTGAGGTATTGTTCCGCGAAATTATTTGAAAAAAAAATGATATGTTCCTCAGCAATGGAATTAAACTCAATGAGTTAATATCGCATTAAACCTTTTTCGATTTAAATAATAAAGAAATATATAGAATTACATTTTACCAGAATTACATTTTTGACTGGATTATACCCAGCAAGACCAATAGGTTTAAAGATTACAGGAATTATTTATTTTCAAATTCTTACGTTATGTGCTTTATTTTGGCAAAAAAATTCTATATATTGTAGTACGGGTAGCAACGAAATAATTCACTGGTATTATATCCAACTTGTAATGCAAGGATTAAATCCAACTTCTAATACACGGATATAATCTTCTACGAATATATTAGTACAGGTATAACTTCTAATCTACGAGAATACACGTAGAACGGGTATATCTTCCTTCTAACACAATTTCAGCGCTTTCAATTTGGCATATAGTGATTCAATTTCATATTTTCTGTAAATTTGTTTAGAAATGGGATCAGGATGTTTTAATTTTTAAAACTACCGGTGAAGATTATTTTGTACAGCGAGAACAGATATTATTATAGTTCTGTTTAGGAGAATTAAATTAAAACATTTTAATAGAATATTTTGAAAAACAATATCATTTATGATACTACAGGAATTTGCATATAATTGTGAATTTTAAGTTTCTTTATATTGTATCTATCGCACATATTGTATAGTGTGGTAGAAATAGTGTTAGAGATGGAACTAATTGCAACAAAAATGATTCTTGTTGTAAATAGTAGGTAACACGCTCCTAATCAACATACTAAAAATATACATCCGTACTGTCGTTCAAAATGCGTTTTTTTGCCGCCATCTTGAAAAAATATCAAAAATTTAAAAAAATCAAAAAATCATGTGTGGTATCAAATTACAGGAAATTTCATGTTGAAAAAGAATATGATATTGGTTTTCAAAAGTAAAATGTTTACAAAGATGAAGTAGGGGGAAAATGATGAAAAAAATTACACCTTCGTGACCCTGTATTTACACCTTAAATGCTTAAATTATGCTACATAACATTACCCCTATGCCTGATGCTGTGAGACTAATTTTGATTTTCTTTATTATCTGTTTCAGGTAGGCAATCTTTGTTTTTAGTGCAGAAATCATCATAAGAAAAATGGAAGAAAAAACCTGCCTTTTGTGTTCCAATCTGCTTTGTGACGATACTTCCTATGTCGCATTAACAGCAGAAGGCTTGACGGGAATTATCAACGCGAGCAAACAAAGAGATGATAAAATTCATGAACTTTTCAATCCTATGCCTACTGGTGCTGTTAAAGTACATACAGAATGTCGACGTGCATACGTCAATCCTATCAAAATTAAAAGTGATATAAAACTAAAAACATCGCAAGATAATATTCCTTCGACCAGCTCGAGAACGCTACGAGGTAGTGTTGGATCGTTCAATTTCAAAGAGAATTGTTTGTTTTGTAGCCAGATTATTGCGGATTATGAAAAGCGTAAAAAATAGCAGTCATTCGTGTGCGTACTTTCCAGTTTCGTGAGACAATTTTGAAACTATGCAGTACTAGAAGTGATCTATGGGTAGCAAATGTACATGCGAGGATACTTTGTCATAGGTTTACCTGCTGCAGAAGCTCGACATCATCAAGTGTGCAGTGTCAATTTCAGGAGCGGCAAACCCATTTCTGTGAAGTATACTACTGAAGGTAGTGGAGGATGCCCACATCAGTAGGCCGTCCGGTTGACACGGATAGTTCTGATGCTTTTGTAAAAACATGTGAGTGGTTACAAGAAAACTGTGAAGAGCCAATATTTGTCAGTGACTTAGTGGAAAAAATGCGTAGTTTTTTAACAGAGGGAAGTGAGCCTTACACTTCTAGACATTTGAAGAAAAATTTGCAAAACTGGTTTGGAGACATCATAATATCAGGTACAGATGGGAAATGTAACATAACATTTGGAAAAACTGTATCTAACACAATTTTGGACTATCACACACATAAAGGACTTGATGACCCTGATGAAGAAAAATTTAGATTAATCGAGTCTGCAGCAAAACTGATCAGAACTGAAATAAATTTTTTGTACAAAAATGAGTACTTTTATCCTAGTGCATCAGATATTGCATACATTGAACAAATACAAGACATATTTGCCCCTGTTTTAATAACTTTTTTGGATACCCTAATCGGTGGCAAACGCAATGCTCTGAAGCAGGTTTCGATAGGTCAGGCTGCAATGCAAGCTTGCAGGCCTCGTTCTCTGATATGTCAAATTACCCTTGCTATAGGCATACAGATTCACGGAGATTTTGGGTCTCGTTTCCTAATTGATGAACTTTGCAGTCTTGGATTCAGTGTGTTGGTTCACATTCTTGATGGTGGTGCATTAATTCACCAGTTACCATGGTCCGCTTCTGTAGCATTTGGCGTTATCATAAAGCAACACGAATCGTATGTCAACAGAAGGTATGGAAAAGTGACAATAGTTTTTGATGGGTATGGAAAACCAAATATAAAAGATATTGAGCACAGATTGCTCATGAAGCAGCCGTCTGTTGTAGTAGGCTTTGATGAAAGTTCGCCTGTGATCATCAAGAAAAGCAAATTTCTTTCTAACTCTACTAACAAACAACGCTTTATCAATATACTGGGGAGTTATTTTCAAGGAAGAGGTCATTCCGTCATTCATACAGAAGGAGATGCAGACACACTAATGGTCAAAGAAGTTTTAAACATAGCCAAGAAAAAACATGCCACTGTAGTAGCTGATGATACTGATATTTTAATCCTACTACTATATCATTCTTCTAAGAACGTTTTAATGCAGTCTGCCACACAATCTGATAAAGTCCGTGACATTTAAGCCATGCAAAGATCTATTGGAGAGGAGGCTTGCAAAACTTTACTTTTTGTTCACGCATTAACAGGGTGTGACACCACCATTGCGCTATTTAACAAAAGTAAATCTTCTGCTTTCAGGAATATCATAAAATCCAAAATCTTATATGAATGGGCTTCCCATTTTGGATCATCCGAAGATGTTACTAAGGAAGATTTCGTCGAAATTGGCTGTAAAGTTATTCTGTCATTGTATGGAAGTAACATAGACACAAGCAACATAAATGTGCTTCGTTATGAACAATACATTAGGAAAATAGCTTCAACTAAAAATAATTTGATATAGCTCGTTTGCCTCCAACACAAAATGCAGCGAAATACCATCTACTTCGAGTGCATTTGCAGTGTTTTATTTGGAAAAATCTTAATATGCCAACCTCTGATCCTACACTATGGGGTTGGTTGATTGAGAATTTCAGCTGATATTAACAGACTTGAACCCAGAACCAGACAAACTCTTAAATATGATTAAATGTGCCTGCCAAAGTACAGTTGTTGTTGAAACCCAGACCGTCCGACCTACCAGAAAGGTGTAAGGTAACTGTTTGGACGGTCGGGAAGTGCCACCCAATTTAGACCGGAACCCAGTGGGGGAGGCATCCACAGGGACCGTTACCCTCCTTTCCCTACCACCAACCTCTCGGAAGGACTTTCGGACCCACATGTTTAACGTGATCGTACTCCGCATGAACACGGCGGCAGTTTTTTTGGCAGTGGCTGGAATCGAACCCGGGCCTACCGAGTGCAACTCCAGCGCGCTAACCAATGGGCTACCGCGTCCTTGCCAAAGTACAGTTGAAGAACCATGTTACACCATGAAATGTACATGTTCAGTAGTTTGTAAAAACTGCTGTGGAAAGGACTTTACAAACACGGGAGACAGTTTTGATTTAGATGATTGTGACGATGCGATTTGATTTTGATGAAATAAATGATTTTATATTATAAAAAACCCTTTTATTGTATAACTTTTTCAAATTTTAGATTTTGTTTAATGTGAAATTTTAACTTTAAATAATCAAAATTTTAATTATTTTTTTAATTTAACACTTTTTAAAAAATTGTGAGCGACATTAAAGCTACCTAGGATTTTTAAGCCGCTTAGATTAATAAAAATATGTTTTTCAACACTGCAAAAGCTTTTAGTTTTTCGGCCACCATTTTCTTATTTCCTTTTCTTTTTTTAAACCAATATCATATTCTTTTTCAGCATGAAATGTCCTGTACTTTGATAACCAGATGATTGACACACATGATTTTTTGTGATTTTTCTTTAATTTTTCAAGATGGCGGCAAAAAAACTCATTTTGCGCAGCAGTAAGGATGTATATTTTTAGTATGTTGATTAGGAGCGCCATTTACAGCAAAAATCATTTTTGTTGCAATTAGTTCCACCTCAAGGTGTTTTTTCACTTAGTTCTACTACGCTAGTATACTACTACTAGTAGTTACATAACTACATATATCGATTATCAGAAATGGATGTCTGTTTAGTGTTTATTCGCAGTTCCGATTTACAATAGAAAATATAGTTAATGAATTTTTTCATACATACTCACACAGTTAGTACAAATTAAGCTACAAAAGTCCTTCGCACAGTAGTGACTCAAAATTGTTACAAAGTAATAAATCTTTATACGTTGGGGGGGGGGGGGGTAATCTCTTGAAATAAACTTTTTATAGACATTATCACAAAAATGTTACTTTTGAAGCAAAGGTACACTTACTCAGAAAATTATTTTCTTTAACAATTGATTACGATTTGTTATATATAAAGTTTCTTAACCATAATAAAAATGTATACATCATTCATTTATATCAGGAAGAAACTGCTAGATACATATCAAATTTACATTTTAAACTTTTTTACTCGGTCTTTTAAGAAAAAGCTAAAACAGATCCTTATTTTGAATTGTGACACTTATTTTGTATACGAACAAAATGTCATATCTTTATTTTGAATTATGACACATATCACTAAACAGTGTCACTGGTCTCTATTTCGTTCTGAAAATCTTTGTACAATGCAAAAGCGACAAGACTATTATGAAAATGCTACAAGAGCATTATGAAGACAATCAAAATTAGACAATCAACGCTATAAAAGTGACATTGCTCTCAAAATTTGCACATTTTGAGATCAATGTCACCTTTATAGCGTTCGCAATTAGACGTGAATTAAAACGGCATTTTACATGAACAAAACCCATTTAGGTTCATTGCAGATTGCGATCCTATTTTGAAAATAAATAAATGAATGCGATTGATGTTCAAGGACTATTTGTATCATTTAACACTTAAATAGCATTACTACTATTCACATTCTTAAAATAAAGGTTCACCCACATTTCGCATTCAAGCTTCAATATCGATGTTTGAACCACAAATATTACACACCCAAAATGCATTTCCTGCAGCTTGAAAGTAAAAAAATTCACTAACTTCCGTTATTTTATTGTGTATAATATCTTAAAAGACTAATCATTGCATACACCTTTTATATGATTAGGGATACAAAAAGAAATTAAAATTCAGTATAATATTCAAAATGCTAATGGTTTGAAAAAGTAGCAATGACGACAGTCCACTGGGATCATTATTTAAACATTACAGGTATAACTAAGAAGAATAAAAACCACAGTATAGAAGAATAAAGTCCTGCTGTTGAAGCTAAGTTACGTAAATACTTCAATTTCCATTTCAAATTAATTTCAGTTATTTTAAAAGGAATATTTAAAGAATTCAATATTAAATATCTATTCTATAAACGCTTTTGTTGAATTTCGGTGTCTAAGATTTAATTATCTGAAAATTGTGATCAATTTATGAGGTAGATTTAAGAGTGGCATAGGATTATAATAGTAGAGAAATGACTTCTACCGTTCTAGGATTAAACAAGTCATTCTGCAACATTTACGTTTCTATAATCCATCCGATGCTATATAAACGTGTCTTACGCTATGTAAACAAGGTTATATAGACCTCATACATCGAGCTTATACAGAAGTTACAAAAATAAACATTTTAATCATTAAATACATCTATAACTCTAGAAGAATTGCTACAATCGTTGTTTTAGATCGCTCACTTTTACAGAGATTTAGCTCTGATAAAAGATCGGAAAAGAAACTCTGTTCTGAATTTGATTTCAATTTATATTGAAAGACTGTTAGAAAATAAGTATTTATTACTTAATCTCGAGAACTTAATGACACGCTTTTATTTCTTTTTATCTATCTATGCAATTTAAAGGGGAACAAGTAGTGGTACATTAATTGTAGATACATATTACCTGAGACTAGAGACATGATGGCGTCTGTCACGAACACTTCAGAAAAACATGGCGGACACAGTCAACGTTGCAGTTGCGCAGTTGGGAGCCTGCAAAACGAAGACAGTAAGAATAGCACTGCCGCCATCTATAGTTGGCAAATGAAAATAAAATCAGATTTATATAAGAATAGGGACGCTTAAGAAAGATATTCATTTTTATTTTTAAAAGTATTTATAACTAACAAAAAATCAGAAAGGAGCAAACGTTGATGCGAGAAGCACATGACTTTCTCTACAATTTCAATATCATTTTTTCTTCATTTCTTTATAAAATTCATTAAATTGAGATTAATTAAGCAAAACAACACGCATTATTATTTGAAATGCACTTTTAATTCAATTATCGTTTTCATTGGGTAACTGGATGCATTTTCAAAGGAGGGTGGGTAAAGAAAATGCGAAAAACTCTAAGAGCTCGGTTAGATCTAGAGGAATGGGATGAGTCCCATCGTCATAAATTGCGTATAAAACAAGTATTTAATGGATACATTTGAGTATACGCAGTCTTTTATTTTAGATTTTGACGATTTTTGTGGGACATTTCGCAAAAAAAGACAGGTTTGTTTTTTCCGAATCGTACCAAATTCTAATAGGGTAACCGGCAAGTGACTTATAAAATTTAATGAAATTAAGTCCATTAGTTCTTGATTTATAGTGGAATTATGCATTGTACAGACACACACACACACACACATACAAACAGACATATACACACACACGTCACGCTAGAAATACTTTTTTCGTGTTCTCCGGGAATAAGTGAACATGGGACCAAAAAATTTGAAATGGATGTTTATTTTAGCGTTATGGATTATTGTCTTTAAGAATGATTTCACTTTTAAGATGTAAATAAATTCAGGTTTTATATTTAAAGAAAAATATAAAAATTTAATCGAAAGCCTCGCTTTTAGCATCAGGCATTCTTTGACCTTAAATAGCAATTTTTTTTTCATGTTCCGAATAACAACCATTTTGTATTTTAAAAGTTCTCACAAACTACATAACTAGGATTTCTCAAATATTTTTGCTTTGTTAAAATATGCAATATACTATAGACTGTATAGTATATTGCATATTGACTCTATAGTATATTGCATGATAGTATATTGCACGAAAAATTGCATGATCACACACACAAAAAAATAGCAACAAAAGAACACATTACCTATAAATATAAGTACTTAATTGATCAGGCTTACAGTCACTGCTGTACAGACCAAATTTTCCACCTTAAAATTTCACTCAAAATTTAACCATAACTTTACTTATCGACTGCACCTTAACCGTTAGGGTGTGACCGATCCTCTGCCTGCATTCGTTAAGGCTTAACGAATGCAGGTAGAGGATCAGTCGCATCTCGAGATAAATACAAGGACAATTTTTAGCCCGTTGCGGTTGGCATTTTATGCAATATGAAACATGTCTGAGTGTGAAACAAAAAAATAAACCCATTTCGACAGTGGCGAGGGAAAACAACTTCAATTTTAAATTTTAAATATCTTCATGCCTTCTTTAATAATTTCACAATGTTTCGCCGACTTTTCTTAAATATTGCCGCGGCACCCAGTTTGAGAACATCTGCTATAGAGAAACTAATGTTTTCACGAAAATTTTCGAATTCGAAATTTGAGTACCAGTATATGTTTCAGGACCACGCTTTGACTATTTTTGCCGAATGTCCGTTTGTCTGTGGTCTTTTCTTGTGTACACAGCTGTGTACACAGCTATCCGCCTGTGTTATCTTAAAATTTAAATCTAGATAGAAGACTTTCAAATTCGAGTAAAAGTTTCAAAATTTATTCGAAATTTTATATTTTTGAAACAAAAAACAAACTTATTGCTAGTGTTTCTGTCTTTGACAGGCCTAAGTTCATAGTAAAAGCATTTCCTTTTGTTAGTACTTCGATATATTCATCGAAAGTTTACTGACGTTAACTCTAAGAATTCCCTCCTTTTAGTTATAACTGCCTATTCATTCCAACTGCCCAAAAGTTAATTTTCTCACATCCAAGACAGAATGATAGATTTTACCATAAATTAAAGAACACGGCAAAAGCTTTTAATCTGTCTTTAAAGATAAAGAGCTGGAATCAAATGATACTGAATAAGAAACTTTAAATAGTTTTCTCCGAGATAAAAATCTGTATGATTTTTTTCAGCAGTAATGCTATTCAGCGGGAGTATTAATAAGATCCTAATAAGATGTTATCCAGTTTCGTTAAGGCGCAAGCGAGCTTGAGACTAAGAGTCCAATTGAAATTTTAAGTCGAAATATTTTCGCGTGCCGGAACACAAATCTATCTTCCCTAGATATAATGCAATAAAGATTACAAGGAAAGTGTCAAATGAAATTTGGCTGCATATTATTGTCAGGAAGAATGATCCCAAATTTAAAAAATCTGATGTGGGCAGCACATGACTTTCCTTATATAATACAATGAATTGACTCCTTTTGCAGTCAAAAAATAATGTATAAGGTCCACGGTACTGTGTTTTTAACGTTAAATTGTACATTTGGCGAATTTCCGGATGACAACATGTAAAATTATTTCAAAGTACAATATTAACTTACATTTCACGCAACAATGCTCTAGCGTTCTAAAGTTTATGTTAATCGCTTTCTAAAGAAAAATGACATAAGAAATGACTATTTGCGAAACTTTATTAAAGGTTTTGTTTTTTTTATTTTTTTTCAAAATTTAACTCGAAAATTTAGGGGCAAGGTGTCTGAATATTCGATTGTCTTTAAAAACAATACGCTTCCAGTATTCATGTATTGCACATTTTGCACCAAATTTCGTTCGAATCACTCCATTCGTTCGTGAGATATCGTTCCCAGACTCACTGATTCACACACACACACACACAGACATCACCTCAAAAACGTTTGACTCGTATTCAGGAATGCTTGAAAATTCTAATTCGAATTTTCGACCCCGTCACAATACTTTCCTTACACAATGCATTATACTATGTATATAAAGAAAGTAATAAATCGGTCAAAAAATTGGCCGAGATATGATGGCAGTCGCTTCTCAAAAGTTTATTATATATATATATATATATATATATATATATATATATATATATATATATATATATATATATATATATTTAAAAGTCCTAAGCGCTTGAAGTTATGGCAGTATAATTATTATACTTTAATCATTTCTACGGATTTCTTTATAATAACCGAACAGAATACTTACAATACAGTACATTAAGGAATATAGCCCATTTAGAAAATGTAAAGAAAAAAATAGCCGATTTTCCCTACCAGCTTAAGTATATCTGCCTTTATAACCACTGAGGCGATATTTTTCCTGCATATAAAATATGAATCTTAAAATGTATTGTATATCAACAAGCTCTATCAGAATCAAAAATGCAGTAATCGTCGGAAAGATTTACAGTAAGGTTTCATCAAGAAATATTGGAATTTTATTTTAATTATAATCTTATTATACAAAAAATAATTGTTTTCTCTTCCACAAAGAACTAAATCATTCAAAATGATTTATGTATCCCAAATGAATATACTATAATCGAACATCTATCTCTTCACAGCACTGCACTTAATTCTGTACTCTAGCAATAAAAAGTTATACCTAATAAACTTGTTTTATGTTTCCGAAAGCAAATTGTGCGGAATAGAGATACGGGAAATTGAAATAGTAAAACAGACGGAGCAGAAAAAGGGATTATGATAACAAACCAAGGATTGATTGGATCTTTTGATTTTGTTTTCCCTACATACTAATACATATATTTGTATAATGTATAGGGAAAGTATTGTAACAGGGCCGAAAATTCAAATTGGAAATAAAGGCACTAAAACACGTTTCAGAACTCAATGCCCCTGAACTCACATTGACCGTTTCTTGAGTGACGTCTGTGTATGAGAGAGAGAGAGATAGTACACGTAATATCTCGTAAATGAATGAAGTATTTAAAATAATATTTGGTACGATTATTACAATTAGTGAATGCTGAAACTCCGTTGATGTTAAACCTATTCGAATACTCGAAATCCTTACCTCCCTACAAATAAGTAAGTTGCAATTAAATTGTAATTATTATAATGCATATTGCGATTATTTTTTCATTTTGAACCTTACCGGACTAGCCCGTCCTGGATCCGTTATAGGAATGTATTTGTTTTTTGGGAGTATCTCGCATCAAACGAAATTGCATCGACTAAGCTTTGCAATTCGACAATTTTTACACATTTAAGTTACATGCCAAACGTAAAAGGAGGTACTTTAAAAAGCTATGTATTTTTGCTTTTACTTGTGTCAGAATATATCAGTTATTAATTATATTCACTGATGGTTCTCAGTGGCTAAAAACCCTTTTGTTACGATTAAACTCATTATTTTTTAGACAAAGTAGAAATTTATCTTCTTCTTAGTAGTCCAGTTGTTTATCCTGAAGGGAAGTAACGAGTTCCGAGACAATTTCACTGATCAATCAAAAGAGACAGTAACGTTCTCTGCTATATATGATTATCAGGCAATAATTGTCATGTTTGGAATGGTTGCACAGCTGATCGATGTTACCTATCTGTCATCATAGATTATCAGAATATAATGAAATCATTTAGGAGAACGGGATAACATGCAATTTCTGAGAGTTTTGCGTTACCTTTTGCATTGAGAAAGAAAAACTGACATTGGCAGATCGTGACCTTCTCTGTATACTGTGATAAATTTACCTATTTAATATTCACTAGATTAAAGATCTGTTAAAAATCTATAAATCAAGTAAATAATCTTACATAATAAAAGACGGTATGTGTACCCTTTAACGGAAAATATAAGCTTCGGACAGCCGCAAAAATTCGGTGCACGGTTAGATGAATTCTCCGGAAAACAGACCTAGCCGAGTTTTTATTTTAATTCGAATGAGTTTTGTAGTTATTTTATCTTAAAGTGTAATTTTGAAAGATTTTTACACAAATCTGTTTCTTACACCTTTCTGGTAGGTCGGACGGTCTGGGTCTCAACAACAACAAATCTGTTTCTTATCAATTGAAAATGTTACCACTGTAGTTTTATCTTGACAGCATGGGAAAGATCGATAAACGTTCTTTCCAACAACCTTTAAACAGAATCGTAGGCGCAATTCCTTCTAATTTATAGATTTATTTTTAAATACATCAAAATATGCATCTTGTAGTCTATTTCGATTTTATTTAGTTGAAATCAAAAATGGAAAATTTAGACATTTCTGTACTTTGGAATGAATGTGGATTTATATCTTCGCATTCCAATAAAAAATAATAATTGCTTATTCTACTTTCCAATTTTTTATGAAATTTTAAATAAAAGTATAAAGTTTACGTTTTTGATTTCCGGACAAATTAGAACCTCGTTTCCCTCATAAGTTGCTATGGTTTGTGACGTGCCAGAGTTGTATACTTTGGCATGAATGTGGATTTATATCTTCGTATTCTATTAAAAAAATGTAATTACTTATTCTATTTTTCAATTTTTTATGAATTTTTAAACAAAAGTATAAAGTTAACGTTTTTGATTTCCGAACAAATTAGAACCTATTTTCCCTCATAGGTTGCTATGCTTCGTGACTTACCAGCCTGAGGTGGATCCGTTGCTATGAACTGAAACGTATTTAAAGACGATTATCAAACTACGTGTTTCCAGTTTCATTTGTACGCAATTATTTAAATTCTGGTAGTTAATTCTGATTATATTAACGTAGTTTTATTATTGTGCTCATTTGTGAAATTGAAATACTAATTTGTTTTCTTTTCTCAATGTGAGGTTTCGAATAATCCATCCCATTTAATTTCGCTAATTTGATCATATTACAGCTTCTCATTATGCTAGAACTTAGTTTTAAGGGCTATACTTTTTAACTTGAGATAACATAGTCCTTGTATCCAGATTGCTGGCGCCCTGTACGCTTATTTAGGATGTATTCCGTCCAAGCAGCAAATTACTTATTACTTTTTATTGCTGTAAGCAGTGCGTGTCGTAAAAACGTCGTTTAGTTTTCAAGAATTCGCTATATGTTCCGTGTAATTTTTAGTAGAATTTTGAATCTTAAATTCAGGGCAACAGCACATTTTCTAGTAAAATAAAAACCAATAATACAAAAAGTATAATTTCTCCCACTAATCCTATTATTATTCTGCCAGTTGGTATGATCATACCCAGTGCAATGCAAAACATCTGCTTGAAATTTCTTTACTGATAAAGAGAAATTCGGAAATGTCAGACGTTTTCATTGAGAAAACACAAAAATTTCTGAACCAGAGAAACTCTTACCAATGTATTAAGTCGGAAACACATACATTCTTCTTATAACTGATAGAGACACCGTGGCTTTGAAGAAACTGGATATCGAAAGAACTGAGGCTTTACAAAAACTGAAGACCAGAAGAACAGAGGCTTTATAAAACCTGAAGGCTAGAAGATCTGAGACTTTGCAAAAATTGAAGGCCAGAAGAACTGAGGCTTTGCAAAAACTGAAAGCCAGAAGGACTGCGGCTTTGCAAAAACTGAAAGCCAGAAGAACTGCGGCTTTGCAAAAACTGAAGGCCAGAAGAAATGAGGCTTTGCAAAAACTGAAGGCTAGAAGAACTGGGGCTTTGCAAAATCAGAAGACAAGAAGAATTGGAGCTTTACAAAAACTGAAGACCAGAAAAACTGGAGTTTATGAAAGTGAAGGCCAGAAAGTGAACTACTTTCTGGCATACAGTTCCACAGAAGTTCCGTATGCTTTTTGGGTATGGGTGCAGAGCTCTGTGTAAACATACATTCCCGTAATGGACGGGAATCTACATTGAGCTAAATCTCTAAAAAGGAATTCTTTACTCCTAAAATTATTAAAATTTTTCAAGTTCTATTTTTTTCAATTCTGAACACAGATTAACAGGAAACCTTCTCTGTAATCAAAAGTTTAAAAATGCAAATTGAGCAATTGGTTCAGCAGTTATATATATAAAAAAAATAACACGAGGTATTGCAAAAACTGAAGGCCAGAAGAAGTGAGGTTTTCAAAAACCGAAGGCCAAAAGAACTGAGGTTTTGCAAAAACTGAAGGCCAGAAGAATTGAGGCTTTGCAAAAACTGAAGGCTAGAAGAACTGGGGCTTTGCAAAAGCTGAAGGCCAGAAGAACTGGGGCTTATGAAAGTGAAGGCCAGAAAGTGAACTACTTTCTAGCATACAGTTCCACAGAAGCTTGGTATGCTTTTTGGGTATGAGTCGAAAACCCAGGCCGTCCGGCTCATCCGAAGACATAGAGCAGCAAAAATGGGTGGCAGGAAACAAGGCGTGCTGAATGATGCGCAAGACGGGAGAGCAGCCCCCCAATGCCCACCCAGCACCGCAACGGCGTCGACGCCGAACGAGCCCACCCCGGCCACAGCCAAGTACTGATCCGAAAATCCCAACTAAGGTATCCCCCAGTCAACACCCAGCCACAACCGAAACACACCCACCCAGCACCAACACGACCCGAGGCGGACACCAGGAGGGACTTCCCGCCTCTACACCCACCCAGCAAGACACACCGACGCCACGCGAGGCACACCACAGTCACAACCGCCCCCATCCCAACAACCCCCCTGGGTGCAGAGCTCTGTGTAAACATACATGCTCGTAATGGACGGGAATCTATATTGAGCTAACTCTCTAAAAACGAATTCTTTACTCTTAAAATAATTAAAATTTAGCAAATGATATTTTTTTTAATTCTGAACACAGATTAACAGGAAACTTTCTTTGTGATCAAAAGTTAAAACATGCAAATTGAGCAATTGGTTCAGCAGTTATATATAAAAAAAATAACACGAGGCTTTTCAAAAACTGAAGGCCAGAAGAACTGGGGCTTTGCAAAAAACTGAAGGCCGGAACAAGTGGGGCTTATGAAACTGAAGGCTAGAGAATGAACTACTTTCTGGATTACAGTTCTGCAGAAGCTGAGTTTGACTTTCGGGTATGGGTGCAAAGCTCTGCCTAAATATACATGCCCGTAATGGATGGGAATCTACATTGAACTAGCTCTTAAAAGTGAATGCTTTTAACCTTAAAATTGTTAAAATTTTGCAAATGATATTTTTTAAAATCCTGAACACAGATTAACATGAAACATTTTCTGTGCGCAAAAGTTAAAAAAATATGCAAATTGAGCAATTGGTTCAGCAGTTATATAAAAAAATTAAGCATGTTAATAATATAAATTAAATATTTTCTTAAATAACATTTCCAAATTCTTTAAAAAAATTCTTATGCAATGCGATCTTTACATATCATCACACATTTCAGTAAAATTATTCATTACAGAACACCCATAAATAAAGAAAAATAACAATGCGTGTCTCGAATCCCTTTCCTGCATACTTGCATTGCACGTTCCTGCATTTGCATACTTGCATTGTAACTTCAGCGAAGAACAGGTGAAACACATTCTCTTCGTTAAAATAATACCTTTGAAGAATCCCTTAACGTATTTGAGATTTTTCTTCAATATAGCATTCTCAATCCTCAATTTATCCCGATATATCTGTAAGAGTAATTTAATCCTATTAAAAGACCTTCCCGACGTGCTAATGATATTTCATTTGAGTTTGTGTTAAGGAACTAAAGTGCTATTGAGTTCTAAGTTAAACCCTGAATCTCGAGCACAGAAAAAAGTATTCAAGAATGAAAGTTAATTACAGCAGTTTACTTTGGAGAAGCAGCCTGTCAGGAAATTATATATCGATTAGGATCTGATCGAAAAAGCTTTAAAACAAGATTTTTGGGAAAATAATGGGGTTATGTCCTAAGAATTGGTTTATCTGAGGAATACTGTGTAACTATTTTTGGAAGATATGTTTACGAAAAGTTTTGGATACATTCCAATGGGCTACAATGGAATTCCTCATTCAATGACGTGTTGAAGTTTTAATATAAGAATACATTTTCCTCCTTTGTGTATTTAACACATACTATAAAATTTCGATAATGATCCACATTTTTTTTACAATGTTGCCTAGGAACTATCAATTCCGCACAGGCTGCTAAGCTAAACCAATAAAGAACGATCACGTCTGCGGTGGAATAGCAAACAACGTAGGTAAATGTGGGAGAAAAACTGGCAACGCCGCGAAGAGGATTAAAAAAGGTTAAACCAAAGAGGCAGGATAATGAGATGCAAGATACTAAGGATAAACAGTAAAGTCACGGAGAAAAGAAAGAATAGTAGAAAATAAATAATGAACTGAAATATATCAGGACGATAAGAAAACGGATAGTAGAGCGAATAGAAGCAACTAAATACTGAGTAAAATTACAAAAACGGTAAGGGAAGAACGTGAGATATTTAAACCAGATGAAACTTATATAAAGAAATAAAATAAGTGGAAAATAATAGAAAACGAGGGCAAAGCAATTATAAAAGAAGAAATAAATGTGAAATATTAATAAGAAGGAATCAACTGGTTTCGGAGACCATATGAGCTAAATTCGTCAATTTAAAATTGCAGATAATAACTAAAGTCCGGAAAATGGAAGACAGATAACAGGGAAAATGAAGAAAGCAGACCGATGAGGAAAATTATACCAGATATTTTCAAGCGGAGGCGAAGAAGGGACAATGATCGTTAAAAAGAGAGTTTGATTGAGAAACAATATAGAAACTTTCAAGAAAGTTCAATTCAAAATTGAATTAGGTGTAAAAAGAATTTTGGCTTCCGAAAAATTCAAACACAATTAGTCTTAACAATGTTCAGTAACTGAAGACTTGGATACTTATTGTTTAAAACGTGCTACCTAATATTTACATTAGAACACAGAGAACACATAGCCCCAATAATTGGCTTCTCGTTAATTAGTAAGAATTAAAATAGATAGTAACCGACAATGTCTGTGGTGATGATAAAACTGGAAAACACATTTGTCATGAAAAATTAGATCATTAGGAACCTTAAATCATTTATACACAAGTAATTACTTGAGAATTGGGTTAAGTACTGCTAAAACATCAGGTAGAGAATAATGGTAGAGAAATGAAAGTATTGATCCAATGAGGCAGAAAAACGAGGCGAAACGATAGAGGAATGATAATAGAGACTATAAGAGATAAGAGAAGAGATCGTAGAGCGAAGAAAAGAAGCAACAAAATAGTGAGTAAACCTACTACTCCTATCAATCTATAAAAAAAATCAAGTGAAGCTCTAGGCGTCGCATAACACATAATTTTGAATGAGTTATTAAAAAAAGTAAATTAAATTCAATATTTTATTGAGTCTATCCTTTTCTTATTTTATTGAGTCTTCAAAGCTAGAAAAGTTCTAACTTTGAATGATGCATCTTTTCCAAATTTAAAGTATTAAAATCATTAGAAGGAAGGAAAAGTCATCATTAAATACCACTTATATAAACTAAGAGAAAGACTTCTATAAGAAATGGAACAATTGCAATAGATGATCGTGAAAGGAAAGTTTCAAAAACCTAATGATGTCCATTTCTAACAGAATTGTACTTTCCTTTATTTTACTACCAGCTTTTTATGTTGTACCAAATAAAATATTTAAGGATGTAAGGTTAAATTATGTAACAGATAGTGTTTCGAAATCTATTTATATAAAATGGAAACTCTGTTGCAATTTTATTGTTTATCTGTTTGTTTGTTTGTTTGTCTATTCCATTTACAGATCCAAAATTTTTGCTTCCAAATTCTAATCAGTTGCATAAGGCGCTGCGGTCACACTATGGGCGCTGTGGCCACTCTCATATGACATCGCATGGTTATTTTATTATAGCAATATCTTACTCCCATCGTTGTAACTATATATATGAAATCGATATATTCATATATATATGTGTGAAATCGATCGTTCGATTTCACACTGATATAAGTCCCTTACAAATTTGGTATAATGATAAATTTTCCGTTAAATTTGTAGTAAAAATACAAATTGAAGTGAAATTCCTTTCAGAGAATAAATCTGTAGACTGATTATTGAATTAATCGGAAACACTGTGGAATATTTCAATAAAGAGTAATGAATTTATTTTTAATGGATCATGAAAGTTTTAGGAAAGTTTTGCCGAAAGTTTACTGAATAATTTAGGAAAGTTTCTTGAATATATCGAGAATTTCTCCCAAAATATTCGGATTTCAAATCATTTCGGGAAAGTTTCACAACAGGTCTTTAAATATTTCAAAAAGTTTCTGAAATATATCAAAAAGTCTGTTGGATGTTTGAGGTACAAACATTCCATAACTTTCAGAAACTTTCTTGGTCGTTGCTGAATGCTAAGTGCACCTATAAACATTTAAAAACGTATCTGTAAAATAAATTACGGTTTTGACATTACGTCAAAATTACATATTTTTGAGATTTTTACCCAATAACATTCTTCAGAAATTTCTTTTAGGCAAGGAATCAAAACACATCAAATCTTTAGTATCAAACCTTAGCAATACATTGCGGCATTTCAAATTTATTCACAGAGTGAAGATAATACAATAGCATTGTCCTTTCGATATCTTCTATAAAGATTTACGGATGCAAGGGTAAGAACACAATGTTCAATTTCCGAAGCAAACTGTGAGGAAAAGTAATAGGGATCAGAAATAGTAAAACAAACGGATCAGAAGAGAAATATTGCGCGATCAGGAATAAAATCTTTCCCTTTGGGCTGATTTATTGCCTGTTTGAATTTAAGCTAAGCAGTAAAAGATTGCATCTGTTTTTGCCATTTAAGAATATCTGCGTCGCGTCCCTTGGTTTAACAACAAAGATTAAGTACTTTATATTGAATACACGATATCCAAAGAGAAATGGTTGAAAACATCCTGTTTCCTGCTTCAAATCTGCAAGATATAAATTACTTTCAAGAAATTCAATTTATTTTATCTACCAATTTTTGTCTTATAATAAATAATACAAAAAAATTAAACCCTTTCTTACTCACTTGTTTTATCAAAACAAACTGTATTAAAGCATTAGAAGGCACATAGTTGCTATTTCAGACACCTTATAGTTAGAGCAGGGGGGTCCAACTTTTCATGCCAAGAGGGCCGCAAGAGTACTTCGACATAGAACCCGCGGGCCGCACATTGAGTTAAATTTCCATATCGTAAATTAAAGTGATCGCAAAATATTTAACATGCAGAATTAATGTATCTTATTAAATACTTATAATTAAACATGTAATTAATATATTTAATTATTAAACAAATTTGATATACAGAAAGATGTGTTCGGTTTCAGGTATATATCATTATTCGCAAACACGAAAGGAGCGAAAACCAACATTAATGGGATTTCTGAGCTTAAACATTTTTTACAAGTTGACCGATGTGTGGATTGAATTTCGTTGTTGATAACCGCAGGCAACTTTCGAGTGAATTGTCTGCCAAATTGTTACGAGATTTGGATTTTATTAGTTTCATGTTTGAAAACCCTTGCTCGTAGCGGTATGTGGAGCCAAACATCGAAACCATACGAAGCCCGAAATCGCGAATCAATGGAAACCTCTCCTTTGGAAACAATTTGAAGAACTCTGCACCTGTTTCAGTCCGTTGCTTAAGAAATGGGCCAGCCTGAAGTTCACAAAGTTCCATTTGGTAGCGACGTTCCTCAGTCGAAATGTCAACCGTTCTGGGATTGTTGAAAAGCATGAGAGAGGGTTGAAGTTCAGCGAAATCACAAAATCGTAGTTCAAAATTTCTTATTAACATGTCTAAGTTGGGTTTATAGGTGCTAAATTCCACATAATCACCAATTTCGTCCTGTATCTCTTGGCAAGCAGGAAAATGAAAGAAGTCACCTCGTTCAAACTGTTCCGCAAGCAAACAGAACTTGTGCTGAAATCTTGCGATCGTAGTGTACAGCTGGCAAACGTCTTGATTCGTACTCTGAAGAGACTTATTGAAAACGTTAAGGGGATTCGTGATATCTGTTAAAAATGCTAGTTCTCCCAAAAACTCAGTATTAACCATCCTTTGCTGAAAGGATTCATCGCAAGTCATTTGAGTGAGAAACAGATATAACTCTTACCTGACTGCAAAAAATCAAGACATTTTCCTGAACTAAGCCAGCGGACGTTGGAGTAAAGGAGAAGGTCTCCATAAGTGACGTCAAGCTCTTCAAGATAACTTTTTAGTTTTCGATGTAGCAGCGAACAATTTCCACCTCAAACCGTATTTGCGATTTTAACGACTGTCTTCATGGTGTCCTTCAGCTTCAGTTCATTTGCACAGAGAGATTCTTGATGGATAACACAATGAATGATGGATAATACAATGAATGATAACAGAGAGATTCTTGATGGATAATACAATGAATGAAAGGACACTTGACGCCATGCTTCTGAAGCAGACACACAAGTCTCGAAATTCTCCCCGTCATCGACGGTACACCATCTGTTACTACAGAACTTAGCTTATTGAAACCTCCAATTTTATGGCGTACAGTTAAAACTTCTTCTTATATATCTTCTCCTTTTGTCGTTCCATGAAGAGAAGCTATGGATAATAGCTCCTCAAAAACAGTGAAATCACTGAGCACACAACGAACAAATATAATGAGTTGCGTAGTGTCTGTCACATCTGTACTCTCGTCAAGAGCAATTGAAAAATATTCTGCATTCAGCAATTTCTCGTGTAGCTTATCTTGCACATTTTGAGGTTAAGACTCTGTACGGCGCAACATAGTTTGATGTGATAAGACCAAGGATTCAAAACACTTCGCTGTTTTTTCATCCTGAAAGGCTTTGGCCATTTTTGTAGCGCAGGATTTTACGAATTCACCATCACGAAATGATTTCATATGCTAACCAATTAATTCTACCACTACAAACGACGCTCTGCAAGCAGCTTACTGATCAAGGGTCAGTTTGCAAAATAGGTGCGTCTGATAGGCGAATTTCTTTTTCAGTTCCTTAATAAGGGCTTTTCTTGTTTCATCTTTATCTTACGTTTAGGCGTGATTGGTTACATAATCACGATTAATATTATACTGTTTAAGCACATTAACTAATTGCATACACTCAAGACATTGTTCCTTATCATGGGATTGCACGAAAAGATAATCCATTGTCCAGCAATCCTGAAACTCGTGTTTTTGGGCTTTAACCGACCTCTTCCTTTTTCCGCGTATGGCTTTTGAACAAGAAAACGATGAAACGTAGTAATTTTCACAATGCGAAGCAATGTTCAAATTCACACAGAAAAATAAATACAGACGGAATAAATTATCAGCAAGCGAAAGCAGACAATTTTATTTGTAACGGCGAATTTATCAGAAAGCACCCGACAATTGGAGTTGAATCATATATATGCGAAATCATGCGGTGTTTCATCGCCATCTGTCGCCCGTGAAAGATATTATTTCTACTACCGTACTTAGAATATTTAAAGATCGCAGCACAGTATGTTTATATTTTTCCAATTCTTGTTCTTTTTTCTTTTGCAAACAAACGCTCATGTGTACAGCAAAAATAAAATTATACGTAAATAATTAAATATAATGTAAATTTAATTATCAACATAAAAAAAATTATGTTAACAATATTTTTAACGAAATTTTTAAGGCCTTTAAAATGTTTTTCTTTGAAGGTTGTCCGGGCTGCCAAAAACGGTCTCGCGGGCCGACCCTGGGTTAGAGATTCAAAGAAAAAACTGACTAGATTGCTGATTTTATAGCAAGATAAAAATTTTGAGTTTAAATTTTAAAAATAAACTGTAGGTTACGTCACCTAGCAAACCCCAACAAATACAAATCCCTGACCAAAATTTTGCTTTACCGATATAAATTTTTATATCAATACTGTCATTCCAATTAAAATTTATTACTTATCAGCTGTTACATAAGGTAGGAAAGAATATAAAGTTCATTATATTTTTTATAATCCGATTTCAATATTTTAAAAGACAACACCCTTTAAAAAAATAATAAATGGTAAGTAAAATTCTAGGCACTGGAAAAAGAAATATAATCATATATCTGAGGCTGCCATTAAAAGAAATTAGGTAACATAGGTTTACATTACCACTACTTTGTGCCAAATGAGCATTATATGTTTCTCTGAAGCACTTATAATCAGTACAAAACTTTTTTTAAATTTTAATTCACTTCGAATGTTTATATGGCATTAACATATCAAATTTTATTTTATTTTATTACAAATTTTAGGTTTAATAACGACCATCAAAATGCCCTCTCTCAGATAAAATGAATATGTCACTTAATTAATCATTCGAATTCATAAGTATTGTCATTTCTGCCCAGTAAAACTTTCTGTGGAATCCAGTCTTCATATTCAGATGACTTGACCAAAGTTTAAATCTCCCATTGACTTTCCATTTCTCAAATTTCATTTAGCAATTTCAAACTTCTCAACAGCGGAACGTGAATAGAGTTTTATAACTATAAGAAGATAGTTGTAGATAGATGTGTGTGCGTGTCTCATCATCACAGGAGAATGGCTGGACCGAATTTCATGAAATTCTCAGGATAACCGTGAAATAGTCCCACTTAAAATTTAGTACATGTTTCAAGTTTCTAGGACAGGGGTTATCGATATATTAATAAACAAGAAAGATCAATCATGCATAAAGCACTGATTATGAAACACATTCCAACGTCAATGCAATTTTATATAAACATCTCTAAATTGCGATACATTCCTCGGTAATATTTTTAAAATTATCACAATACTATATTCATTTATTATATTTGAAAACTTAAACCTTCATCGAAAAAAGTGAACTTCATTCAATTGACGGCATTGAAATATAAATTGCCTGGTTTAAACGTCTCTAAAATGCGATACATTCCTCGGTAATATTTTTAAAATTATCATAATACTACAATAATTTATTATATTTGAAAACTTCATCGAAAACAAATGAACTTTATTGAAGTGACGTCATCAAAATATATATCGACTGGCTCTCTCTATAAAAGCAGCATTTCATTCATAAACTTTTTTCTATTCCTTTCATTCATCACAAAACAATAATAATTTCTTTTATTTAAAAATTTAAAACCATTGGAGTGCAAGTAATTTAACTCTATGCTTAAAACTTCATCAAAAAAATCGTCTGCTTCTCTGCGTAAAATCCATGAATGTTTCATTCATATCAGCTATATTGCAGACTCCATGAGCTAAATAATTTTGCGTTAAAAGAAATGCAACAATTCTTATGCAACTCATTCTACATCTTTTGGTGTTTACATTCTCCATAAGTAAAAAGTAGGCTTCGTTGCAGAGATAATCAAATTTAGATGATCATTTAAACTCGAATATATTGTAATTGTGTAGTTTCAAAAAGTAGATGCACAGAATTTAAGCAAATATAAAGCGGTTTTAGGACGGATACAACACTAAATATGAATTAAAAAGGACTTTAAAAATTACGATTTTGACACAAGATGGATACCATATTTTATTTTGTAATGGGTTACTTGACCTCCTCATATAGTGGTCAAGTGATCGCTTTGCATAAAGGGTGTAATTATTATTTTAATTTTTATTTAAAATACTACTGAATATATTTTGATGAATTTTTTTGGTATTTTATGGGATAATTTGAATGTTTCCTAAAACTTTCGAAGCAATTTGTGAATTTTAAATTCGCTTAAAAAATATTTGAAGAATTAGATCCCATAGGGTTCAATTCATTTCATTTTTCAAGGGTTCAATCCAAAACTAATTGAGTGATATTATTCATTTATATTCCCATAAGTCCCACAGACTGTCTGAACAACATACTAACATTTCATTTTGATAAAGTCATTTTTAGGGCTAATGGACAGACAGACAGACAGAATGGATGAACAAAGTCATAAACACTTTTCAACTATGTTGTAAAGTATTAAAAACGAACTACTTATTTGAAGAAAAAATATATCATGTTGCTTAGCAACGGAATTAAATCCAATGTAGTTATACAGCATACGATTTTATTAAATCTTTCCCGATTTAAATATTAAAAAAATGTATATAAATACGAAAGTTGTTTTTGACTGGATTACATGAATTAAGGCCTTAGGGTTTAAATATAATGTGAAAATAATTGGCATTTTTGATTTCTTACGTCATGTGTTTTATTTAGGCAAAGACTTTTCAAAGTAATATATCGTGTTTAACGTATATATTGAGTTTAGCCGATATTTGGAATAGAATTAAAGTAGTACCGGTATATCTTTGAATATCATTTTAGTGCTTTCATTTTGGCATATATTGATTTAAATTTATAAATTTGTTTACAAAAGGAATCAGGACATTTGATTTTTTAGATCTCCCTGTGAAGATAATTTTATTTTTCCAAAACAGATATTCTTATAATTTTAGGAGAATTAAATGAAATGTTTAATATAATGTTTTGCATAACAATATCATTTGGAATGCTATAAGAATTTGCTCATAATTGTGAATTTTAAGTTTCTTTGTGTTATATATTCCATACGAAGAACGGGTATACTGCTAGTCTATTTATAATTTTAAAAATGGTAAATAAATCAAAATTAACTTACATTTTACATACCATCCGAAAAGCTGGTAGAGTTTTAATTACAAAGATTTAATGCACGTCATGTGTGCCACTTGCAAAGAATATGAGTAACATGTTAATTATAACAAATCCTAGTAAAATTGCTTTATTCTTTATGGTAATATAAATTGACATTAGGGTTGTATTAAAACGCGCCATCCATAAACCTCCGAATAGTTTTCTTTTACCACCATACAGATTAAAAATATTATGGTGTTAATTTTATTATCCATGTTCCAGAAAATTTTATAAAAAAATTATTTAAATATAAAATAATAACAAATGTAAAATGTGTTTAAAACAATTGAAAATCTTATTGATTTGAGACTAAAGAAACAAAAGTACATGTTATTTAAATGGATAATATGCACACATTGGATTCAAAACTATAAAAACAAATTCGAACTAGGAATTAAATTAGAGGCAAAGATAGAGGCGGTGATTTATCATAATTATAAAGCACTTCCACTCCAGCTAGAATCTTGTTTTTAAATTTGATCCGTCTCAACTTTCAGGTCAGCAAAAATAACTAATATTTCGGAGATTCGAGTTAAAGGTGACAATGCAAAGGAATAATTAAAAAAAATTCAAAATGTTGGATCAGAATCCAAGTTCTTGTCTCATTCTATTCGTCTCGGCGTCCAGATAAAATAGAAAATCTAAATTTCGAACGAGGGGTAAAGATACAAAGGGATTTTCAAAATACTTATTTCACCTCTCAATAACAATAAATACACAATTTGATATTATTTCGCTGCCAACAATTAAAACTAGTTATCGACGACTGTGATTAAGTGTGTAGGTGTCACATGCCATCATCACCACTAGCCATTGAGAACGCGAGGAGGGCAGTTGAAATGGCTAGTCTTTATTTTTCTACAAATCTTCAATCTAGGGATGCTACTTTTCTGACCTTTTAAAGTAGAGCTAGAAGAGTTGCATTCCTATCCAAAATCAGCTAAACGACATACAATTGAAAGGTAAGCAACGTAGGACTCCATCCAATAAAAATTGGACCATTAAGCAAAAGAAAAGGCAAAATGTTAATACATCCGAGTCAATGGGAAAAATAATAAGTGTTATGTAACACTTATTATACTGTGTATATGGGGAAAATAATAAATGTTATGTAACACTTCTCCTTAAACATAGTATAATGTTACATGTTGTCCCCCGAAAAAGCGCCCAAATTCACCGTTAGAAGCACTGTGCCATAGATCTTATGCATAATCTTTTAACGGTAAACGGAGTATATTCATTGCATTATATAAAAAAAAAAATCATGCGCTGCCCGAATCAGATTTCTTACTTTCCTTATATACATAGTATGATCTATAGAGAGAGTATTGTGACGAGATCAAAAATTCGAATTCGAGTCTTCGACGCAAGAGCACGTTTAACAGCGCCACCTTAAACTTGAGAACTTTCTTGAGGCGATATACGTCTGTAGTGTTAGATATCTCAACGAACGGAGGGTTTTGAACGAAATTGGGTACAAATATTACAACCGGTGGATACTGGAAGCTTACTGATTTTAAACATAAAATAATTAAATAGTTAAAAAAGTAATTAAATAATCAGAACCTTTAATAATTATAAGTAAATGATCCTTTCTTATGTGATTTTTCATTAAAAACGAAGGACACAAACTTTAGAGCGTTAACATGAACTGTTCTCGAGATAGCGTACGTTTTTTTTAAATAAATTATCAAAAATATTACATAAAATTAATAAAAGTATTATCGTAAAATATGTTCACTTTTCAGGTAATATTATGTGACAAATTTGTCAACACCATTCTTATGGATCTAGTTGGTTTCATTCACGACAGAAGATACCCGTGCAATATTTTTACATTTCTACGATCAACAATTTTCCAACAGTTATTTATATAGCTCTTCTCTTCGTCCGTGTGTAACACTTGCGACAAATTAGGCGAACTTGGGAACTAATCTGGAGAAATATTGTCAACGATAACTCATCCAGATTGACGAAAATATAGTAAAAATTGCAAAAATGACACTAAGTTAGCGGAAATGACGCCAAATGGATTACTTCATTATTAAAATATTTGAATATATGGACTCCATTGTTTATTGCGGTTGTTATTACTATTGATAATTGTCAATTGAGAGTTTCCCGAAATATAATTTAATTGGAAACTTCTAAATAGTGTTACATGTTGCCATTCGGAAAAGCGCCCAATGTACAATTCAGCGCTAAAACCATAGTGCCGTGGATCTTATAAATCACCTTTTCACTGTGAAAGAAGTCAATTTATTGCATTATATAAAGTCATGTACTGTCCACACCAGATTTTTTGTTATTGCAATAAACTTTTCTATAGTAGCTTCTATAGTATCTTGCGCTTTAGCTGTGTCACTTTACTTTGAGGTGGAGAAAATTCATGAACTTTGCTTTCATTTTTAAGTAATCTAGAAGTCACTAAATACACGCTTTTTCTAAATAAATAAACTTTCGCGGATTTTGATTATTAAAAATTTTTAATAGTCTCTATTAAATGAGAAATAGGCAAATTAAATTTTAATATTTTTAATTGTATTAAATGAAAATACCAGAAAATACAGCAATTAAAAAAACAAGAAAGATCAATCATGCTTAAAGCAATGACTATGAAACACTTTCCAACTTCAATGCAATTTTATTTAAAAAAGTCGAAAATGCAATACATTCCTCGGTAATATTTTAAAACTCATCACAATACTGCATTAATTTATTATATTTGAAAACTTAAACCTTCATTGAAAAAAATGAGCTTCATTCAAATGACTGCATTGAAATATAAATTGCCTAAATGAATAAATATCTCTAAAATGCGATATATTCCACGGTAATATTTTTAAAACTATCATAATACTACGATAATTTATTATATTTGAAAACTTCATCGAAAACAACTGAAATTAATTCAAATGGCTTCATAGAAAAAATAACACGCCTGGATCCTTCTATAGAAACAGGATTTCATCCATACCTTTCTCCCATTCATCACAATACTATAATAATTTATTTTATTTAAAAATTAAGACCATGGAGCTACAAGTAATTAAACTCTATGCTTAAAACATCATCGAAAAAAATCGTCCTTCTCTTTATAAAATCAATGAATATTTCATTTATATCAGCCATGCAAACTCCATGGACTAAATTATTTTGTGTTAAAGAAATGCAGCATTTCTAATACAACTCATTCTACATATTTTGCTGTTTACATTTTACATAAGTGAAAAATAGGTTTCGTTGTAGAAATAATCAAATTTGGATAATCATTTGAACTCAAATATATTGTATTCGCGTTGTTTCAATATGTAGATACGCAGAATTTAAGCAAAAGTAACGTAGTTTTAGGACGGATACAACACTCAATATGAATTAAAAAGAACTTAAAAAAATCACGATTTTGAAACAAGATGGATGTCATATATCATTTTGAAGTGGGTCATGTGATCGTTTCATATCATGATCACGTGATCGTTTCATATGAGAGGTGTAATTACTATTTTAATTTTTATTTAAAAAAACTACTGAATATATTTCGCTGAATTTTTTTTTATATATTTTATGGAACAATTTGAATATTACCTAAAATTTTCGAAGCAATTTGTGAATTTTAAATCCGCTTAAAAAATGTTTGAAAAATTAGGTCACATAGGGCTCAATGTATTTCATATTTTCAACCCGGGTTCAATCCAGAACTAATTGGGTGATATTATTCATTTATATTCCCATAGGTACTACAGACCGTCTGAACAACATACTAAAATTTCATTTTGATTAAGTCATTTTTACGGCAGTTATCGTGCTAACGGACAGACAGACTGACAGACAGAATGAACAAAGTCATAAACATTTTTAACACTTTACAACAAAGTTAAAAAGTGTTTATGACTTTGTTCATTCTGTCTGTCTGTCTGTCTGTCTGTCTGTCCGTTAGCACGATAACTGCCGTAAAAATGACTTAATCAAAATGAAATTTTAGTATGTTGTTCAGACGGTCTATAGGACCTATGGGAATATAAATGAATAATATCACCCAATTAGTTTTGGATTGAACCCGGGTTGAAAAAATGGAATACACTGAGCCCTATGGGACCTAATTTTTCAAACATTTTTTAAGCGGATTTAAAATTCACAAATTGCTTCGAAAATTTTAGGCAATATTCAAATTGTTCCATAAAATATATAAAAAAAAATTCAGCGAAATATATTCAGTTGTTTTTTAAATAAAAATTAAAATAATAATAACACCTCTTATATGAAGCGATCACGTGTCCATGATATGAAACGATCACATGACCCACTTCAAAATGATATATGGCATCCATCTTGTTTCAAAATCGTGATTTTTTAAGTTCTTTTTCATTCATATTGAGTGTTGTATCCGTCCTAAAACTACTTTATTTTTGCTTAAATTCTGTGCATCTACATACTGAAACAACGCAAATACAATATATTTGAGTCTAAATGATTATCCAAATTTGATTATTTCTACAACGAAGCCCATTTTACACTTATGTAAAATGTAAACAGCAAAATATATAGAATGAGTTGTATTAGAATTGCTGTATTTCTTTAACAAAAAATAATTTAGCCCATGGAGTCTGCATGGCTGATATGAATGAAATATTAATTGATTTTATAAAGAGAAGGACGATTTTTTTCGATGAAGTTTTAAGCATAGAGTTTAATTACTTGTAGCTCCATGGTCTTAATTTTTAAATAAAATAAATTATTATAGTATTGTGATGAATGGAATGACTGGGGGAAAGTTATGAATGAAATGCTGTTTTTATAGAGAGATCCAGGCTTGTTATTTTTTCTATGACGTCATTTGAATTAATTTCAGTTGTTTTCGATGAAGTTTTCAAATATAATAAATTATCGTAGTATTATGATAGTTTTAAAAATATTACTGTGGAATGTATCGAATTTTAAAGATATTTAAACCAGGCAATTTATATTTCAATGCCGTCATTTGAATGAAGTTCATTTTTTTCAATGAAGGTTTAAGTTTTCAAATATAATAAATTAATGTAGTATTGTGATAAGTTTTAAAATATTACCCAGGAATGTATTGCATTTTAGACTTTTTTAAATAAAATTTCATTGAAGTTGGAAAGTGTTTCATAATCAATGCTTTAATCATGATTGATCTTTCTTGTTCAACTTTGTTGTAAAGTGTTAAAAATGTATCAATTTGACGTCGTCTACTCTATATCACGATTCCCTACTTCCACCTGAAATACAAATGAATTTTCTGAAATTCTTGCGAAGGAATATATTGATTCATATTTGTTTACAAACAACTTATAATAAAACTGTAACTTTTCCACATAGAATTATTATAGGGCGCGGTAACCCAGTGGTTAGTGCGCGGGTGTAGCACTCGGTAGGCCCGGGTTCGATTCCCGCCACTGTCAAAACTGCCGTCGTGTTCACGCGGAGTACGATCACGTTAAACATGTGGGTCCGTAAGTCCTTCCGAGAGATTAGTGGTAGGGGAAGGAGAGTGCGGTCCCTGTGGATGTCTCCCCCACTGGGTCTCGATCTAAATTCGGGTGGCACTTCTCGGCCGTTCAAACAGTTACCTTACACCTTTCTGGTATGTCGGACGGTCTGGGTCTCAACAACAACAACATAGAATTATTATGTACAGTTCAAGCTGCTGTTAATGCAGTAAAGCTCACAAAACTTCGTTTATGGCAACAATCAACACAAAATAATCTCAACTGGTTTCAATTGGAATCATTCGTCATGACAAGCAAGAAGTGTAAGCTTCGCTTCAAAACGAAGATCGGTAACTGATCTTTCGAATAGAAAAAGTGATTGATGCAGGGAAAGTAAAAGGAAGAATGTAGTAAAATCCTCAAAGGAAGTATGTAGTAGGACACTATGAATAAATTTTCTCATAGTATCCTACTACTCATTTGTTCCTCCATGGTTTTTTGCTTTTCTCCTCCCTTCATTAGAAATCCCTTTTGATTCCGAGTATCTTACTACTTGTTCTTCCCTAATTAGGTTTACCTCTTTTTTACTCCTTTTGCCGTTGGCAACCTCCTTTCCCTGCTTTAGATGAGTTTCCAGTTCTAACAGCATTTGCCGAGCATGCTTGGGCAAGTGAAGGTTGCGCTCCTTGCTTGTTCTAACAAAGTAACCTGTTTTTTGCCTTAGAAAAATCGGTTGGCACTGTTAATTTTATAGGTGTTGTTTTAAACGTAATTTTATTAGTTTTATAAAAATATTGGATTAATGAAGCAACTCACTTTTATTCAAAATGACGCGTTGTTTTTATTAACTATTAGCTATTTAATGAATCAATGAAATTTGTTACTGGATAGAATTAGTGAGTATATCAAAAATCTCCCTTTTAAAATATTCATGAAGAGAAGTCGCTGTTAAGAAGTGTGTCATGTATGATACGATTGCTAATACAGATTTACCTTGTTAATCAGTATCACGAAACAAAAAAATCTGGTGTGGACAACACATGACTTTCCTTATATAATATAATGAATTTACTACTTTTACATTAAAAAGATAGGTTGTTCTTATAGTAGATACTAATATTCTTTCCAAGATATTGAATTTTCGACAATTAGTCGTCATTTTCATTGATTTAGCGTGATTTTTATCCATTTGGAGAGATTTTCGTTAATTTGGCAACATTTCAAAAACTCGCCAAACTGGCGACATTCCGCCAAATTCGTCTCCAAAATCTCGCCAAGCGTTATGGACGAAGAAATAAGTTAATCTTACAGCAGATAAATGACTATTGGCGCACAAATACAAAAGTATTACGCAAAGTATCTTTTTTCATGGAAAGAGCTAGAGATCCACGAAAATGATGTCATCTAATTTATGGCATGGTATTACATATGAAAAGTGAACATGTTTCTCCATAGGAAATATTTTTTTTTATTTGATATGACTTTTTGATATTTTTTTTGAAAAATGTTCAATATCTCGAGAACGGTTTGTGTTAGCGTTTTAAAATTTATGTCAATCGTTTTCTAATGAAAAATTACATAAGAAATGTCTATTTTCGTAACTTTATTAGTGGTTTTGATTTTTTGACGATTTTTTCAAAATTTCATTCGAAAATTTAGGGGGGTTCTGAACATTCGATTGCGTATAATAACAATAGGCGTCCAGTGTGTACGGATTGTGATTTTTGTAACAAATTTGGTTCGAATCGGTCCATTCGGTCGTCAGTTATCGTCTCCACAGACTCACTGACACACACACACACACACACACAGACATCATTTCAAAAATGTTTGATTCGTGATCAGGGATGCTTGAAACGTGCTCTCCCGTCGAAACCTCGAATTCGAATTTTCGATCCCGTCACAATACTTTCCTTATACATTATGTATATAAGGAAAGTAAAAACATCTCCAATAAGTTGAGAATAAGAAATAAAATTTTGAACTCCAGAACAGAAATAAATTTGGAACTCATGTTAGTTTTAAATGTCATTTCATACTTGCTTATCTGCCTTAAAGTAAGAACTTCGGAAAACGAAAAGTAAATATTTTATTATAAGTTTCTTTAAGTCGAGATGGAAAAGTTTTCTTCTACGATCGGAGATAATAAAAGGACTCTTCAAGTGGAAAGTTAATTACCAAAGTTTAACTACCCAGTTACCGTCCGAAGGGTCTTTGTTCAGACGGAGAACAATAAATGTTTAAAAAAAACAGCGAGTGAATCTTTCTCGTTCTAAATGGATGCAAAATATCATTCCTTTCGCATATTTCGAATGGGAAAATGTTGATGTGTGTTATGTGTGACAATGATACAAAGTACCATTTTATTACCAAGGAATCATTTTTGCTTTCTTTTTATATATTTCTTTCTTTTTAACACTTTACAACATAGTTGAAAAGTGTTTATGACTTTGTTCATTCTGTCTGTCTGTCCTTTCGCACGATAACTGCCTTAAAAATGGCTTTACAAAAATGAAATTTTTATATGTTGTTGAGACTGTCTATGCGACGGACATATACGAATGTAAATGAATAATATCAGCCAATTAGTTTTGGATTGAACCCGGATAGAAAAAATAAAATACGTTGAACCCTACGCACATAATTCTTCAAACATTTTGTAAACGAATTTAAAATTCACAAATCGCTTCGAAAATTTTAGAAAAATATTTAAATTATCCCATAAAATATATAAAAAAAACTTGAGAGAAATAGGGTCGGTAGTTTTTTAAATAAAAATTAAAATAATAATGACACCCATTTAATATGGAGAGATCACGTGACCCACTTCAAAATAAAATAGGGCATCCATCTTTTTACCAGAGTAAAAATCGCGATTTTTGAAGTTCTTTCAAATTTATGTTGAGCGTTGCATCCGCCTCAAAATCGCTTATATTTTTACGTATTTTCTGCGCATTTATATTCTGTGCCAAAGCAATTACAATATTTTTGAGTTTAAATGATCATCCAACTTTGATTATTTCTAGAACGAAGACTCATTTTAATGGACGTAGAATGTAAACAAGTGATTGTAAGATGAGTTGTATAAGAATTGTTGAATTTTTTTCACGCAAAATTATTTAACTCTGGAGTCTGGAATAAAAATGTATGAATGAAATACTCACAGCTTTTACATAGAGAACCAGATGGTTTATATTTAGATGACGTCATTTGAATACAGTTCATTTTTTATGTTGAAGTTTTAAGTTTTCAAGTAAAATAAATTATTATAGTTATGTGATCAATAAAAAAATATCGTCGCTGAATGTATAGCATTTTAGAAATATTTAAATAAATTCGGAGTTGGAAAGTGTTTCATAATCAATATTTTATGCATGATTGATCTTTCTTGTTATAATTTTACTTTTAGAATATAGTATAGAAAAAGTATTCTTTGTCACAAAAATTTTCGAGTTCGAGATTTGGATGCCAATATATGTTTTAAAACCTTCTGAGGATGTTTTCACTATTTCTGGAGTGATGGTCGTCTGACTGTATGTGTGTGGTCAATTTCTTGTGCATACGATAGCGGCTATGTATATTAATGGATTTTCACGAAATTTAATATCCGGATTTGTTATCAAAAATCTAGAATTAGTTAGAATTTTTTCAAATTTGAATGAAAACTCCGAAATGAATTCGAGATATTGCAATTTTTTTAACCTGGCAGCATTGGACAAAATTGGACTTATATATGACTTATATATGATTATATTGGACTTATATATGATCTTTTGGGCTTATAATGATGCATAAAAGGGTTTATTCATGGCTCTATGATGACGAGACATAATAGTTGCAATCATTGTTTCGAAAAATAGCCGCGATACAATTTTTTTTGTTCGCGACGTCATCAGCTCCTACGGGGGCAAGTTCCCCTGCAGGGTACATTGTCAAGTATAGTATCAATCGAAATATTTTTCCAATCCCTTTAAAGTGAAAGGTAACACGCTATAATTGTAATCATTTGGACCCACAATACCGAATTTTAATCATTTTTCTTGTAAAAATTTGAAAAAGAAAATTATTATGAGTAAAAGATGGATTTTTGTAAGAAAATCGAGTTAAGCCACACTTCAATTAATTTTATATAGTCAAACCTGCCTTAAAACGGAAGCGACTTTTCCGTTTCGAAAGGGTTTTCGTTTCATGCAGGTTATTTCAGAAAAAGCTAAATTTAAGGTTTATCTGGAAATACAGATAAAACCAAACGATATACTTTCGACTGTGAATAATTTACTCACGTTATCATCTACTTCAAAATGGCAGCAAGTGCATACATACTCCAGACCGAGTGCAACACATGTTCGTCAATAAATTTTTGTTTATGTTATTCCCATTAGATGCGGTAAGAAATTATGTTATTTTAAAATAGCAGCAATGACTCTTTATACACAATATTTTAATCTGATTAGGCTTGTTAATTAAAATGTAATGCAAAAGAGATATATCCCACACTTAGCGACGTTTCTCCCAAAGTGACTGAACAAGTTGTTCCTGCATCCGCCATTATTCCTCCGTCACTTACGGAATGGAATATTAAAACTGATTACATGCAATCGAAACTGAAAATATGATAATAAAAATTATTTTCAGTGGCAAGATTAAAACTAATCGTGCCTACCTATTGCAAATATTTCGGGGCAATTTAAATATATATCAATTTCGTTCAAAAATGTGTAAAGGACCTTACTGTCTCAACTGGGAATCAAACCACAGATCTTCATACTGACCAGCCGAGGCTCTACTGCTGAGCTACTGGAACGGAACTGCAAGCTTTTATCACTGCTTGCAAGCTTTCATCGGTGAACTCTGTAGTCTCCACCCTCTAATGTTAGTTTGGTGTGCAATTGACAATCTAGCTGACCACTTCCAACTATTTTTACTCCAGATTAGTCTCACGCTGCTATTTTTGTCCTCCGGTTTAGCCTCTTGCGTGGTTTTTGACATCTATGTGAAATCAGCGCACTTCTACTGAATCTGTGCTAGTCGTATAAGGGTCGCTTTCAGATCTCCGACATATTTGCACTAACCTACAGAGTTGATTTGTTCGAGTGCCATTGTTGTCTCCAACCAGGAAGCAAACGACAGATTTTCGCACCGGTCAGTCGACGCTCTACCGTCGGGCTATTGGGATGGAATTGCAAGCTCTTACAGTCGACGTGGACTGCGCAAATATAGCTCAAGTAGCCATGCCAACTAACTAACCTGGATCTTCAAAGGCGTTTACACTATCATTAATCATCCAACATTTCATCAAATCATCCAAAAATATAATATTTGTTGCTTTAATCAATAATACCATATAATAATAGCATAAATTACCCATACCGGTAAAGAATACCGTATAAAATATCTTCAAAAACAATATTTTAGTATACATCTAATACGCACGAGATAAGCATAAAAATAAAACTCAAACGATCACTTACAATTATTAACTTTCAGTGAATTAAAGTTTTCTCGCGATTTTTCATGGATATAGTTGTAATATAACGTTTATTGAGTTACGTAGTATTACTGCTTCGTACTTATACACTTCTTTTGTAAATGGATATGGTCTTTTGAATATATTAGCGAAAGTTCGCTATGTATCTCTCGACTGCCCCACGATTTTTACCGCCCCCCTCTTCCCTGATAAAATTATTGCCCTAGTTATAACCAAACATAGAAGCTAGATTTCATTTTTCAGCATTAAGCTCTATAAGGAAGTAATGTAATGTTTTGACAAGGGGGTATAGCCCCCCCCAACCCCCTTTCTATGCCACTGTGGCTTGTGTCCATAAGCTTTTCGAAGTTTCCCTCTATTTCTACTAATCTGATTTTAAGAACACGGAAGGGCATGCAAAAGCTTTTCTAGCTTCTAACTTGATTTCTCCCTTACTTATATTCTCAAACTTGGAAGGATTGCAAACTAAAGGTGAATATTTCATCACATTCTCATCACTTTCTTTAAAAGAAAAGATAAATACTTTATCCAAAGAGTAAGTCGCGTTTAGAGTCAATAAAAACTTCGTCTGAAAAGTTTTATTTTTTTAACCAAAGTTTAACAGTCCACGGTTATTGTTAGAAAGTTTCTTTTTTTTTCAGTGATGAGCATTAAAAGTTTAAAAAAGGTATAATTTAGTGATCGTACAGAAAGAATGGCCAGTTTTCAGAAAACGTTTGAAACCTCATAAAATAGTTTTATCATGGCTTGCTTATGTCAAACTCTGTCCGAAAATGCCTTGAATATCTTAATTGAATATCGAGAAGAACTAATACTTTTTGAATAACTAATACATTTTGATTTATTTTTAATTGATCTAAAATCTAAAGTATGTAGGATATGTAAAGGTGTTATGAGGGGTTCAAAAATACTATCCTCACATTATACTTTATAACATTCCTTTCCTTAAATGTACACGTTCTAAGCATCTCCGAATACAAATAAAGAATTTTTTCAGTGATGCCTGTCTGCTTATGAACCGGTGGAAGAGATATGCTTATCGAACAAATTGAACAAATATTATGAATTCTGGTATCATTAAAATATAGTATTCGGTTAAATTATCAAAAATAAGAGTATTATTTTATATAACTATAGTAGCTGAAAGGCACTAATTGGATCACTCTTATTCGCTCTTTAAATGTAATTCATATTTTCATGCCGCTTTTTCTATGCATTTTATTAAAATACACTTATATGAAATACATTTTGTTTCAGTAGCAAAACATTTTATCTTAGTGCAATGCACATAAAAATAATAATAAAAGGGGAAGAACAAAGGAAGAAAAAAGAACAGATTTACATCCATGCAGCCGTCCCTGTGGATGCCTCCTCCACTGGCTTCCGGTCTAAATTGGGTGGCACTTCCCGACCGTCCAAACAGTTACCTTACACCTTTCTGGTAGGTCGGACGGTTTGGGTCTCAACAACAACAACACCCATGCTGCCCTCCATGTATGGTAGTTATTTGTATCGTCAATGAAAAAATGACGCTATTGCGAATACGCGACGTGGAAATTGCGAAGCACCACACGGCATTGGTGTGAAAGGTGAACTTCAGCTCCGAAGATTCGTGAGGGCCGATCACCGCTATACAGTGACTCACTGGCCGAATGAACTAGAGAGCTACCGGAAGTGTGTCTCAAATAACAGTTCAGCAAACCCTGCTGCATGTGAACGTCCGAGCATACAAATGGTTACTGAACCTATGCTAACGACGGTGCATCGGCAAAAAGGGCTTACTTTGCACGGCAGTATCGGAATTGGACCTCTGCTGATTAGCAAAAGATTGCCTTCTCCGATGAGTCACGTTTTCTGTTTCATCGAACAGATGAACGTTGGCGTATAGGGACAGAGTACATACCAGCGAGCCCTGCTAACCAACTAGGGTTTATAGCATTCAGTGGGACATCGAGGCGCAACCACTTCATCTCTTTTCCAGCAAAGCCGCAACCTCGGTCGCGAAACACGGCGGAATCATTCACCGGGCAGGGGCCGAAGGCGCCTGCCGGGCCCGACTCCGGTCACCGGCCAGACCTGGGCCCAGGGCATAAATAGCCACAGTCCCGTGATCCGGCCACCTGGAAGAGTCCGGGGACTGCCTATCGTCACTTCCGCGATTGCATCCGTGAGTCATCAGCAGCGAGGTTGAGATACCCCCGGATTAATTTACCCCCCAGTTTGGAGGATCAAGGCTACAGAGCCAACATCCGAAACCACCATCTTGGGTGGCCCGCCCCGGGGGGGAGTTGGCGTATAGGGCGTGAAAGGTCGGAAAACAAACACTCATCATCCATTTGCTGGAAGAACATAAGGGGTGGAGTCAGCGCTATAGTCTGGGGAATGTTTTCGTGACATTTTTTGGGCCCACGCATACCTATGGCAGGCAATATGAACCGAATTAGTTATGAATCCATCTTTGCAGACCACGTACACCCATACATGCTGATTGTCTTTTATCTTTACTGGTGTGGATGGGATCTACCAGTACGACAATGCGACGTGTCACACAGCGAGAACTGTCCGAGATTGGTTGGGGGAGTACGATGAAGACTTCACAGTACTTCCCTGGCTTCCTGATTCCCCAGACATAAACCCAATTGAGATCTGTGGAACCACCTCGATCGGGTTGATTGCTGTATGGAATTCTCCACCACGCACCCTCCAGCAGCTGTCAGATGCACTACAACCAGCATGGCTCCACATACCTGTGAACACCACCTTTCAGCATCTTATTGAGTCACTCCCAGCCCGTCTAGCTGCTGTTCTCGTTACACACGGCGGTTATTCCGGATATTAGTTGGCGGTCACAATAATGTGACTGGATTGTGTATTTTGTATCGATTACTCTTGAGATATACTATAAAATAATTCATAAGAGAATATAGGGGATCCCGTTCCTCACTTTAGTGCCATGTTTGAATATAAACACTGTCTTACACAGTGTTACAAACACACAGTGTTTGAATACAAATACTGCATATCTTAATCAATGGCCAAGTATTCAGATAATAAAGAAAAAATCTGAAATGCTTTCCATAGCTTTTTATGCTGAAAGTGATGCGTTTTATCACACCTCATGAATAAACGAGAGGTTCATGTTTATTCATAGATATGGCAGCGTAAGAAAGCTTTGAATTATTCATCGTCAGAGATCGGAACCTTTTTGAGGAAAAATTATTTTGGGAGACGGAAAGAAATTCCTAAACCCAAACACTCAGGCTAATTAAATAAAGTTTTTGTAAGAATTAAAATTCTTATACATAAGACTATTATTTAAAGTAGTGATATTCTAATTCCTAACATTTGATACATTTCATATACAATTAATTAAAAAAGTTACTAGCAATTTTTTTAAAAAGTTTGTACCTATCGTATCTCTGTTGGTGTTGAGAACATTTTCTCAACCGATTTAAGCGAAATGTCGATCGCGTCTCTGTTCGTGTTAAGAACATTTTATCACCTGATTTAAGTGAATTACCCTTCGTGTCGCTGTTCTTCTAAAGTCTGTTTGAGTGAGAATTAGTTATTTTGCGTGCCGTTTGTGACTTTTGAGGTGTGCCTCGTTCACATCTTGAAATCATTGCTAATCTTCCCAAGAGTCACCAAGCACATGCGTCACATTCACAATGGCAGTCAATTTTACAAACTTAATAAAAGCACATATAATGCACATGATTAGATATATAGTTATATTAGATGTATATTCTATAAATAATAAACACTATTAAGATTAAAAATCTACAACATCCCATAAGCGTCTTTTTTTGCTTGTCCTATTACAATTAAGTAATAGCAAAATAAAGAGGGCGATAGAAAGTCCAGAAATTCTTGAAGGTATCGACGGTAAATAAAGGTTTGGAAACACATGGATTAACTGAACCTGCTGTGCTGAGTATTTGAATGAACAATGGTTTAAAACATAATACTTTTGATTATCGTTTCATATCATTGCCTGATTATCGTTTCATGTCATTGCCTGCTGGCGTGACAAGTTTTCCATTGAGTTCAGTTCAAACGTACTTACAAACATTTTATCAACTGATATAAATAAATATATTTTAAAAAGAAAATGAGACATTTTTTCCTTTTTAACACTTTACAACATAGTTGAAAAGTGTTTATGACATTGTTCATTCTGTCTGTCTGCCTGTCCGTTAGCACGATAACTGCCGTAAAAATGACTTTATCAAAATGAAATTTTAGTATGTTGTTCAGACGGTCTGTGGGACCTATGGGAATATAAATAAATAATATCACCCAATTACTTTTTTATTGACCCCGGGTTGAAAAAATGAAATACATTGAACCCTATGGAACCTAATTTTTCAAACATTTTTTAAGCAAATTTAAAATTGACAAATTGCTTCGGAATTTTTAAGAAATATTCACATTATACCATAAAATATATAAAAAAATTTTCAGTAAAATATGTTAGGTAGTTTTTTAATTAAAAATTATTTAATATAGGGAGAAAAACAAATTCAATTAAATTCTTACTTTTGGGATATTCTCCAGAAAGAAAAGAGACATATATTATATAATAAATATCTTTCCAAGAGTTCAATTATCTTGTATATCAGAGAGGCTTCACATTTTAAAATAAATTTGGTAGATAAAATTTCTCAAAATTTTTTTTAATTTTATATAACTCTTCATAATATACTTACTTGATGGCATTTTTAATGCACTTTCGCACGTCCTAGAGAGTTAAAATGTGGTACACAACTTAAATTTGTTGAACATTTTATTCTACAAAAATTTGGTGGATCTTTAAATATAGATCCTACATTTTTTTCGAAATGGCCTGCAAATAATCCCCCCCGTTCACTTCTATAAATCATTGTTGTAATATTGTTAAAAATTCTGATGTGGGCAGCACATGTAACTTTCCCTGCAGACTCATATTCACCTTCTCTTTATTTCTTCAATAATAATTTGAGTTTATCTGCACAAAATAACAGCCATAAGTATTTTAAATGACATTGAATTTACACGTTAAACTTAAATTTGGTTCTCATTTGATAGCTGAACTTATGGTCAAAGGTGGCGTAGCGAAAACGTGAAAAAACTAGAATATCTCAAGAACGGCTAGTCCTAGAGTAATGGGGTTAGTCTTATTCTTTTTGTTGTCAAAAATCACGTATAAAATAGGAATTTTATTGATATAATTGAGCACACGTAGTCTTTTATTTTTATAGTTAACGATTTTTGCGGCCATTTCGCAAAAATAGCCCGTTCCTTTTTCCCGAATCGTACTAGAATAACCTACAAATGATTTATATACCAAATTTTGTTAAATTTTGTATATAAATCACTTGTAGGTTATTGAAATATTATACACCAAATTTTGTTAAATTTGTTCCATTAGTTTTTAGCTAGAGTGGATAAAGGCAATTTCTGCCGGTCATTTCGCAAAGAAGGCAGATTCTTTTATTACGAATAGTACTATAATCTAATGAACATCACGGTTTCCTACAAAAAACGTACCAAATTTTATGAAATTTGGTCCATTAGTTTTTCAATTAGAGTGGATGTAATATCCTCACAGACACACAGAAACATACACAGATATACCCTTACACACACAGCCGTCTTCCTAAAAATAGTTTTTTCGTGTTCTAGAAGTCCCAAAACGTGTAGATCCTTCAAAAATTCGAGTTCGGATCTTCGGCACGATTCCAATACTTTGAATACATACACACACACACATATATATTATCTGTGTATCTGTGTATTATCTGTGTATCTAAATTCCGTGCCTACGCAATTACAATAGTTATGATTTTAAATGATCCCTAAACTTTTATTATTTATTCAACGAAGCCTAATTCTAACTTATGCAGAATGCAAATATCTCAAGCGATTGTAAGGTGAGTTACACAAGAATTGCTGATTTTTTTTCACACAAAATTATTTAGCTCTGGAGTCTGGAATACATGTTATATGAATGAAATATTCATTGATTTTGCATAGAGAATAAGGTGATTCATATTTCAATACAGTTTTAAATATTTAAGTATAATAAATTACTGTAGTACTGTGATAATGTAAAAGATATCACCTCTGAATGTATCACATTTTAGAAATTTTTAAATAAAATTGCATTTCATTTGGAAAGTGTTTCATAATCAATGCTTATGAATGATTGATCTTCCTTGTATTATTTATTACATCACATTTCCCCCCAGATTCAAAACTCTTATTTTAAATATTTTTATTGCCATATTTAGTTAGATAAATATAATTCTAACTTAGTTTTTAACACTTTACAATATAATTGAAAAGTGTTTATGACCTTGTTCATGCTGTCTGTCTGTCTGCCCGTTAGTACGATAACGGCCGTAAAATTGAATTTATCAAAATGAAATTTTAGTATGTTTTTCAGATGGTCTGTGGGACCTATGGGAATATAAATGAATAATATCAACCAATTAGTTTTGTATTGAAGAACCCGGGTTGAAAAAATGAAATACATTAAACCCTATGGGACCTAATTTTTTAAACATTTTTTAAGTGAATTCAAAATTCACAAATTGCTTCGAAAATTTTGGGAAATATTCAAATTATCCCATAAAATATATAAAAAAAATTTCAGTAAAATATGTTAAGTAGTTTTTTAAATAAAAATTATGTAATATAGGGAGAAAAACAAATTCAATTACATTCCGACTCTTACTATATCCTCCAGAAAGTAAAAAGAGATATATTATATAATGAATATCTTTCCAAGAGTTGAATTACTTATATATAAGAGAGGTTTCACATTTTAAAATAAATATAGCAGATAACAATTTTTCAAATTTTAAATAAAATAAATTATAGTATTGTGATGAATGAAACGCAGCTTTTATAGAGAGGCGATTTGTATTTCGATGACGTCATTTGAATAAAGTTCATTTGTTTTTAAATATAATAAATTTTTGTAGTATTATGATAATTTTAAAAATATTACCGAGGAATGTATCGCATTTTAGAGATGTTTAAACCAGGCAATTTATATTTCAATGCCGTCAAATGAAGTTCATGCCGTTGAACTTCATTCAATGCCGTTGAATGAAGTTCATTTTCTTCGATAAGTTTTCAAATATAATAAATTAATGTAGTATTGTGATAATTTTAATAATATTACCGAGGAATGTAACACCTTTCAGAGATGTTTATATAAAATTGCATTGAAGTTGGAAAGTGTTTCATAATCAATGCTTTATGCATGATTGATCTTTCTTGTTATTAATACTTTACAACATAGTTGAAAAGTGTTTCTGACTTTGTTAATTCTGTCTGTCCGTTAGCACGATAATTGCCGTAAAAATGACTTTATCAAAATGAAATTTTAGTATGGTGTTCAGACGGTCTGTGGAACCTATGGGAATATAAATTAATAATGTCACCTAGTTAGTTTTGGATTGAACCCGGGTTGAAAAAAAAATACATTGAATCCTATGGGACTTAAATTTTCAAACATATTTTAAGCGGATTTAAAATTCACAAACTGCTTCGAAAGTTTTAGGAAATATTCAAATTATCCATAAAATATATAACAAAAATTCAGCAAAATATATTCAGTAGTCTTTTAAATAAAAATTTAAATAATAATTACACCTTTTATATGAAGAGGTCACATGACCACTATATGAAGAGATCACGGGATCCACTTCAAAATAAAATATGGTATCCATCTTGTGTAAAAATCGTGATTTTAAAGTTCGTTTTAATTCATATTTAGTGTTGTATCCGTCCTAAAACAGCTTTATTTTTGCTTAAATCCTATGTATCTACATACTGAAACAACGCAATTACAATATAGTTGAATTTAAATGATCATCCAACTTCGATTATTTCTACAACGAAACCTAATTTTCACTTATGGAGAATGTAAATACCAAAAGATGTAGAATGAATTGTATAAGAATTGCTGCATTTCTTTAACGAAAATTATTTAGCTCATGGAGTCTGCAATATAGCTGATATCAATAATTTTAATTCATTCATTTTACACAGAGAAAAGACGATTTTTTCGATGAAGTTTAAAGCATAGAGTTTAATTACTTGTAGCTCCATGGTCTTAAGTTTTTAAATAAAATCTAAAATTTATGTCAATCGTTTTCTAATGAAAAATTACATAAGAAATGTCTATTTGCGTAACTTTATTAGCAATTTTGATTTTTTGACGATTTTTTCAAAATTTCACGCGAAAATTTAGGGGGGTTCTGAACATTCGATTGCGTATAAAAACAATAGGCTGCCAGTGTTTACGGATTGTGATTTTTGTACCAAATTTCGTTCAAATCGGTCCTTCGTTCGTCAGTTATCGTCTCCACACACACACACACACAGACATCACTTCAAAAATGTTTGATTCGTGATCAGGGATGCTTGAAACGTGGTCTTCCGTCGAAAACTCGAATTCGAATTTTCGACCCCGTCACAATACTTTCCTTATACATTATGTATATAAGGAAAGTAATAAAAAATACTGACAAAGTCAATATCTTCATTCTCCTTAGTGTTGCGACACTTAAAAAGAATGGCTATTAATAAGCAATTAATTATCCCGCGACTATAAACTGAATGTAACTGGACACTCCATACGTCCGGGTGGTAAAATGAAATCGATCCAAGGATATTATATTCTAAGCTGCTCTTAAAAAAGAGTCTTTGAAGATCTTCAAATACCTAACCGTTTTCATCAAATAGATGAAAAAAATGTGTGCTCTTTCATTCGTACTCATTATTCGTTTGTGCACAACGAGTTCTTGTAAAATTGCATTGAATAAAAATATCTGGTGTGGCCATCGAGTGGTTTTCCCTACATAATACAATGGCGTTATTTCTTTCATATTGAAATAATTATGTGCAAGTTCCACAGCACAGTGTTTTACTATTTTGTACAGTCGTACGAATTTTCGGAAAAAATATACGAGCGATATCTCCGGATTCGGAAGTGGAAATTACTTGTGACTGCCGCCCCCTACTTTCTCTGGAATTTGATTCTGAATCCATATCAGTCATCATCTACATCTATATGGGGATTCATCATAAAATGTATCCAATATATATATACACTATATGATCAAAAGTATCTGGACACTTTGGATATTAGAATATTTTTTAAATTTCTAAACAAATACTTGGCGAAGTGTTCTGTAACTTTTGAGAGGTAAAGCACATGCTTGAACGCACACTTTCTAGTAAAGTTTCGGGGACATGTGCATTTAGGGGACCACCAAGATATTGAAAAAGGGGGAAAATATATTTGATCACCCTGTATCATAAAAAGCTGGAAATGATGTGTAACTTTCATAATATAGTTAACTAGCCTTGTTCAATGTGTATAAGCATTTTCATAAAACAAAAACGTATATTCATGAAGATATAAACGTTTCTTTAAAAAAAACATATTTTGTTACCTGTATTTTGCTTACAATATCCATAGGTTTCAATCATATTTCACGAAACTTACATTGACATCACGAAACAGAACATTTGTCAACGTCCAGGAAAACATTACACTTCAATGGAAAATTAAAGCATTGAATATACGATGAATATAAGCATTTGATAGCATTGAATATAAGCATTTGAAGAAACTAAGTTTTTACTGCGCAGACGCGAAACATAACAATAGTTTTCTTTAATGATTTTGTAATGAATACTGTAGGGCAACTTCTATAAAAGAAATCCATTGTAATATCGTGAAAATTCACAAAGATATCGACGATATAGTGATTAGTTTTTCTCTGATTCTCTGAAAGTACCTGGAAAATAAGGGGGTTTCCACAAATTGACAGTTTAAATAGTAAATCATAAGATAGTTAAACTGGAGTAAATACTATTAACTAATATACTAAATACATATACATGATCTGATTAAAATTATCCGAACCTGTATGTTTTGCTTTTCCTTCAGAAAAGTCACAAATTATTATGATGTGGGGTTACCTTTTGTTGCAATGGCGGCTGCCACTCTATCAGGAAGGCTATCCACTGGTTTCTGGAATGTTGCAGCAGGAAATGCACGCCATTCTTTTAAAAGAATACTAGTCAGCTCTTCCACCGATGTGGGGCAATTTGGCCTAGCTCGCAGTCGACTTTCCAATTCATCTCACAGGTGTTCTATGGAATTGAGATCTGAGCTCTGAGCAGGCCAATCCAATTCCTCAACATCCGTGTCAACAAACCAGCTCTGCACAGCCCGAGCTTTGTGGACAGGAGCTCGATCTTGTTGAAACAAGAATGAACCCACTCTAAACTGTTGCCACAATGCAGGCAGCATGAGATTGTTCAAAATGTCGAGATATCCTACCGTCTTCAGAGTTTTCTTCACAGGAATAAGAGATCCAAGCCCGAACCATGAGAAACAGCAACAAACCATTATGCTTCCACCACCAAACTTAACTTGCTGCACAATACAGTCACGTAACAGGCGTTCACCCGGCATTCTTCACACCCAAACTCTATCATCGGATTACCAGAGAGTGTACCGTGATTCGTCGCTCCATAACACTTGACGCTATTGCTGAAGGCTCCATTTTTTGCGCGCTTTGCACCGCTGTAAGAGAAGCTTGACATTGGTTGCGGTAATGCTTGGTTTATATGCAGCTGCTCGCCCATGAAAAGCAAATACTTCGTAGCTCCCAACGAACTGTCATTGTGCTAACGTTGCATCCAGAGGCTTTCTGAAATTCCGATCAAACTATTTCCGCCGATTGCATACTGTTTGCTTTCACAACTCTCTTAAGCACTCTGCGGTCGCTTTCTACTAGACGGAATGGTCGACCAGGTCGTACATTCACAGTTGTAGCGCCTGCATATTTCCACTTCACGGTAACATCATTTGCGGTGGAACAGGCCAGTCGTAACATGACAGAAATCTCACGAACAGATTTTCCACAGCGATGACAACGAATCCCTTAACCACGTTCAAACTCATTTAGCTCGCGTTTTCTTCTCATTTCATTTTCCTGGCTTTGAAATTAAATTTGTTAACTCGTCTGACTTCTTTTATACTTGTTTGAGAGCTAGAAATTTGACGTCACTGGCAGAATCCACCACGTACAGGGGTGTCCGGAGACTTTTGATCATTATTTGCATAAAATTGGACTAGTTCATTTTCAGAGCAGTGGTGTCCTATAAATTTGTGAAATGTCAATTTGCGGTACACCCTTATCATCTAGGTACTTTCAGAGAGTCAGAGAAAAACTGATCACTATATCGTCGATATCTTTGTGAATTTTCACGATATTCCAGTGGATTTTTTTTATAGAAGTTGTCCTAAAGTATTCGCTGCAAAATCATGAAAGAAAACTATTGCTATACTTCACGCCTGAGTAGTAAAATATTAGTTTCTTCAAATGCTTATATCTCATCTTATATTCAATGCTTTAATTTTCATTTGAAGTATAATGTTTTTCTTGGACAAATGCTCTGTAAGTTTCGTGAAATTTGATTGAAACCTATAGATATTGTAAGCAAAAAACATGTAACAACATTTGGTTTTTTTAAAGAAACGTTTATATCGTCATGAATATACGTTTTTGTTTTAGGAAAATGCTTATCTACATTGAACAAAGCCAGTTAACTATTTTGTGAATGTTACAAATCATTTCCAGCTTTTTATGATACAGGGTGATCAAATATATTTTTCCCTTTTTTCAATATCTTGGTCCCCTAAATGCACAAGTCACCGAAACTTTACTGAAAAGTATGCGTTCAAGCATGTTCTTCACATCGCCAAAGTTAGAGCCAACGGCCGTACCGTGCTGAAAACACCGGTTCTCGTTAGATCACCGAAGTCAGGCAGCATCGGGTGCGGTTAGTACTTGGGTGGGTAACCACCTGGAAACACCGCGTGTTGTTGGCACATTTCGGGCGCGGTAGCCCCGTGGTTTGCGCGCTGGAATTGCACGCTGCCACAACTGCCGCCGTATTCATACGGAGTACGATCACGTTAAACATGTGTGTCCGTAAGTCCTTCCGAGGGGTTGGTGGTAGGGGAAGGAGGGTACGGTCTCTGTGGATGCCTCCCCCACTGGGTTCCGGTCTAAATTGGGTGGCACTTCCCGGCCGTCCAAACAGTTAACCTTACACATGTTTAACGTGAAAGTAGGTATGACTGTCTGGGTCTCAACAACAACAACAACATCGCCAAAGTTACAGAACCCTTCGCCAAGTATTTATTTAGAAATTCGAAAAACATTCTAACATCCAAAGTGTCCGGATACTTTTGATCATATAGTGTATGTATAGTCTATTTTAAGAAAAATATGTCTAAAAGAAATTGCTTGAACTGGGAGTGGAATGTTTTTATGAACCCCTTTCCTCCTTTGATTTTATTACTGAATTCATATCAGTTATTCATCATTTATCACTCTTTCTGTAACCAATCTTGAGAAATAAATATTTAAAGACATTATTTTAAACCGGAAGTGGAATAAGAACCAGGAGTGGAAGTATTAGGAGCCAATAAAGAGACATTAAATTGCTCAAATAAAACTTTATTAATTATTATATTTAATATTCAATTTCAAAATAGCTTAAATTTAAATCAATAGCTATATTTACAATTTACTATCTTGTACAAAATTATAGTTTTTTGACTTAACTGATTCGTCAGTGTTACAGTTTGCATTCTCTCATCGACTTCTCGTCGGTTTGCGCAATTCCTCATACATTATATAAAAAGTTTACCTTTATGTTTTTTTAAGAACCGTAGGTAATTTTTGGACATCCTTCACTAAAAGCGCCTTTTACGCGCACATTCATCCACATAGGCACTTTAGCGAGAGACTATTAACACATTTTGACTTATTATTTTACAGGAACTATGCCGAGAGTGTTGGAGAATATTTTTTCGTGCTTATTTCACAACAAATATAACGAATAGTTCCTTGATGCACAGGGGTAACTTTGATTTCCCCCTTTGGATCTCATTGGTAGTATCGTATCCATGTGCCAATTCTCTCTGTTCATCTGGGCGTGGTCTACATTGGCTTTCATTCATTATTTTATGATACGCAAGGGCTCACTTGCGTTCATCTTTGTATCTCTCACGCTGTCATACTTCATTTAGTGCCCGTGAATAAATTGTCCGTCCATTATAAAATTTTAGGCGTCGCCCTAGTCTGTGGCTGATGTAGCCGAACCACATCTGGAATAGGAAGCTATCTTTTGTGCAACTGTATCGCTACACATCTATTTATCAAAATCTGCTACAGATATAGCTTAAGTAATGACTGATATGGATTCAGCATCGAATTCCGAAGGGTTTAAGGGTTCACTAAGAATTTCCATTTTAAGAACCGTGCTTGAAACCTTTATTTCTCAAAATTGGCTAGACAGGGCTCAGATGATGATTCATAGGAATTCAGCAATACATTCGTGAGGAAATTGGGGGTTCACTAAAGATTTCCACTTCCAGTTCTATTTTCCCTTTCAGTTGAAAAAATTCTTGAAACATCTATTTTTCATAGGATTGGTTGTAGACATAACTTAGATAATGACTGATATGGATTCAGATTTGAATTCTAGAGAAGGGTTCACTAAGGATATCCACTTCCGATTTTAAATATGTTACTTTCGGTTTTCCGAAAATTCACATGACTGTATGAAATATGTATGCAAAAGAATGCTTAATAGTTCCGTCAAAAATGAAGTATGCACACTATTTGCAGCAACTTGAATGCTGTCATTGCTATCTTTATTATGTTTTTCTTGTTATCTGTTGTAAGATAAAAAGTGAAATGGCACTGATACTGTCCTCAAGTTTACAATTATACAATTATTTAAAATATTATGTTTCACATTTGGGAATTTGGCGCACGTTTAAAGAAGAAGAAAAAAAGCAACGATAACATTTTGAAAACTGCATATTCTATGACGTCTTGGATTATATTCAATTTATTTAGTAGTCGAAGATCGCATTTAAAACAAGCATTAAATTAACATAAATAAACATAATTATTCTTTTATTCATACACACAGATATATCACGGATAGTGGTGGCTATACACTGGAAACCCAACTACCATCACAACAAGAACGGTATACCACAGAGTACAAGTATGTAAACAAAGGAATAGTTTATTCTTTTACTGTAGCATGTAAAAGACATTTAGTTTTGAAAGTCGACACTCGAGATTGACTATTAATAAGCGATTAATCATTACACCACGCTCTTCAGACAGTTTGACATCCCTCCATGTAACCGGATAATACTACCATTAGGAAGATATGCCACGTGATTTAAATGAGAGCCGAGTATCTGCTGATCAGTGTATTACTTTGTAGATTTTGGTATAATGTTTAAAAACGTGATGTAGATGACACGCGTGATGTTTAAAAGCTCAGATTCATTTTCCTTTCGTTAGATACATTATTCTTAATTTTTTTTTTCCCGCACGGAATACAACATGAGAGGGATGCTTTTTTAAAATTACTATTTTTAACACTTTACAACAAAGTTGAAAAGTGTTTATGACTTTGTTCATTCTGTCTGTCCGTTAGCACGATAACTGCCGTAAAAATGACTTAATCAAAATAAAATTTTAGTATGTTGTTCAGACGGTCTGTAGAACCTATGGGAATATAAATGAGTAATATCACCCAATTAGTTTTGGATTAAACCTGGGTTGAAAAAATGAAATACATTGAGCCCTATGGGACCTAATTTTTCAAACATTTTTTAAGCGGATTTAAAATTCACAAATTGCTTCGAAAATTTTAGGTAATAGTGAAATTGTTCCATAAAATATATAAAAAAAATTCAGCGAAATATATTCAGTAGTTTTTTAAATAAAAATTTAAATAATAATTACACATCTTATATGAAACGATCACGTGACCATGATATGAAACGATCACATGACCCACTTCAAAATGATATATGGCATCCATCTTGTTGTAATTTATATTTTTGGCGACTTAGCGTATTTTAAAAAGGCACCAAAATAAAAAAAGCAGCTCTAATATCTTTAGAACGATTTGTTCTAGAGTAATAACATTTTCTGTATTTTTTCTGTAGGAGAAAATTACGTATACAATGAGAATTAAGGTACTCTATGTAAGCATATTTTACATTCATTTCAAGTCTTATGAATTTTAGACGGCCATTTATAACAAAAAAATCAAGTTTCGTTTTCCCAATTGTATCAAAATCTAATAAGCACCAAACTGATGAGAGTTCGTAGCAAAGTTTTGAGCCTTCTTCTATGCACAGATGCCCTTTTGTTTTTCTGGTCCGGTTTCTCTGTTTTTTCTGAAGAAGGAATATTTTTTCCCCGAAAACCGTTTGATACTTTAAATGAAGTGTTTATGCGGTTGCTCAAGGAATATTGTGATTTCAAATTGTTCTAAACAGCAGTTAGAGAGAAAGTTTGTACCATATTTTTGTTCTTCTCTTCTTTCGACCCAGACCCACCGAACTACCCAAAGGTTTAAGGTATCTGTTTCGACAGTCGAAATAGTGCCTTCCAATTTAAACCGGAACCCAGTGGAAGTGGAATCCACAGGAACCTACATTCCTTCCCCTGCCTTTAACCTCTCGGAAGGGCTTTCGGACCCACAGATTTAACGTGCCGGTATCCCGCGCACTAACCCTGGCTCTCCGAAGGATTTTTAATGTCTCTAAATTCGCAAAAGTCATGTTGTCATATGCAATCTTACCATTCTTTCAGAGGTCATTGCCATTTCTACAACTTGCGTTATTCGAATTTCATATTCACAAATCTGACTGTTTATCTGACATAAATCATTCAGTGTGCTTTATAGCTCTGCCCAAGATTATTTTGAGCAAGACCGTCCTTTACTATTTCGTATAAATTCTGATTGGCCCGGTATATGACGTATGCAGTAACTTGCACATTTTCTATTGGCCGCGATACACCTCTGCATCACATCGATAATTATGGGAACTTTATATATTCCTTATAAATAGTATTATCGAAAACTGTCAACATTTGGGTATAATATGGCTATTTTTTGTTTAGTTGTCCAATGCTTTAGTCTTTGCAAAATTGTTCGCCCAACAAGTTTGTTCGCTTTATCTGCACTTCATCATATCACAATTCATCATATCTGCATTTCATCATATCACACTTCATCATATCTTCACTTCATCATATCACACTTCATCATATTTGCATTTCATCATATCACACTTCATCATATCTGCACTTCATCATATCACACTTCATCATATCTGCATTTCATCATATCTGCACTTCATCATATCACACTTCATCATATCTGCACTTCATCATATCATACTTCATCATATCTGCACTTCATTATATCACACTTCATCATATCTGCACTTCATCATATCTGCACTTCATCATATCTGCACTTCATCATATCACACTTCATCATATCTGCACTTCATCATATCACACTTCATCATATCTGCACTTCAGCATATCTGCACTTCAGCATATCGCATCGATAATTATGGGAACTTTATACATTCCTAATAAATAGTATTATCAAAAACTGTCAACATTTGGGTATAATATGGCTATTTCATTGTTCAGTAGTTTAACTCTTTAGTCCTTTGCAATCTTGTTCGCACAACAAGTCTGCTCGCTTTATCTGTACTTTATTATATCGCATTTCATCATATCTGCACTTCATCATATCGCATCGATAATTATTGGAAATTTACATATTCCTAATAAATAGCATTATCAAAAGCTATCAACATTTGGGGGAAAAATAGATATTCCGTTGCTTAGATTTCATACGGATTAACCTTTACAAATGTAAAAATCTGATGTGGGCAGCACATGACTTTCCCTGCAGACATATATCCACGTTCTATTTATTTAAATTAAATTTATTTCACTTTTAATACAATTTTCTTTCTCATTCGGTAACCGGACTTATTTTCAAAAATGGTGTAGGAAAAATACGAAAAACTAACATATCTTGAGAACGGCTAGTCCTAGTGTAATGGGGTTGGTTTTATTCTTTTCGTCGTTAAAAATTATGTATTAAATCAGCATTTAATGGATATATTTGAGTATACCCAGTTCTTTAGTTTAGATTTGGACGATTTTTGCGGGCCATTTTGCAAAAAAAGGCAGGTCATTTTTTTCCGAATCGTACCAAAATCTAATCAGCACCAAGGTAACCCACAAGTGACTCATCTACCGAATTTTGTGAAATTCGGTCTATCAGTTTTTCAGTTAGAGTGGATACAAGCTTTTGCGGGCCATTTCGCAAAAAAGGGCGGGTTCTTTTATTCCGAATCGTACCCAAAACTAATCAGCACCAGACTCGCTCACAAGTAACTTACCTACCAAATTTTGTGAAATTCGGTCCATTAGTGTTTTAGTTAGAGTGGATACAAAATCTGCACAGACAGACACACAGACACACACACAGACGTCACGCTAAAAATAGTTTTTTCGTATTCTAGAGGTTTCGAAACGTGTAGATCCGTCGAAAACTCGAGTTGTGATTTTCGGCATGATTCCAATACTTTCCCTATACATTACCATGTATTGCAGGGAAAGTAAAAATGACTTTGTTGATAATTTTTAATTCTATTTATAAAATCACATTTGCATGCTTAGAATATAACTATTGTTGAATTTTGGTCAAGTTGATATACAGATATTTTTGTAGAGGGCTTTTAATGGGGTTACTCGAATTAGGATCATCCTGCATATCTTCATTAATTGTTTCAGAATCAAATTAAATTGTTTCGGCGTCGTCAACTAAACTAAGTTCCTCACTGGATAAAGTAAGAAAGTAATCAAAAGGCCATACCACCTTGCATCCCATATACCATGAATTCGTGATCATTGCCAAGGGCACCTCCAGATAGAGATAAAGAGAACAAGTTAATACAAAACATTTTAAAAGAAAAATGTATAAAAAAAAAATTGTAGAAGTATTCCTTTAAACTAGTAAAAATTCAGGGTTCTGTTTTTTTTTTCATGCAACGCTTTCCTATCGGGTAGGCTTAACAGGTTACCACACAACCCATACAATCATTAACAAGTTACCACACCCTCAATACAATCAATATATGATGTGGGCAACACATGACTTTCCTTATATAATGCAATGAATTTACTACTTTTACAGTTTAAGAAAATGTTATTCTTATAGTAGATATTTATATTCTTTCCAAGATATTGAATTTTCTTCAATGAGTCGTCATTTTCATTGATTTAGCGTCATTTTTATCAATTTGGCGAGATTGTTGTGAATTTAGCAACAATTAAAATGTCACCAAGTTGGCGTCATTCCGCCAAATTCATCGCCAAAATCTCGTCAAGCGTTATGAACGAAGAAATAAGTTATTCTTACAGCAGATAAATGACTATTCGCGTTCAAATACAAAAGTATTACTCAAAGTATATTTTTTTATGAATGGAACGAGCTAGATCCACGAGAATGATGTCACCCAATTTATCGCATGGTATTACATATGAAAAGTGAACATGTTTCTCAATAGGAAATATTTTGTTTTTATTTTATATAACTTTTTTGAAAAATGTGCAATATCTCGAGAACGGTTCATGTTAGCGTTCTAAAATTTATGCCAATCGTTTTCTAATGAAAAATTACATAAGAAATGCTTATTTGCGTAACTTATTAGCGGTTTTGATTTTTTGACGATTTTTTCAAAATTTTACTCGAAAATTTAGGGGGGTTCTGAACATTCGATTGCGTATAAAAACAATAGGCTTCCAGTGTTTACGGATTGTGATTTTTGAACCAAATTTCGTTCAAATCGGTCTATTCGTTCGTCAGTTATCGTCTCCACAGGCTCACTGACACACACACACACACACACACACACACACAGACATCACTTCAAAAATGTTTGATTCGTGATCAGGGATACTTGAAACGTGCTCTCCCGTCGAAAACTCGAATTCGAATTTTCGACCCCGTCACAATACTTTCCTTATACATTATGTATATAAGGAAAGTAAAAAGTATTTTAATTACCTTGAATATAGTAAAATACATCCATCAAAGTTAATTAATATGCTTGATTGTTTTAAAAAATCTAGTGTAGGTCTGAATGCGTATTAAAAAAATTCTTAAAAGCAGAAGAAAACTGCAACAATTCTGCAAACAACTCTGTGCCCCTGAGTCTGTTCCTACACGTCTTCATTTGGCGAAATTCACGGTCAGTACATTAATATTCCCAAACAGCAGAAAGCTACGTCACAAGTGTGAAAGGAAAATTAAACGTTATCTCTCTCCCTGTACTCGAGAAAAACGACTATTAATAAACGATTCATCATTACACAACTACGATCTGAACACAATTTGACACTCCAGGCGGACCGTAAAATGAAACCGGCTGAAGGGGATTTCATTTCTAACCACTTGAGAAAAATGAGTCTTTGTATTTGCCAGCAAATTGGTTTATGGTATTTGTATTTGTTAATGGTGCTTCATAAATAGAAGGCGTGCCAGCATGCTGATTGAATGTCGTTATGAACAAGAATTTGCGTTCTTTGCGAGCAACGGCTAAAAATTTTAGCAATGAAAGGGTAGAAATAGTATAAGCTCTTTGAACTCACCGGCAGTATATTTAATTACTTTAAATCCTTGGGTAAATAGTGCGGTCAGGGGTCTTCAAGATCTTTGAACTTCGATAAGGTGTTTGAAAAGGGTGATGGCGGGATTGATTGATGTGAAACATCTTAGGGTGCTGAGTAAATCGTGAAAGAAATGTGACTGCGATCAAATGTGTAACAGGAGTGCCACTATATTATTAACAGTACCTAACCATAGTTATTTTTTGAGGGTCTGGTTTGCGGGACATTGTCAATCTGAAAACATTTTAACTTTGCACAATTAGAACTTGACTTAACCACGCTATAATATGCTATATACTAAGACAGTTATATGATGAAGTGCATAAAATTATAGCATATAGCAAGTCAAATCTCGTCCATTGCAGTTATCGTCTTTTCCATGACTGAACAGCACATAAAAAGCGTAAAACCGGCGATGCTGCTATCTGCAATGGTGGCGCTATATTAATATTTTAATACCTTTTTACTTTCCTTATATACATAATGTATAAGGAAAGTATTGTGACGGAGTCGAAAATTCGAATTCGAGTTTTCGACGAGTGATGTCTGTGTGTGTGTGTGTATGTGAAAGTATGTGTGTGTGTGTGAAAGTATGTGTGTGTGTGTATGTGAAGGTATGTGTGTGTGTGTGTGTGTCAGTGAGTCTGTGGAGACGATAACTGACGAACGAATGGACCGATTCGAACGAAATTTGGTACAAAAATCATAATCCGTAAACACTGGAACCCTATTGTTTTAACGCCATAATTTTTGTTCGCCAACTTGGCGACTTTTTAAATGTTGCCAAATTAACAAAAATCTCACCAAATGGATAAAAATGACGCTAAATCAATGAAATAAATAGACGACTCATTGAAGAAAATTCAATATCTGGGAAAGAATATAAGTATCTACTATAAGAATGACATTTTTTTAACTGTAAAAGTAGTAAATTCATTGCATTATATAAGGAAAGTCATGTGTTGCCCACATCAGATTTTTTTATCTAGTTCCTGCGCATATTAGTCTTGCATAAAGTTAGGTGAAATATTTCCTCATATCACCTATCTGCAGAACACAAGGTCCTAAAATCGTCCATACACACACTGACATAGGGCGAATGCTGAGTGAAATGTTTGTAATACTTGACTTCCTTTTTCACTATCGATCCTATGGAGTACCCTATATAATTCGTCAGCTAGTGAAAGTAAGTGGATATGATCTCTTCCCTGTCTACTCTTATAATCAAAGAGAACCACTTTTCGGTTAACTATCTCCCCTTTTCACGAATTTTAAAATTCATGGGGTCCAATCAATTCACGACTAAATAATTAAGCGTGTTTACCAATAGATTGAGTGTGTTTATTTTTTTACAGTTTACGACAGGAATTGTTTATTCCAAAAAAAAAATCTTTATGTTGAATTTTTGCTTTCATTATGATGGGGATCGAAAATACGAATTCGCGTTTTCGATCGAGGATCAAGTTTCAAGCATCCCTGAACTCGAATCGAACACTTTTGAGGGGATGTATGTCTGTGCATGTATGTGTGTTTATGTGTGTATGAATATGCGTGTGTGTGTGTGTGTGTGTGTTCGAGAGAGTCCATGAGTGAGTCTGTGGATGCAATGTATCATGAACAAATGAATCGTTTCGAAAGTAATGTGGTATGATCATTGAATACCAGAACTCCATTGATTTTAAACGCGGTCGAATGTTTGGGAGACCCCCCAAATTTTTTCGAATGGGCTTTCAAAAAAATCATAAAAAAATCGGGACATTCAATAATGTCAAACAAATAATTATTTTATGTGTCATTTTCTATTCAAAATCGAATGACAAACTTTAGAAAGTTAACTTAAACGGATCTCGAAATATTGTACTTTTTCAAATAAATGTATCTAAAAATTACATGAAAATAAACAGCAGTATCATCAAATGTGTAACGCTTGGCGATACATTTGGCGGCCTTGGTAACTTATTTGGCGAAATATCGCCAACTTGGCGACTTAAATTAATAAAAATGTCGCCCAATTGGCAAAAATGACACCAAATTATATCTATAGTCAACTATGAGACATAGATGTTGCATGGGTTTTTTTCATACCGGAAGTGAAAAATCACTAAAAATGGAAATCTTTAGTGAACCTCCCAATCCCCTCTGAATTTTAATGATGAATTCCTATCAAGTGTCATCTAAATTCTATCTATAACCGAATATGAGGATATACATGTTTCAAGGAAAATGTTTGTCAAAATCATAGATGGCAAACGTGCTTTCTGAGCCTTCACTAATGTTTTCAAGAAAAGTTCGTGTTCAAACGGATCGTCTCGACAAGCAGTTAACAAAGTGCGTGATTAAGTGTGACAGTTTTGATTTTTTTTTTTAGTGTGACACGAGCAGAAGAAAAGTTCGAAGGTTATATATACAATGACGGATTTCCTTGAGAGCGGATGTCAGTTTTTCAACACTTGCACGCAATCCAGAGTGAAGGATGAAAGAAATAGCAAAAGACTAGTTCTTCATGAAGTGTTTAAGAGATCTTGATATTCTAATAACTTTGTAGAGCTCTTGAATAAAAAATATGTTTCCAAACTAACTTTGGGGTGGTTACACCCCATCTGATGTGGACAGCACATGACTTTCCCTGCAGTCTAATATTCACGTTCTCTTTTTTCTTTAATAATTCATTATATTGAGTTTAATGGCACAAAATAACACTCATAATTATTTAAAATGACACTGAATTGGAACTTTTAATTCAATTTTCGTTCTCAATTGGTAAATGGATCTATTTTCAAAGTAGCAAAAATGCGAAAAAACTAAAATATCTCGAGAACGACTAGTCCTAGTGTGATGATGTTGGTCTTATTCCTTTTCATCGTTAAACATTACGTATAAAATAAATATTTAATGGATATATTTGAGCGTACGTAGTTTTTATTATAGATTTTAACGATTTTTGCGGGCCATTTCACAGAAAAGGCAGGTTATTTTTTTCCAAATCGTACCAAAATCTAATCAGCACCAGGGTAACCCACAAGTGACTTAAAATTTTTATAAAATTGGGTCCATTAGGTTTCGAGTTAGAGTAGATACATACATTGCACAGACAGACAGATACACACACACACACACACAAAGAGAGAGAGAGAGACGTCACGCTAAAAATGGTTTTCACGTATTCCAGATGTCAAAGTATATCTCCGTCGAAAACTCGAGTTGCGATTTTCGACATGATTTCAATACTTTTCCTATACATTACCGTGTACTGCAGGGAAAGTAAAAATCTGATGGTTTCAACATATGAATTTCGCTACAGACATCAATATTCAAAGACAGCAAAAATAGTTAGTAATAATGTTTTATTATGACATAGTCTCGTTTAAAATCAATAGGTGTCATGAGAAACATGACATTTGTTTATAAATGTGACTTACACACGCTAATTTCAATAACGCTGTTTTTAATTAAAATGGGAATTAGAATTTTTATTGATTTAAAAAATTACTTTAGTTTGGAAACCTTTTGGAATATAGATTAAGGCAGTTACTAGGCAAAAATAGCCATTTTCAAAAAAAGTACTTTCTCACGCTCTTTGCACATCTGCAGAAAAACAATCTCACAGCTGCAACTTAGGAGTTTGATTCCAGAAAGCATACTTGCCCCCCCCCCCTTTTTTTAGAGAACACGTGCAGATTTTACATAGCAGGACCACAACGGTCAAAATTTTCCTTTCTTGCTGAGAACATTTTCCCACTGGTAATATAAAACTTGTATGTACGCCCCGTCAGGATAGACATGGGCAGTTTTCAGAAGAAGCAATAATTCCTGTCAACAGTAAGAATTTACTGACTAAAGTTACACCCTCTAAAATAAAGACTTCAGCAAACTTCACAGATGGGCAAAAATTCTACGAAAAGGGGTATGCAACATGGCACCCCAGCTTTTAGCATGGACAAGGCTACCATCCAATAGGAACGTATTATATGTACAAGAGTGGCCAATCATACGCGAATATAGTACAGCGCCACTGAGAAGATGACGGCAAGTGTAAAATAAAAAAAATAAGAATAAGAAGAATTCTCTCTTGGACGCGGCCGGCCTGTGGGTCGGACCGCTGAGGTCCTCTTCCTTTTTCTTGAGCAGATTTTTTCATAAGAGACTCTGGCCCTGTTCTTCAACCATGAAGGTTGTCTCCTAATTTTTGGTCCATGGAGACCTATAGACATAGTCAGCATTCGGACTATGTGTCCAAAGTTTAAAGAATTACACATACAATTTGCTCAGGAACGGTCGTCCGAAGACGAGGCTTAATGAAACCGTCGTCCGAAGACGAGGCTTAAATATTCAGTCAACATGACTATTAAATTCGAGGAGCAAATTGTATGTTGAAGGCCCAGACCACACGACCAACCCAGGGGGTTTATGGTATCATGTTGTGTGGTCGGCAGCAAATTGTACACATACAATTTGCTGCCGACCACACAACATGATACCATAAACCCCCTGGGTTGGTCGTGTGGTCTGGGCCTTCAACATACAATTTGCTCCTCGAATTTAATAGTCATGTTGACTGAATATTTAAGCCTCGTCTTCGGACGACGGTTTCATTAAGCCTCGTCTTCGGACGACCGTTCCTGATCCAAGTGAAAATAATTACGACATTCGATAGATTTTAACTTATTGACAGAGATCCAATAACGTACAATGAAGATGTTTTCTCCTGTGATGAGTATTCAGCCTGGTATCATGCGCTCAACGAAATCTAAACATGCCAACATAAAGCCTTATTATGTATGAAAATCCTGCCATTGGACCACCAAAATGGGGAATGTTTCCTGCTACTGCTTCAATTATATGTAAGTCAAACTCTTCTTATTTTTTATCACGGCAACTACAATGAAGGCTCATAATAATTTGACAAGGATGAACTTTTATTATTAATCATGGATGATCTCCAGTCATTTGGCGACATCAGATATTGCTGTAATTGTACTTTGATCTTAAAAATTACGACCTTAATGAACTATAATAGAACTTGTATCATGTAACATAATGTAGAATTAATTCTCCGCAGAACGAGAAAGAACATAAATAATGTTAAAATTTGAAAATGCAAAAAGGAATGTTAAAAGTAATTGTTGCTTCAATATATTAATAGTGAATGATATTGGTATGATTTAGATTATGCATTTGACAACCATTTGTATACTATATTTGTTGGATTATTTTATTACATATATATACACATAAACAAATAATAAATGAAATTTTTGGCCAATTTAAATCTCTTCTTTGTTGCCTATGTTCTTTTTGGAATTTTTAATTTAACTTTTATTTCAGCATTGGAGAATGAGGAGCTTAATATTAATCTATACCACTATATCATTTTTTTTTTTATATCAGAAACATTCACGGCCACTTTCAATCTTTTTTTTAATGTTTCCTGATAATAGGCTCATCGTTGTTATTGATTAAATTAAAAAAGATCAAATTTTATGAACATTGCTTGATTCTTTTGAACGATATTACGCTCAGCGTGCGGAAAGTACGTGATAAGTTCTCAGAAGCTGCCATTCATTTCTGATTAACATAATTACAAAAATCTATTTGTTTAGTATACTTATCTTTTTTTATTTCTTTTTGTATTTTTGATCCAATGCTTACAATTTCTCGAGAACAGCACATGTTAGCGTCCTAGAAATGATGTCGATTGCGTCTACATAATGAATTATATATAAAATAGTTATTTACGTACCATTTTTCAGAACAAATGTTTTTTTATAGAGATGTATAAATTTTCGAAGACAAATATTCGATATTGGAAGGATTTTCCCCTAGCCGGTACATGCCGAAAATTTACCTGCCTCTGACGTTTAATAAAAGACATAAACGTACGAAATCCCATTCGATTTCAACAGTATGTTTGGTCTATATTCAACTCCATGTGTAAAAATATTTCCCAGTATATCCTGATGGTGTCGTTCACTTTTAGCTTAAACAAATTTCATATAGCTATTTTCCTAACATTTCCAAATATTATTTTCTTATAACTTTTACTTTTTTCGATTTTTGAGGGGAGGGGGGGGGGAGAACTCCTTTTCAATTCAGGGTGTCTCTTATGGCCGAAAATATTTCAGGAACATTATGTTATTATGTTACAATATATCAATAAACACCTTGATTTATGTCTCTCTATCTATCTCTAGGTAACATTTAACGAGAATTCTGGTAACGAATTTGGCGAGATATCGCCAACTTGGCGACTTTTTTAAACGTGCGAAATGGACGAAAATATCGTCAAATTGATAAAAACGACTCCAAATTAATGATAGTAATTGCGTTTTAAAAGGGAATAGTATTATAATGATGCTTCGATAGCGTTTGTCTGTCAAGTGCAGCCATCCCACAAAACGGCTTTTTAAAATGTCGCCAAATTTATCAAATGTGGCCATATCGATAAAAATGTCGCCAAATTGATAAATATGAAGCCAAATCAATGAAATTAATTCTGTTTTGAAAGGGGATAGTATTGTAATGATATTTCGGTAGCGTTTGCCTGTCAGTCTAACCGTTCCACTTGGCGACAAATTCCGCGAAATTTTAAAATGTCGCCAAATTGATAAAAATGACGCCACATAGGAGGTAATATTTTGCAAATTTTGAATTCCGTCATATGACGGGAATACCTTCTAGTGTTACAATAGTAGCGTATAGATGCATTTAAGGGTGTTCGCGTAATTGTTATGATACTTCCAGTCGGGACTCTGAGTGATATAATCCGAAATGTTGTTGGAACAAACTAAACGACGTTATTAAGGTTTCACAAGAAAAAATGTTCTTGGACATCATGAAAAATGTCGCATTATTTAATAATTCGTAACAGAACAAGAGGCAAGATCATTTACGTTTAATTTTTTTTAATTATTTATTTATTCTATTTTTAACACTTTACAACATGGTTAAAAAGTGTTTATGACTTTTTTCATTCTGTCTGTCTGTCTGTCCGTTAGCACGATAACTGCCGTAAAAATGACTTTAGCAAAATGAAATTTTAGTATGTTATTCAGACGGTCTGTGAGACCTATGGGAATATAAGTGAATAATATCACCCTATTAGTTTTGGATTGAACCCGGGTCGAAAAAATGAAATACATTGAACCCTATGGGACCTAATAATTCCAAAAAATTTTTAAACGAATTGAAAATTCACAAATTGGTTCGAAAGTTTTAGAAAATATTCAAATTATCCCATAAAATGAATGAAAAAATTTTAGCAAAATATATTCAGTAGTTTTTTAAATTAAAATTAAAATAATAATTACACCCTTTATATGAAGAGATCACATGACCATTATATGAAGAGATCACGTGACCCACTTAAAAATCAAGTATGGCATCCATTTTGTATCAGAATCGTGATTTTTAAAGTTCTTTTCAATTCATAATTAGTGTTGTATCCGTCCTAAAACCGCTTTATTTTTACTTAAATTCTGAGCATCTACATACTGAAAAAACGTAATTATAATATATTTGAGTTCAAATTATTATCAAACTTTGATTATTTCTACAACGAAACCTAATTTTCACTTATGGAAAAATGTAAACACCCAAAAGATGTAGAATGAGTTGTATAAGAATTGCTGCATTTCTTTAACGCAAAATTATTTAGCGCATGGAGTCTGCAATATAGTTGATATGAATGAAACATTCATTGATTCACAGAGAACCAGACGACTTTTTCGATGAAATTTTAAGCATAGAGTTAAATTACTTGTACCTCCATGGTCTTAAGTTTCTAAACACAATAAATTATTATAGTATTGGGATGAATGAAATGAATGGAAAAATGTTTATTAATACAAATGCAATTCACAGATAATAAACCCGTACTATTAGCGAGTGCGTCCTGTTTTTGAAAAGATCCGACGACTAATACATCGTCCTTGACGTTAGATAGTAAAACGAGGCAAAATAAACCTCTCCAAGGTAGGTGAATGCGAGCTTCCAGAATAAGTTTACCAAAGTTGGTCGGAAGTGTACGATTGGAATGGTTCTCAAGAAAAGTATCCAGTTTTCTGTCACTCTAGTTATGAGGTAACGTGGTACAATCTATCAGAAAAAACCCATGGTATAGATGTTTGAAACTTTATAGGCATGCGCCTTCTTATTCCCCAAGTTGATCTTGGACCTCGCGACTATTTTTATGACGTAGCTAAAGATGTCGGTACGGTGCCGAAACTTTCCAGAATTCGAAGCATTTATTAGTTATTGAATATTCGTTAAAACCTCTAAAATCAGAGTAAAAACAAGAGGTATTTCAAAAATAATGTTAAACTCTCAATATTTTTAACGCAGGTAGATACATTTTCCGAAGCCTCTAGAAGGCCAATTTAAAAAAATAAGTAAACAGTGATTTTCTTATTCAGATATTTTAAAACGAGTACTTCAATTATGATACTACAACATTAAAATTGTCAACAAGCAAACACTATTCGAGGTAAGAGCTTCAAAATATGGCATCCTGAACTGTCATACCATAGCTCTAGAAAATTGCAATTGTTTTCTTTGTCACTTTAATTGGTATTTTTTTTACAATTACGAATTCAAAAAGTTTGATTTAAAAGCTGTGTAGTACGTACTGAAAAAAATTCCTAGCTTTTTCGCCCTGTCTTAAATCGCCCAACTACAGACAAGGGATGGCTTGGTTTCAGAGGATGTTTCATGTGCCAAATGGTTTTCAATCGCGTAGACGTTGAGCTTAAACACGATATTCAGTGCAGAGAGAGAGAGCGTTGGAAGATATCTTTTCGGTTGTGGAGATGCAATTTCCCTTCTTATTGAGGTATTTTCACAACCAATGGCACGGTGGAGGAAAAAGAGACGGCCCTATTTTCTTTTTAATCTGTGTTTTTATTTATCTTAGTGAATTATGCAATTTTTACGTTATATTTTAGACTTTGCAATAAGTTATGTCCTATCCTATGATCACTATTGTAAGTATGCAAAAGTTCTGCCTTTTAGATCACTGGAGGGTCCGAAAATACTTTTTGATCTCCCCCTTATTTATTAATCCCCTGAAAAAGAATTCGAAATCCTGCTTTGTTAAGTTTTGTCCCTTGATTGATACTGTAAGTGTAAAAACATTTAACCTTATAACCATGAAACTGATTTAGAAATGAGTCACAGATAGATTTTGTTATTAAATGTTTAGAAAAATGTTTCGAAAGGACACTCATTTTCTCCAAACATAGAGATGAAATAAAAATCCGAAAATATGGCTCCGTTAGGTTCTATTTTGTGATGGATACTATAAGTGGTGGAAAATTCAGCTTTCTAGTTCTCCACACGGGTGATGGGGACATTAGGTCTCCACACTGGGGACACCAGGACTAGATGACCTGGAAAGACAGGCATACGTTGTACAATTAGTGTAGATATTAAAATGTTGCATCTACTTCTTCGGCCAAATTCAAGAAATTTCGAATAGAAATCACAATGCTATCACGCAAAGTGAGTCAATTTTTAGAAGACACTAAAGGAAACTGCACAGTATTAACGCTCAACGATTTAAAATCCTAGCACTCGCAAATTACCGAACTAAAAAGCAAACAATAATTCAAATACACAGCCAATAGATTATGTTCGGTCTGCATCTACAGGAGTGTAAAATTTAAATTAAAAACTATCGCTTTTAAGTGGTTAATTTTAATTTCATTTAAAACCAAAGATCCTGTTCAGTTTGCTTTGGAAAACAAACAAATAACGTGCGTCACAACGTGCAGTCATAACAATGAAAATATTTAAACTTTCCGGGTCAACAATGGATGCTTGACGTCACAATGAACATTCTAAGCCAATACGAGATGTTTATATTTTTGCATTGTTTGGAGATCATTTTCTGATAAACTTTCAAGCTGCTAGTGTGAAAATACTAAAACTGTTATTTTTGATAAGTAATTTGATTATAATTCGACATTATGAAGGTTTGGAAAGCTATTAAACGTTTCTTCGGAGGCAAGAAGTAAGTCCCTCGATTTGTATTCAAAAATGACTACGCAAGGATTTCAAAAATAGCATCGTTGTATTACCTGCCGTTTCCCATTAACTCCTTAATGTGTATAGTGTTATACATAACCGTGTTGATAATACATATTTATTGCGTTTTATCATATTATGTGATCGCTCTTTCGCATATAACATAATTTTTTGTTTGTACGAAGCAAATATCAGCTTCTGGCTAACATGCAGTCGCATCATCCTAGGTCTATTTTACTTAGCCGTATATCCTGAAAATGTTTCTGAAAGATGTGTATGAATAATATTCTTTCTCTTTTCGCTGTATATATTTCTGTTATTTACTACATACCATGCTGTGAAAATGTTTAAAATACAAGTTGCAGAGCAGGCGACCTATTGGTTAGGGTTTTATCTAAAACAAACACTGATTGAAAACGCAATATTCAGTAAAGCGTGTTTCATAATTTTGACTTCTACTGGTACAGAGCGATCCAATGCGTAGAATTCTCTAAAGATAAATGAATAAAATGTTTCTGTATAGGGACATATGCTAGTGAAAATAATTTATGCAAATGCGATTACGTACAGATACATAAAACTGTTCGTAATATGTAAAACTTTTTGTTTGCAGGTCCAAGAAAAGAGAAGCTGCTGAGGAGTATGAAGAGGAGCGTGGAGTAGACAACTTTGGATTCGAACTAGATGAGGATTTGCCCAAGCCCAGAGCCCGAGCTGAAGTGTTTGATGCAAGATTCTTCGCAGAAGACATCATGGATGCCTTCAAATTCAACTACCGCATCAAAGATCCTCTGGTAAGTCATTTCTAGAGTTTGTTTGAAATGGTGTCCTCATTTCATTATATCTATAATTGTACAATAATTTATGAAATTGAGTGCAATGGTGTAATATAGTTTGTAAGCAAGTAAAATGTGTTTAACACTTACTAACTTTTGCTGAAAAGTAACTGTATGTACCTCAATTATATTGGATAACTAAAACAATCTGTAACGTAACATTGCCAGAATGGGAAGGAAAAATTAATCCAGCATTTACAGATAGTTTGGCAAGAAGTGGAGGGAGGGGTACTAAAATATTCTGCCCTGTTCACACAGTGATGTGATTTCGGGGAAAATATTTCTTTTTGTGGGTCGTTTTAACATAAAAATGAAACACAGAAACAAAATAAGTGTAGAAGAAAATTAGGAGAACTTCGAAACCAAAACGTTATTTCCTAAAAAGTGATTGACAGAAGCATTGTACGTGATACATCCACACTTTTTTATGAGACTGTCCCTGAATCTGCCAATTCATAGTGTGTATTGTAACACAAGTGCATTTCTTATTGGTTATTTAATAAAGTTTATTGAAAAATCAGAAATTTCGTACTGCATTGGGGGTGAATTTATTTCAGGAACACTTATCACCACTGCGTTAAAATTGAACATTTTCACCCGGTGTCTGTTGTGGCTATCTATTTACTTAATGATTGTACCCTCTTCTAAACTACAGTTCAACATAAATGCAACGCAGCTAATATCTTGAGTTTATTAACTCCGCTTGAAAAACCTTAAAATATACGAAAGTATCATCTTGCACCGTGCTCCAGCATAGATCAAGGTATTTTTTCATTCAGAAATTAGACTATTGCTGGGATTCCATTTAAGCGACGTCATCCTCATTCAACAGATGCTTGCAGGCATTTTAGCTGTTACTTTTTCCTCATACTCACCTTTTAATTGCCTGCTGCATCGCAAGATGGAATACCACTTGGAATAACAGGATCACAATAAAACATTTTCCCGGTAGTTGTCCATTAACTAAAACACCATAATTAAATAAACACGCTTTTTCTAAGACAAGTTCTAATTTCAATTTACAAGTACTAATATTGAATGAATTTACATCGAGTTTCACAAAATGATAATTCTTAAAAACGACGACAGAGATACAAAAGCTATCACTTGAAAATTTTTGAGAATTTAGTAATATAAATTGAAAAAGTAATTAATAAATTTTGAGAATTTAGTAAGATGGCCCCATTTCATTTATTCAGGATGATCCAAAATATTAAAATCTATCTAAACTGACTATTGCGCTGAATCACATTCTCCTATATATAATTACTAATTAGTTAAATTATTTTTGCAGAGATGCAACATTGTGATCATTATGTAAGTTTCTTCTACATGCGTACAAAGAGATATGAAAAGCAAAAGTACAAGAAAATTCAAGTGTCCAATTTAAACCAAAACTACAGATATTTTTTTGTTAAATTAATGCAATATTTAGAAATGCTATTTTAACCATTCTGATGACCATGAACGAAAGTTTTTATTATATTGTCTTGCTTTTTATTTCCAGAAGAGACGAGACTCTTGCAAAAGTGATATGACAGGTTTCAAGATGGTTTACATGCCAGGCGTCATCGATCCTGGCTGCATCTACAATGTATGTGAGATTCCTTTATTTTGTTACGTACACAATTCTTATTTGTAAAGTATTAATATAAGCTTAAGTGCAATTACAAAATTTTATATTACACAAAGATTCTAATTAATAAATAGCTATTCTTTCTAACTAAAAAATAAACTGTATTACTTAATTTGCTATGAAAGTATTTATTAATCTAATTAATAATTAACAAATCACAAATAACTCTCTTCCACACACTATCTTAATATTGTTAACTCAAAATAATCAATGGTCAGCGTGAAAAAGAGCCTTTTAAAATATACCATAGAAATTAGTAACGAGTTTGATATCCAAAAATGTTCTTTAAAATTATTATAGTAAAGTATTATTAAAGTCAAAAGTGTTAATTAAGAAATCATAAATAATTAGTTAAATTTAGGAAATCGGATCACGATATTTCAAGATGTAATAATGTATAAGTAAAACGATTTCCATTTTAAAATCAAAATAATATGACTAAAAATAACCTACGTGCCTTTTTTTATTACAAGTAACTGTAGTGGTTCTTCTGTTACTAATGAAATAAAGGTAACTTATAGCATTTTCTAAGAAATTAGGTTCTACTCTGCATATAGCTCCCAAAAAGAACATTTGTAAATTAAAAAAAAATTGAAGCTGGGAAGATAAAATGCAACGTGGGATACTGATTGGAATGAGACTTTTAATAACATCCATAGCCCCAGACAGATTTTCAACTTTTTATATAGAGAGACCTTCATTGTGGCAACTCTCCCCTAAATAGTCTGTCCATAGTATCGAGGGTTGTGGTCTAAAAAGATAGCTTATATAAATTTTGTAGAAATGATTTGTGTTAATCCATGTAGAAAAGATTATTATAACCGAAATATTTTATTTCTCTTTTCAGATGGAGAAGTTTCCCAGCACTTCCATTCTTTTCGACAAGCCTCCGGAGTACGGCCCTACATGCTGAATAAGGGTGACATACTTCCTTTTCGGAACTTAAATTTGAAATTTATTTATGTATATTTAAGTATTACTATGTATCCTTAGATTTTAGGTTAGTTTTAAGTGTAAAGTTGGTGTAGACATTCGGTTTCATCCATGGTTTCTCTTGAATCCAAAATAAAACCATAGAAGTGGCGCACACACATATTTAACAGTCCCTTAAAATTAAAATTTATGAAAATTGTGGTCTAGGTATCAGAAGCAGGTTCCACAAATTGGATACACAAATAAATTGGATAAAAATTGGATACAAGTTGGACACAAATTGGTTCCACAAATAAAGTGTGGACCCAGCAAATCCCGAGTTGCTCCCTATTTCAGAACGGCATAAATTTCTTTGAAAGACCTGCAGTACATGACTTTTGCTGCAGATTCAAATTCACCTGTTCTTCATTTCTGACCTAATCCATTAACTTTATTTCATTTGCAAAAAATAATACGGATACATGTTTTGAAAAATTACATCCATTTGGAAGTTTAAAAAAAATATTTCTCCGTCTAGCGACTTATAAAATCGTTGCCAGCTCAAAAATTTTAAAACATTTAAAATATCTCGAGAACGATATATCATAGAGTAATGGAACTTATTCAATTCGGTATCCAAATTACATAAAAATAAGCATTTATGAACACATTTCAGTGTATTTATTCTTCCGTTTTAGATTTTGACGATTTTTGTGAGGTATTTACCCCCCCAAAAAATCTGTTCCATTTTTCCGAATCGCATACCCAAATCTGATCAACAGCACGTAACCCACAAAACAACCCATCTACCCAACTTTTAGAAATTTCGTCGAATATTTATTGAATTAGAGTGAAAACACGAGTTCCACATAGAACTCACTCTAAAAGTGGTGTATTGGTGTTTCAAAGTGTCTGAAATATGCAATCGATCGAAAACTAGAGTTCAGATTTTTATTTCGATACTTTCCTTATATATTATAATACACTGTAAGAAATGTAAAAAATCATATCTACATCGATTATTTCTTCATATTTTAATATAATGTACTGCTTTAAAGATTTTTCTTCTGTCCTAGAAAAAAGGCCCTTACCCTGGTTAGGTTTCCTTGAAAACAATAAGCCAGTTTTATCTCCTTAGGCGACAATAAGCAAATGAAATGTCACCAAATAATTTTAAATCACTATTGGTTCAAGAACTATAGGAGAACGTTCCTAGTTACAAAATCAAAAATCTATAACTCACACTAAGACATGCACGAAAACATATTCGGAAGAAAGGTAGATTTGTATTCAGGGAAAATCAAAACGTATAAATCTATCTGGATTATAGAGTCGTATTTTTGATAGAAGTATATCTTTCGGCCGATATAGGGTCTAATTATAACATTCTCCGATAGCGACCGAAACTTGAGCCATTTTGTCAACATGCAATTTTTTCCCAGCGCAACACAGGGGGTAGGTAACATTCTGCCCTTTAGCAACCCAATTTAGGCAGGAATTCAGTTCAAGTGACATCCACTGGGACCGTGTCCTACTTTCCTAGCAACGAACTTCTCCAAAAGACGTTCGGCATCCCAAATTTAAAGTACACGTACTAAGCATAAATATGAGGAGAGTTTGGGCTGTTTCTTCGAGTACAATCCCCGTTTCTTAATCACCGGGCAATCCCACGTCTAAAAAGTGATATTCAACTTTCGTAGAAACCTACATGGCTCATTCCGAATGTCTACTGCAACTTCTGAAACATCATTTGGCCATCACTCAGAAATGAGTGCAAAATTAATTTTAAAAGGATACCGTTTGCATGCTCAATAAAGGTATCCTGTTTTAGTCTAAGTGCATTTTCGCATGCTGATCATCTTCAGTTCATACTATGTTTGATGTTATTAGGTAATTTTCACTAAAGCGCACACAACTGGATTCGTCAAAATTATTTAATGAAGTAGCTTTCAAGAGAAAAATATGAAGCATCTTTTATGTTATAGTATAATATGACGAAACTGCATGAGTTATGAACTGAAGAGGGGTTGCATTTCCTTTTAGGCCTGGAATTCAAAATTTATACCAATATTCATATCTCATGACAAAGTAAACAATCCAAATTAATATAATAAAATTGACAATAATCAGTAAACCGGCAATAGTCATCTCAATAGGCAACAGTAGACATTTCGATAGTCAGTTTTACGAACAATAGTAGATTCAATAGTTTGATACTATGCAATAGTACATTCAATAGTCTGTAGCTGTACAATATAAAAATCAATGAAACTCCTTTGAATCAATAGTGCATTCAATAGTTTCTTTGCTGAACAATACTCAATAGTTAGATATTGGAAAATAGTCACTGGTTACAAAAGTAGCGTTAAAATAGTCCTCTGCAATAGCTTGGTTCTGAGTGTTATAATGTCCTTTTGAATCCGTTTGAATCCTCCGTTCTGCTCCTTCTTGTAATTAGGTTGGTTTTGCATCAAGTCTTGTGTTGCGATGTCGGTGGTTCTGGTTCGGTTGGTGTCTTTGGTCGGCTAGGATTGGATGCGTTAGGATAGGAGTTTGAGAAATAGGTTTTGGTGTCTGTTAAGTTCAGTGCGTCGTTGTCTGTTGTATTTCCGAGGTATGTTTGTTAGGTTTGTTGAGGCGTTGAAATCTTGGTTTCGTTGATAGGGGTGTTAGGGATATGGGTGGGGGGAGGGGGGTCCCCTCCGAAGAGGTCCCGACCTTATCGTGGTGGAGGGGTTTAAGTGCCTCAAAAAGGTGTTTCTCAACTAATAAGAGTTACAAATGAGCACTCTTATACTATATAATATACCCTCTCATAATAACCGTTCATTGTTTGCAACTTTTTAGAAAGTGGAACACAATGCACTCTGGTCAGTTTTTGTTATTTCATTTCACCATCATAGAACAATATATAATTGCTTTTAGGCAGTTCTGCGTGTCCGTTTTTCCAAGCCTTAAAAGGGCTAAAGAAGCTCTTATTAAGGCTTCTCGGCACCGAACAGCTGTTACTTCAGTGGCAGTTAGAAAATTTTTACTGCAGCACCAGTTTGCAATTGTACCTTTGTGATAACTTGTGTAAACTATCCGTCAGACCACACACAGAACAGTAATTCGCAGAACAATGAGCTCAAAATAAGCGTGGCCTTAACACAAGGTGCATAGACATAAATCCTATCGATAATCGGCTACATTAATTCTAGAAGAAGTTTTTCCATGATTATAAGTTGTTGGAAACACCTCCTACTACTGTGTTTTACGATATCATACCACGAGTATTTTTGTAAATAATTTGCTTTCTTCTGAAATGTTGTAATACAGTCCAGTACTTGTACTTGTTTGTAATTGCTACAACATACCGCCCAACAAGATATCCTTCATGCTCCAGTGGTTGAGAAACACCGACATAAGAATTTATTTCTTCCTTGGGCAGAGATCCCAAACTGCAGCAACCATAAGTAATTTATTTTATGAATCTTCCCATACTAAATAACATGGATGATGGCTCATGTAAGATCTTATTTTACTAAAGTCTTAAATTACTAATATTTAATTTACTAAATTTTATTGTACTACATGTTTTTCTTATATACTTAAGTTGCTGGCACATTATATTCTCCGAGATGTTGTTCACTTTATGAAAATGTTTCTATGGTTTGCTGTATTAGTTTGAGATCCCTGTTCTATGGAACAAGCAGTTTACTTACTGCAGGAGATGTATTATGGTTGCATTGTTGAGTATTTCCTATTCTACAAAAATACATTAATTTTCCTCCAAGACTGTTTTAGCTGTCTGTCAGAGAGACCAACGTTGCAACTGATACATCTGCACCTCAAGTACGCAGTTTTTGAGGCACGACCAAGAGGACCTCAGAGCTTTAAAGGGTGGTGAATAAGTGAGGCACAAGAGAGGTAAAGATTTGCAATTAACATCAATTTGAAGGACTGCTTGCGCCCTTAAAGTTTCAATAAAAATGTAATCAAAGACATATCCAGAAATTTATTTAGGGGTGGGGGGTGGGGTTTCAAAGTATAGTGAAATTTCAATCCAAAAAAGTTTATTTCAAATAAAGATTTCAAAGTATCGTGAACTTTCAATCCAAAAAAGTTTATTTCCTACCCATACACACACACACCTATATACAGTCGAAAGACTGAAATCCAGAACACTTGGGACTTCGAATTTTCAGGATTATGAGTCATGTTTTTTTAAGCAAAAGGAAAAATACTTTTTATTGAAACCATAAACAAAAAATGCGAAAATGTAAATAAACATCATGTCCTTACAGAAATAGAGTGGACATCCGTTTAGAGAATTTGAAAACACATAGGAATTGAAAATTTTCTGGACAGTTATCGATAATCGTATCGCTTTTTCTGGAAATTATCAAAAATTGCAACGATTTATCGGAATAGTTTATTTTTAAAAAAATTCCGGATTGTAGATCATATCGATTTTTGGCGTCCGAATTGACGACTTTCCACTGTAGACAATATATTATGCATGTAGAATAGAAAAGGAAAACGATTCAGAAAAATTCGAAAGTTAATTATTTAGTTTTAACATCATGACATATTCTTTCATTTTTTCTACAAAAATCTCTTATGTATTGCACTTACACTTATGTATTGCAAATCGCATCATAATCGAACACCAAAGATATATAACTGGTAACCACGCATGTACATTATACAATATGTATTTTCTCTCTTTGTAACTACGAGAAATTTTCAATATTAAGTAATTTAACACCTATCTACTGTTTCATAATAATAGATTAATTTTTCTGGCATTTAAAGCCATATTGTTAAAACTTCGTCTGCATTTATACTCATGTTTCTATGCACTGAAAGTAATGCTAAATTTGTCAACCTCTCATGTGGACCAGTTCTATTGCGAAGGAATGTTGTGACACTTTTCATGGTTTAAAACGATTGTTCAATACTTGCAGTGGAAACTGGTAAAGTACACAAATTTTAATAACCTTGTATATATTAGGAAAAAAATTCTCAGCACAAGACATAAAAACGTTCATTGCACAATTTTGACTTCAACTTTTCTTCAACGCATTCCTATTTTTGACACCACAGCAAGTATTCGGCTTTTGTTGCAGAATCTGAAGTAATATCATCAAAGTATATTTTTAAGTTATCCAGTAGATCAACTTTTTTGGGCGTTGCATATTTTAATATAATATTTTCAATAGATGAAAAAAATTTGTCATTTTCATCCAATCGGATTTGTAATAGCGAACTTAGTACATTCAAACATGGTAAAAATATTGCACGTCTGTAGTACTGTTCTGATGTTCAAATAGATGATTATCTCGGGCCGTTTGCTTTTTAACAATCCTCGTAACTCCTATCTCAGAATCAAAATTTTTACTCATTATAACAGAGGGTGCTTTAAATATTTCAGTGAAATAACTGTCAAAGGATTTGTTTTTTATATCTAGCACTTTTTGCGTAACACGTTTTGCATAATTTAAAGCCGATGATAGACAGTGAGATGAATTTTGAAGGTAAAGTGACAAAAGCAAAGTAAAACTAAGAAGCTTTTCTCTTACCAAAAGAGAAACTTAAATGAGCTTTTTCCAATTGCTGAAAGTAAGAGTTCTGCAGGAGTTGAAACACTTTTATTTGATTCGGCTATTTTTTGTAAACTAGAAACAGTTGCGTCAAATAATTCGACGACAACAATGATCGCGTCGTGTCTTTTTACAAATCGTGTTTCACATAATTTAAGTAATCGACCTTTTTTACTTTTTGGAAGAAAACAGTTAATGTTATTTTTTTTAAATATTGCCTGCATAAGTATTATTTTGAAATAAATTGCATATTTATTTTATAGTACCATTGAAATTTTCAATAGATGGAATTGATAGAGATGACGACAAAGCAAGATTCAAACGATGACTGGTAAAATGAATGTACATAGCTTTTGGATAAATTTATTTCAAATTTGCCTGAACGCCATTGATTTCTCCTCTCCTATTGGCCGCTCCATCATAACCTTGCCCGACAAGCTTGCTCATGGCAAGTCCCAGATGTTGGCACTCATTTGAAAGAGTGTTTGCCAGCCCTTTTGCAGATAAACCGAACACTGGAACGAAGGTCAAAAAATGAACGCATAATATATTATTTACGTTCACGTACCTAACACACAATGAAAATGGTTCATCACCAGAGATATCTAAGATTTCGTCAGCTAAAATGCTAAAATACCCTGAATGGTTGACTTCGTCGACAATGCTTTTTTGAATAATATTTCCACACATTTCAAGTATTTCGTTTCGAATAAAAGGACTACCGTAGGATGCATTTTTTTTGCTATTTAATATATGTTGTTTTAATGTTTCATCTCCCGAATTTGCATCTCCCGAAGCGTAACAGAGCGCGAAATTTTCCATCATTTTTTTCCGGTCTTTCCAAAGTGAGAGGCCCACTGTCTTCATCTCCACGAATTGCAATTTCTTGTTGTCCACAAAAAATGAGCGACTGAATTATTGGCATTACAGCAGCTCCATTTTTTTCAATTTCTTTTTCGTGATTACAATCAATTATGCTCGCAATATCTTTTTTCTCTCTTGCCATAATACTTGAAAAAATTTCAGCTACAATTTCACATTTTTGTGATAAGAAGCACTCGAATGCTCATTAAACTTTTGAATCGCAACTTTCCATTTTATGAAAGGATTAGCAACAAAAGAACCCATATTTTGATGCGACCCTTTTCCTACAGCTTCTCCACAAAAAAAAAAAATGCACAATATTTACAAAATGCACCATAAATTTTGGAATATGCCAGCCATCTCCATTGTTTTAACCAATAATGCTGAAATCTTGAATTATTTTTATTAATTTCACGCACGGGGAATATGTGACTGTGTGTGTATAATTAATGCTGCACTTATCATATGCGAATATATAAGCTTATTACATTTACACGAATGTCGAATACTAAATGGATACTGGATTGCAATTGAACGAGAAAACACGAGAGCACAGGGATGATGCCATTTTGAAGTAATATTACATTCCGCGATTCTAACCCGATACTCGCCATCTAGTGGTCAATTTTTGAAACAGCTCGGCAAGGGAATAGTGTTAGGAAATACGCATTTTTTTTTATTAACTTATCGAAAATACAGTCATGAGTGATTCAAATATAAGTTGTGGCATCTCTAGAAATTATTGTTTTATGCCACAGAACAGTCAAAGGCCACACTGCAAAAATGCACAGGTATAATGAAAAAAATATTAAAAAAATTATAATTACGCAAGTAAAACTAGGGAAAGATTAAACAAGAAAGATCAATCATGCTTAAAGCATTAATTATGAAACGCTTTCCAACTTCAATGCAATTTTATTTAAACCTGTCTAAAATGCAATACATTCCTCGGTAATATTTTAAAACTTATCACAATACTACATTAATTTATTATATTTGAAAACTTAAATCTTCATCGAAAAAAATGAACTTCATTCAAATGACAGCATTGAAAGATAAATTGCCTGGTTTAAACATCTATAAATGGGATACATTCCTCGATAATAATTTTAGAATTATCATAATACTACGATAATCTATTATATTTGAAAACTTCATCGAAAACAACTAAAAATTCATTCAAATGACGTCATAGAAAAAATAACATGCCTGGCTCTCTCTATAAAAGCTGCATTTCATTCATAAACAATTTCCCATTCATGTCATTCATCATAATACTATAATTTATTTTATTTAAAAATTAAGACCATGGAGCTACAAGTAATTAAACTCTATGCGTAAAACTTCATCGAAAATAATCGTCCTTCTCTTTATAAAATCAATAAATATTTCATTCATATCAGATACGGAGACTCCATGAACTAAATGATTTTGTGTTAAAGAAATACAGCAAATCTAATACAACTCATTCTACATATTTTTCTGTTTACATTTTACATAGGTGAAAAATAGGCTTTGTTGCAGAAATAATCAAATTTGGATGAGCATTTAAACTCAAATATATTGTAATTACGTTGTTTCAGTATGTAGATGCACAGAATTTAAACAAAATAAAGTGGTTTTAGGACGGATACAACACTCAATATGAATTAAAAAGAACTTTAAAACTCACGATTTTGCGACAAGATGGATACCATATATCATTTTGAAGTGGGTCACGTGATCTTTTCATATCATGGTCACGGGATCGCTTCATATAAGAGGTGTTATTATTATTTTAATTTTTATTTAAAAAACTACTGAATATATTTTGCTGATTTTTTTTTATATATTTTATGGAACAATTCGAATATTATTTAAAATTTTCGAAGCAATTTGTGGATTTTAAATCCGCTTAAAAAATGTTTGAAAAATTAGGTCCCATAGGGCTCAGTGTATTTCATTTTTTCAACCTGGGTTCAATCCAAAGCTAATTGGGTGATATTATTCATTTATATTCCTATAGGTCCTACAGACCGTCTGAACAACATACTAAAATTTCATTTTGAGTAAGTCATTTTTACGGGAGTTATCGTGCTAACGGACAGACAGACAGACAGATAGACAGACAGAAGGAACAAAGTCATAAACACTTTTCAACTTTGTTGTAAAGTGTTAAAAATGTTGCTTTTATATATCGATGACGTCATTTGAATAAATTTCATTTGTTTTTGATGAAGTTTTCAAATATAATAAATTATTGTAGTATTATGATAATTTAAAAAATATTACCGAGGAAAGTAGTGTGTGAATGAGAGAGCTGGACCACAGCCATAAACCCCCCATTAAAACCACACCCACTTTTAGAAATGTAATGGCTCTATTTTATCCACACCATTGTGATTACACAATGGTGTGAAACCCCCCATTAAAACCACACCCACTTTTAGAATGGAATGGCTCTATATCACCCATAAAAAAACCCACCCACTTTTAAAAACAATGGTGTGAAACCTCCCATTAAATCCACACCCACTTTTAGAACGTAATGGTCCTATTTCACACCATTAAAATTTCCACCCACTTTTAAAAACAATGGCTCGTAAAACCCCCATAAAAACCGGACCCACTTTTAGAACGTAATGGCCCAATATCACCCACACAAATTCGACTATACAATGGCTCTCAGACCTCCATTGAATCCCACCCACTTTTAGAAATGTAATGGCTGTATTTTACCATTAAAATTACCACCCACTCTTAAAAATAATGGCTCACAAAACCCCATAAAACCCGAACCCACTTTTAGAATCCAAAGGTTATTTCTTATCCATAAAAATCTACAACCCCTCTTAAAACGATGGTATCGAAACCCCATTAAAACTACACCCCTTCTAGAAAAGTGATGGCTCTATTTCAACCATACAAATTAAACAAATCAATGGTATCAAAATCATCCATTAGCAAGGTTCTAGCGCAAGCACCTCCCGAGAAAGTGATGGCTCTATTTCGACCACACCAATTTTCCGGAGCGAGCAAGCGAAAAGTCGTTGGGAGGGAAGGTACCCCCTTCGGCGAGCACCCCCTTTTAGAATCTGCGGGTCCGTTAAAAAATGATACCCCAACAACATTTTAAGCACTTAAAGAAAAGAATTCTAATGTTGAGAAAGAACAAAAACCATGGAACTGTTGAACAAACTAAACGCAATTAGTACATTGGAAGGAAGTTTCAAGAAGATGCATGAGCTCAATATCGACGTAAAATACCCTATCATGGAAATTAAACAGATCACCACCAAATATGGTAATAAACTAATAGTGAAGTTAGAAGACGGCTCAAATTTGTATCTGCCGAAACGATGCGACGAAAATGCGTCCGACTATATGAAGCTTAATGAGATTAAACCTCTATTCTTTGTATATTTGGGAGCTAAAGATGTCGGGAAAGCACAACCAGGGCAAATGTTTAAATTTGAACAATAAATTTTCTTTTAATGGTATCATAACCATTAAAAAATATACACCGATTTTCAGGCGGCAACTTTTACGAGATAAAAGTCAATGGCCCTGTCTACAAACAGCTCGAAAAGGAGTGCGAGGCTGCACGGGACCCACTGGATCTTCAGCCAGCACACTGTCAAGAATGGATGAGTAACCCCACTGTCAATCCTCGAACTGGCCGGACGATAAAGAAGGACGGCCCTGTGTACAAGCAGCTGCAAAAAGAGTGTGAGGATGCCCTTGCGGCCGTGCCGCGGCCGCGGTCCCCGAGCCCTCAGAGGCCACGGTCCCCGAGCCCTCAGAGACCATCATATTGTAACGAGTGGCTCAAAGATCCCGAGCCAGTTGCCCCTGTTGTCTGTGCCCCGGTGTACACAGAGAATCAGTTGAAGAAGATGAAAAAAGATGCCTTGAAGACACTCGCCCTGCAGCTCCAAATCAACCCGGGAAATCAGAACAAACCAGTTATCATACAGCTGATCCTCGATAAACAGAACATCAGACAACCCAGCATCAAACAACCCAGTCCCACTCCCTGTCTTATTAAATCGCGGTCCGGATCACTAACTCCATGTCTTGTTGACCCCTCGCCTAGGCCAAGATCGAGAACTTACTTTAATGACTCCACCATAACTCCTAAAAATTTTTGCAAAATGCCCCCCGGTAGGCTCAGAGTATATTCAATCTCAAATTCGACCCACCAAGGGGCCCTTCTTGATGAGCCGAATTCAAGACCAAATACACTCTGAGCCTACCGCCACTGAGGCTTACAAACAACATATAAGGACAACACTGTAAGACTTTGACGCCTAGCGTCGGGCCCGCCCACCACTTTTTTATCGATGAGTGCTTGCTTTATTGGAACAACGACTAAAGCAAGCTGACATGTCATTTTTGGCTCGGTATAGTTCAATAAACCATCAACCCGGATTGATTAACAACCTGGGAGAGGTCGGGATTTGAACCTGGGACCTAGATGTTAATAGGTCTGCGCGCTAACCGTTTGCCATGGGTACCCATCTAAATATACACATACCTTTAATTTAACCATTACACCACAGACGAAAATCTTCAAAAATAGCACTTTAAACAAGTTATTTCCCTCTTATAATGTAATAATTCTTCAAAATATCTATCACTATAGCTTATCTGATTAAAAAATATAGAATAAAACGCTTAAAATCAATCGCGAAAAATAAATACTATTCCTATCCATATAGTGCTGCCATCTCCCTTTGATTCTCGTAATCTCCGCTTATTTCTACCTCTGAGAGAACTCTTCTTTAAAGAGGAAGAGATGTTAGTCAAGGTCAGCGCTCGCTACAGACGTTATGAAAGCAGGAAGTAGAAAACAAGGTCGAAACTCTCCAAGCGGAAAATAATACTGCTTCGTATTTTATCTGAGTTAAAGAAAACAAAGATATATATAAATGAATGAAATTGAGTCTGAGATATTTCGCTATAGAATTCTTTATCAGTATGTTCAATTAGATGTTTATAGCGATGACATTTCAGAAGTGAAAAAATCTTTAAAAAAGTTGCATGATCAGTTTGAAAAAATTGTCAAACTTATAAAAGAATATAATGATCGAAGACTCGAAGGAAATGTTGGAACTAACAAGAATGTTAGGTCTGGACAATAAAGTTACCTCAGACGGAGACTTGAAAACTCATGAATGTGAACACAAATATGTAATTCAAAATGATGATGGCTGGTACATTTGCCAAGCATGTCACGAAGAGCTGAGGTATAATCCAAATATACCCCCTATCAATAATCTCGATATGTATTTAAACATGCAGAAACAACAGAGGCGAAAACATCGAATGAAAAATCTGGCTAAATGGTTAGGTTTGCATAACCTACCCTTTGAAGAAGAAGAGCTTTTGAACGACTTTTCTTCTTATATCCATAAATATGAGGAGATGTACCCAGAGCGAAAAAACATAATCAGCAAAGACTATATCTTATACCATATGTTACGGAAAAGAGGTTACGACATCTATATTTCACGCCTTCTAGTTAAGTTACCTAAACTCAAAAAGACGCTTATTCAGAATGAAGAAATCTGCAGAACCATCTTCGAAGCATTAAATTGGAGTTTTTACCCTATAAATTAAAAAAACGGCTGATACGTCTGAACAACATGTCACGAAGAGCTGAGGTATGACCCCGATAAGTGATTATAATTTTTAATAGCCGAATAAGCTATTAAAAATTAATCAACTAAATCTTTTTTATCAATCCAGCTAGTCTCAGGATAACCTAACCATTTAACTAGATATTTGTCCCCTTTCTTTTTGATGATTTTTTCAATCTTATACACATTGTCTTTCTTATCATATTTTACTAATTCATATTCATAAAAAGTGCCTTTAACCTCATCATTATTTAAATCCTGAACTCTATAAGTGATTGGGTCGGTTTCTAATACTTCAGAAATGACAAATATTTCATCTGTAAAAGTTGCTTGATAACCCCTTCTGAAGGTAGACTTATATATAGATATTCTTACTTTATCGCCTACCTGGTATTTATGTTTACGTATGACCTTTTCTTTAAACAAATTGCGGTAGACTTCACTACTGTTTTCTTCTAGACTGGCTTCAACAGGAGTCATTTTTATACTTCTGTGGTATGAGTTGTTGTAATTCTTCACTAATTGACCCAATACATCTATGTATCTTTCAGTGTTATTTGCACACAAGTAGAGCTTTATTTTATTACCAAGAGTGAGATTAAATCTTTCAACCATAGCAGCTTTTATTTCAACATTTTCTGTTGTGAACCATTGGATATTATTTTCTTTGAATAATTTTTGAGTTGTTTTTCCGACGAACTCTAAACCCTTATCTGTTTGAACCCTTTCAGGTATTCTTTCTTTGAAGATCTTTTTAAATGCTTGAGTTACTTCTTCTGCTGATTTATCCTTTAGAGGAACAGCCCATGCATATTTACTGAAACAGTCAACAGCTGTTAATATGTACTTGATACCATCATTAAACTTACTTCTCGCAAATTTATAGACAAACAGTAAATCAGCTTGCCATTGGTCGTCGATATGTGACACGTAAATTCTCCTTCTTTTGAACTTACGGATAAGTGGTTTATGCTTTGTGTATACATCCTGTCGGTGTAAAAAATCCGAGACTTCTTTTCGACTTAAACCAGTTTTTCTGCTCAGTACATTTATGCCACAAAATCCTGTTTCGGGATTGTAATAAACCTTTTCGGGGCAACCCTTCTCAGTTACCCCTTCAGCGGTAAAAAACGGCACTTCTTAGAACCACAACCCACACAAATACCTTTCAACATTGGTCTAGCGTTTTTAGAGGTGACATGCTGTTCATCTTTAGTGTCGGTGTGTGTTTTACATTTGAGACAATATATTTTTGAGCCCATTCCAAATGTCTTCTTTGCTTTGATAATAGGCTTCACAACAGCTCTATCTAGCCTTTCACGAAAACTTGGATTGGGAATGTCGTCCAATTCTTTAATCATGTTTGAGTCACACACTTTGTTTCTGGTTTCGGTATCTTTGTTTTTAATGTAGCACACGTCATGTTTATAGGCACTATCATCAACCCTATTAATAGGCTTACTCCATTCTTTGTATGTTAAATCGGGGTTCAGTCTAGTTTTTCCTCTGAGCAGTTGAGTTCCTGGTCCTGTAAATTGATGCCCTGGCAGATGCATTTCAAACGGTAAATTATTAATTGCTGCGTTAACAACACCTTTTCCTTTCTTGCAAGTCTTTTTACCACACATTTATTTATATATAAAAAATTATTTACTCACAAATTGATATCCATTCAGCAGGGTTTGTTTCATATATTTTTCTCTGGGTAAGTAGACTAAATTATTGATGAAATCCTCCTCTCGCTTATACACTTCCTCTTCTGATAGGGTATTCGATTTGTATGAATTGAGCAGCTGTTTGTAAAACTTGTAAGACTGTTTGTACTCTTCTTTCCTTTCCGCGATATTCAAAGCTTTATCAATAACTTCAACAATACCGACGCTTAAGCTCAGAGCAGCTAAGGGAACAAGTACAAAAGCTGATAAACCCAATGAACTTAAAACGAACTTGCTAACGGTCATAGTGACACTAATTTTATGGTAGTGGTGGTAGCTCTTTCTATATACGTAAATTTTCTTTTGCAAGTATTCTTCCATCTTTATTTATAGGGGTGAAATATTTCTTCCGATATCTCAGAGCCGGATTAACTAAATCAAGCATAAAGAAATCATACGGCTGTTGCATGCACTTTTTATATAATCTACTGAATTCTTCTTTTGTCAAACAACCATCTATCTCTCTTATGATCTGTTGAATCTCCCTCGGTTGAATATTAAAAAATATCAAGTAATTACAGTTTCTTCTGATAACAATGGGTGTTCTATAATAAGATTGAGAAAGATAAATGATTGAGGCGTTTTTCTTCCGACCTCTGATGAAAAAATCTTCTATGCTCCTCTGGTCCTTGTCAGTCATGCAGTCATCAAAGACAACAACATTTTTACAAGATGGGTCCAGGTCATCCACTTTTATAAATTCTTTTGTATCAGAGGAGAATAAAGTTCCTTTCTTGCCGAATCTTTCATATAACTCTAGGATAATTTTCTTCTTCTTTTTGGGGTACTTTATCGAGTCAATATCCACGCCCTCAAACATTGTGTACTTTTCTTTCAGTTTACCGTACTTGGGTTCGTACATATCTTTTGCACAAACGAACAAATTATCAAATTCGAGATAGTCGTATATAAAATTCAACAATAAGTTCGTTTTACCAGTACCTGAAGCTCCAGCGATTAGAAGTCTGAAAGGGTGTTTAGGTAATAAATAATGTTGATTTGCATCGACAAGTTCTTCTGCTTCTGTATAATTTTTAATTTGAATCATCTTTATTTAATGTTAAAAATTTGCTTCAGTAAAAATTTAATTTGCTTAAGTAAAAATTTTTTTGCATAATAATAAAGATGAATGCTATACAAAAAGAACGAAATAAGAAATTAAGAAAGGAAGTTGAATATGAACTTAAAGTTTATAAGCTTCAGGCTGAAATTAGAAAAAACAACGAACAACAACTTGAGCAAAAATTAGGTATCCAGAAAGCACTATCGGACTTTCACAAGCCTGTAACTGAAAAGCTACAAGAACAAGAAATTAATCGAAAGGAGAATATTCAGGCTATAAAAGATGCTGTTGATCACATTCCTCTAGCTATTGAACCGCCTTTAGAAGTCTATGATTTTGATAAAAAATTGGATGTAGAGTTTTTAGAGAAAAATAACTTTCCAAGACCCTCAAAATTGTACCATGAGACCAAGGAAACTTTGCAAGAAATTATGAGTAAAGTAAATGATACTTACCTAAAAATGTCTCGTCAAAAAGGAAACATTATGAGTCAGATGTCTCGAATGACTAAAAAGGATGAAGAAAGAGAAGATCGCTTATTAGCTAAGGCTGATTATTTGAGAGATCATATGACTACGTTAGGAGATTATCGGGATCGACTCAGAGACTTGCAAAGAAAAGGAATTTATATCGGTAAAGGAGTAGAAGACAAAATGGAAATTTTAGCCCGATTGACTGATAAGATATGTAAAGGGTCCAAAAGTAAAAAGTTACACAATCAAGTCGTCGATTTATTGGATGCATTGTTGAGAGAAGGAACTATGACCAACGAGCAAGTAAAACAATACTACAAAAATTTTTCATTAAATAAATGAGTAATTACATAAAAACTAAAATACATTTAAGCGATCATCAGATTGCTAAGCTAAAATCTGCATACCAGAAAGGAGAAGAAGTATCTCTACAAATAGATAAGACAAAAGCCCCCAACAAAGATATACATTTAACTCGAACACAGATAGCTCAAATTGGGAAGGGGAAGCGTATCACTATCAGTAAGACGCAGCTCCAGAAAACGGGTGGTTTTCTACCTTTTCTATTACCTGCGTTAATTGCTGGGGCCAAGGCTTTAGCACTAGGTGCTGCAAGTGGGGCGGCTGGATATGGAGCAAAGAAAGCTTTGGAAAAAATTTCAGGATCTGGATGTGTAAAAAAAAGACCCATTGGAAAGGGCGTCTATCAAAACTGGGAATATCAGACGAAGTAATTAAACAAAATATGAAACATGAACAGGGGTTTAGGGGCGTCTTTACTTCCGATCTGTTGCCTAAAAAGATGAGTCGGTTTGAAAACGGTATTATTAATCTGGACATTGTCACAGGACCTGGTACGCACTGGGTCTGCTACTATAACGATCCTAAAAATAACTTTGTTGAGTATTTTGATCCTTTTGGAGAACACGTATACAAAATTCATCCTAACATTAAGAAGTATCTACTGACTTCTGGAAAGAAAAATATCGGGTGTAACTCGAGCTTTCTACAGCACCCTGCTTCCGTCAAATGCGGCTACTTTTGTATGAAGTACATTCGTGAAAGAAACAAGGGTAAGCCAGTTGTAGATGTGCTATATTCTTTTACCCAAGAACCCAGCGACTTCAATGAAAAAAATGTTCTCTATAAATAAAATGGTTCTATTGATATTAGATTCTAAAAACGCGGAAAAATCAGAAGATTTTACGATTGAATACACTAGACCTTTCACCTTTAAACAGATTGCCCTTCAGTCCTTTTCGATGTACGTTTCATGGGACAATATCAAAGATGAGGAATTATCATACTTTGATGGTCAGCAGTGGTTAAATTTGACGATACCAGATGGAAATTACACTATCAAGGGGCTGAATCGTTACATGATTAATTTTTTTGGAAGCGATCCGCCGATACAATTCGGTATAGTGGAGGAACGACAACGAATAGCCATTAAGTTAAAAGACGGGTATAAGATCGATTTAACGAAAACCAAAAACCTGCATAAACTTATAGGTTTCGAGCCTAAAATCCACGAAGAGCTTGAACAAGTAGGAAAGTACATTGCTGACTTATCTGGGGGAAACGATAACATTTATATACATTGCGATGTCGCAGAGGGGGCGTATATCAACGGTTTCAACTCTACAAACGTCATCTATTCATTTACAAACAGTAATCGTCCAGGTAGTCAGATTATAAAATCATTTGACAAACCTCTGTTTTACCCTGTTCGAATGGATAGTGTTTACCGAATCAGAATGCAAGTAACCAATCATAGAGGTGATTTAATTCCGCTCAATAAGCAAGAAGTACAATACAATTTTATCGCCCTATAATAAAGAAATGAATAAACACAGACTTCAAAGAAAGAGTAAGAAGATACAAGGAAGAGGGTTCTTTTCCGACGTCCTGCAGGAGGCCGAATTAGAAGGTAAGTATGTGCAGGATAAAATAAAGGAGATATTATCAAAGCAGAAAAAACATGGAGCTGGACTAAAGTTTATCTAAATTCGATTTAATAGCCATATAGCTATTAAATTGAGGAGAAGAAAAAAAATTTATTTCATAATAAATGAATAAAATATTTGAATTAAACAGCACCAATTATTATTACGATGATGACATCGAAAGTTTCGAATATAGAGAGGTAAGGCATGAAAATAGTGATAATTCTATGGAAAATGCCTCTTACCATTTCTTTATTCAAGACACCAACGCCAACATTTTATAACGGTTATTTACAGCAAAAATTGAAAATTGTTAACAATGATGGTACTGCCATAGTGAATGATAATGTAGCTCTCGTGAATGGAGGTGGTTTGATCAATGCTAACAGGTTTACATTAGGAACCACTGAAATAGAATCCAACATTAATTATACCGCTCTTATGCGACAAGTGTTGGGCTTAATACATTTTACGCCTGACTATTCTTCTGCCGAAGCTACAAATATGCTGTTCTACACTGATACGTCGGACACAGCTGATAGAGAACGCTTGAAATATGATGGCACGTTAGTAGATACCACAAAGATTACTGAGTTTTTCGAAAAATTCAGAATTAATGAGAACCATAACCAGGGATTTACAGAAAGAAGCGAATTCACTAAAAATAGCAAGGTTGTAACTATATGGATCCCACTAAAGTACGTGTTTGATTTCTTCCGTGAATATAAAAAAGTAATCACGGGGTTCCAAGTCAAATTTGAGTTCCAGAGAAATCACAGTCTAAATATGCTGTACACCAACGAGCAACATAAGATCTATAAAGTCGTTGTAGAAGATTTATCACTCTGGCTACCTTACGTACGATTTAAAAATGCGGCGGCTTCAATATTTAACGAATTAAAGTTATCGAATAAGGATGTAGAAATAAACTGGAACCAACACAGCATAGTAAAGTCTAATATTTTCTATAAAAACGCTAGCGGCTCTTATACCATAAAAGCTACTTCTGATGAAGTCTTATCTTTGTACGTAATTCCTCAGTACACTGAAAGATACGAAAATTCGAAGCACAATAACATGCTGTTTGATAACTTAGATATGACGGAATGTTGGTTAATGATCCACAATGTAAAAGTGCCAACTGTCAGTTACATGATGGATTTTGAGAAAAGTGATTATAATCGATTATACACAGCCTTTTTGGAATCTGGACTCAACACCATCACGTCTGAAACAGGTTGTATGGTCAATTATTCGAATTTTGGTAAGTTGTATCCAATCATCTGCTTTAATCTCTCTCATCATCAAAACTATACCGATACGAATAACTTAATGATTGAGTTTAACTGGAGGTTAAGGAACGCTGCCCCCAAAGATTATGTTTTTTACTTCATCTTAAAAGAGCACAAGAAATGCCTCTTAAATATTAACAATCAAAATATTACCATGATCAAGACTTTGAAATTATAAGCCATTTTTATAGTCCATTTTTAATTTTTATAGTCCATGACTATAAAAATTATTTTATATTTAAATAAATGGCTGCCTACTACCCGCTTTTCGATGAAGAATTAGAACAAGGACCTCCTGGTATTCCAGGCATAGGGTTTAAACTCACACACGACGGTAACTACGATATGGAAAATAAGATCTTGAAAAACTGTCAGACACCGATTGAGAGTCGGGATGTAACTACTAAAAGTTATCTGGAAGCTGAGTTAATTCGTAACTCCACTACCGTCACTCACACGCTGAGGGTTGAACTCCGAGAAGAGATAGCAAAAATTCTGGAAGATTTAGATCAGAAGTACCTGAGGTTACATGATAGAAGACCCATTGACGCTAAAGGTAAAAGGATAGGCAATGTCGCTGACCCTATTGAAGACATGAATGCGGTTAATAAAAAGTACTTGGAAAACTATGTTGACAATAAAGTATGTTATGCAACCACCACATCAGGATACATAACTATTAGACCTAGTACCAATGCGAATGCCGTTATTTTTACGAAGTTTTCCGGTGATGCTTTGAACTCAGATTGTAAATTCTCTCGGGACGGTTTTTTTAGACTGGGATTGTACCTTGATCCTCAAAAGATAATCGATGAATTAATCGTTGTTAAGTTATACATTAATAACAAGCAATACGTTCACAAGATAAAAGTAGCCACTGAATTCGTGTTAATTCTCGGAGAGGTTAAAAAAGATGACCAATTAAAAATTTTCTTACGATGTGATGCTGAGTTCACAGTTCAACCATTTCTAAAAATTGAAGAAATCAAGTGGACACTCCAGCTGCCGTAAAAAAAAATTGTACATAGAATAAATGGCGTGGAACGAAATATCTAAAAGCGGTTTGTCGGAAGAACAAATCAGAGTTAGTAAAAATTATGTTAACTGGTCGCTCATAAGTCAATATACAACTTTATCGGAAGAGTTTATCGAAGAATTCGAAGGTTTGGTAAACTGGATGGTCATCTCTCAGTATCAGAAACTTTCGGAGCCTTTTGTAGAAAAACACAAAGGTCTATTAAACTGGTACTATACATCCAAATATCAAGTTTTATCAGAGGATTTCATGGACAGAAATACTGAATATTTAGATTGGGAAGTAGTTTCCAGATATCAGATAATGTCAGAACCCTTCCTGGATAAGCATGCTTCCAAATTAGATTGGAGAATGGTTTCTCAATTCCAAGTACTCTCAGAAGAATTTATTCGTCGGCATATAGACAAAATCGATATGGAACTCATTTGCGTCAAACAAAAGCTCACTGAAGATTTTATGACGGAATTTGCAGATTACCTTGAATGGGGTAGAATTGTTCAATGGCAAACCTTTAACGAAGATTTTATTATGAAAAATCTGGATCGTATAGATCTTTGTCACCTCATGACTTATAAAGCCCATTTGCTCTCAGATACCTTTTACGAACTCCATTTTAAAAAGCTGGTTTGCATCCTTCTGACAAACATATGTAATAGATTTGTGGTACAATATGAACCTATCGACATACCTCCCGAGTTGGGTAAAAATGATCCTATCGACATACAACCTGAGTTGGATAAGAATGAACCTGTCGACATACAACCCGAGTTGGACAAAAATGAACCATAAATTTTTATATTCATAATAACATTTAATGGTTGATCAACCATTAAATGTTTAGATACCCTTTGTTACCTTCCTCAAGTTTGAATATATTTTTCCTTTAAATAAAGAATATGGATCGTATTGTAAAAAAATTAAACGATTTGAGTACTGATAACTTTGAGTCAGTGGATGGCTTATATTTGGTTTCTGACATTACTGAGCACGGGAAATCTATCCTAATACGTTTGTCGAATAACTCAATTATATTTTTAAAAAATGATATACCCAGGGTTGGTATGATTTTGACCAGGGATGAAATAAGATTATTAAGATTATATGTTGGCTTCAGGGTTTTATATTATTGTACACCATTAGAGGGTTTCGTGGTAAAAAAACCACCTTTTCGAAACCTCTACGAAACCTTTTCAATATATCAGGTTGACAGTGATAGCGATAGTGATAGCGATAGCGATCGACCGACAACGATGACATGCCCTTCCATAATTTAATAGATGTAGATATGACTATATTTTTAATGATTGAAATACTCATTAAAAATTGAATCGTTTAAAGTATACCCCTTCAGTAATAAAAGCATTTAAAGAAACGATTTGTAGTTCTAAAGAAAGACAAAATGGATTTTCAATCTAAAACCGTTCGACAGTTGCAAGGCTACTGTCGTGAAAATAATATTCGAGGTTACTCGAAACTTAAAAAGTTGGAGCTGGTCGACCTTATTCAATATCATAACGGCTTTTCCAGTTTCCACAATGACTTGTTTAGCAAGCCAAAGAAGAACAGAGTGCGTAAGATCAGGTGTTGCGGTAAGTTATTTAAGGGATCAAGCATGAATAAGCACCTACAATCTAAAGGGCACCTAAACTATAAACCAAAGAAGGCAACCGCTCTCCCAGAGTGTGGAAGGGTGGAGCATCGACTACATCACATGACTCTCCCCCAACTACGGGAATTTTGTCGAACGCATGGCATTAGAGGCTATTCCAGGTTAGGAAGGAGGGCAGACATCATAGCATACATAGAAAGCGTATTGTTCAACCGTCATTTCGGGTTTGATTCAGACCTGTTTTTAGATACGCGAGAGAGAAGGCTCTACACCCTCCACAAAGTTAATACAGCCTTTGAATCTCGCTTGAAGACGTACGACATCCAAAATGAACACAACCTGATGCTTCCCGAAGACTTTTTGAACGATGTGGCGTCACTAGTCCGGGGACTCATCACTAAACACATAAAGAGGCTGCATGGTTTGAAGGTTAATTTCGAATTCCTCTGTGACTATCAAAAGGGTAAAGACGATGCTATTATAGAAATGGAGAAAAACTTCAAAACAGAAAACGCAGTCATCTTAGAATCAACTGATTTGGTAGCTTATTACAGATCGGTTATCCAAAAATTATTGACAGAAATGGAGGAGTTTGTTGCAAAGGGTTCGGGATGGACGCTTGTTAGAATTAAAAACCTTGAGGTGAGGATCAATAAATACAACCCACTGAGAGGATCATCCTACATTGATTTACCGAAAAGAATTAAAGATAAAAAGGCAGTCATTAACGTGAAAAATGAAAATGATAACGAGTGCTTTAAGTGGGCGATACTGTCCGCTATTTATCCAGCTGATAATCACGTAGATAGAGTCTCTAAATATAAGCCATATGATAATGAGCTAAATTTCGAAGGTATCGAGTTTCCAGTGAAGATGGAAGATAGAGTATTTAACAGGTTCGAAAAGTTGAATAACATATCGGTGAACATATATTCATACGAAGGTAATGATATTTACCCATTGAGAATCACTAAAAATAAGGAAGACAAACACATCAATTTGCTGTACATAAAGAATAAGGAAGGAAACAGTCATTACTGTTGGATAAAAGACCTCTCCAAATTGATAAGCGGACAAGTGACTAAACACAACGGAAAGATATTCACCTGTGAGAGATGCCTGCTGTATTATTACTCCGAAGAGGACCTCCAAGCTCATGAAACGGATTGTAGGAAGAATACACCAGTAAAGATTGTAATGCCCGAGGAGAACGAATCTCTGCGGTTCAAAAACTATCAAAGGTCTTTACGATTACCCTTTGTGATGTATGGAGACTTTGAGTGCTTGACAAACAAGATAAACACCTGCTGCCCTACAAAAGACAGCTCATTCTTACATAAATATCAAAAGCATGAACCTATGAGCTTCACTGTCTACATCAAATATAAACACGCAGACTATAAGGCACCAATCACATACAGAGGACCCAATGCCACCAAGCTGTTCTTTGATACAGTGAAGACTGAGGCGCTAGCGATAAAGAACATTTATGATAAGAAGCAACCCATCAAAATGACCACCGAAGATGAAGAGCATTTCCAAAGGACCCATGTTTGCCACATCTGTGACGAAGATATCAGGAAGAAACCTTCACCCTATTCACCCAAGGATAAACCAGACTTCCGAAAAGTTAGAGATCATGACCATCTTCTCAATCCGGCGAAATGTGAATCGAACTACAGAGGACCTGCTCACAACCTTTGCAACCTAAAGTACCAAGAGCCTTCGTTCATTCCAGTGTTTATCCACAACTTATCTGGCTACGACGCCCATCTCTTCATAAAGGAGCTCGGTAGAGACCAAGGTGATATCGACGTCATCCCGAACAACGAGGAGAGGTACATTTCCTTCAGTAAGGAGGTCGGGGCAAAAACTGTAGAAGTAGGCGATGGGAAGAAAGTAAAGGTACCTGGTATAAAGTTGAGGTTTGTCGACTCATTCAAGTTCATGGCCGCTAGCCTCGACAGTCTTGCGAAGAACGTAAAGGAGTTCAGGGAGACAGCCAAGTACTTCCCCAAGGACAAACTGGACCTCGTCACCCGAAAAGGCGTCTATCCATACGATTACATGGACTCGTGGGACAAATGCGAAGAAACCAAGCTGCCCCCAAAAGAAGACTTTTACAACCAATTGAATGAGTCACACATAAAGGATGAGGACTACGAGCACGCTAAAAGGGTATGGAAGGCCTTCAACATTAAGACATTGGGTGAATATTCCGATTTGTATGTGAAGACTGATGTACTCATCCTAGCCGACATCATGGAACACTTTAGAGATGTCTGTCTAAAGACCTATAAGTTGGATCCTGCATGGTACTTCACTGCACCCGGACTCTCGTGGGACGCCATGCTCAAAACCACAGAGGTTGAGCTAGAGCTGTTGACAGACTATGACATGATACTCATGCTAGAAAAGGGGACCAGAGGAGGCATCTCTCAGTGCTGTAACCGATATGGGAGGGCGAACAACAAGTACATGAGGGACTATGACGAGAACAAGAAGTCTAACTACCTGATGTACCTTGACGCCAACAACCTCTACGGATGGGCCATGAGTCAATACCTACCGCATGGTGGCTTCGAGTGGAGCACTGTGTCAGATGTGACCCAAGTAGAGGATGACTCAGACAAAGGATACATCGTAGATTGCGACCTACAGTACCCGACCCATCTGCACAACCTCCATTCAGACATACCTCTAGCACCTGAGAGCAGGATGCCCGATGGCTCAAAACAGCCAAAACTACTGACGACCCTCTATGACAAAGAGCATTATGTGGTTCATTACAGGGTTTTGAAGCAACTGTTGCAGTTGGGGGTGAAGCTCAAAAAGGTGCACAAAGTGTTGGAGTTTCAGCAGTCTCCCTGGTTGAAGAGGTACATAGACCTGAACACTGATATGAGGACCAAGGCAACCAACGACTTTGAGAAAGACTTCTTCAAACTTATGAACAACTCGGTCTTTGGCAAGACGATGGAAAATATCAGGAAGCGACTCGATATTAGGCTAGTATGCGATCCCCAGAAAGCGGAGAAGCTAGTTGCTAAGCCCAACTTCAAGGGAAGGACCATTTTTGACGAAAGATTAGCCGCCGTGCATATGAACAAGACGAAAGTGATTTTTAATAAGCCAATATACGTCGGCATGAGTATATTAGATCTATCGAAGCATCTGATGTATGACTTCCATTATAATCTTATGAAGCCTAAATACGGGGGCGATATCAAGCTATTGTACATGGACACTGACAGTTACATCTATGACATACAGACCGAGGACTTTTATGAGGATATGAAAGGATTGATTGACTACTTTGACACATCAGATTATCCAGAAAACAATAGGTATGGTATGCCCCGAGTAAATAAAAAGGTCTTGGGGAAGATGAAGGATGAAAATGCAGGGAAGATCTTAGAAGAGTTCGTTGGCTTAAGATCTAAGATGTATGCCTGTAAAACTGAGGTTGACCTGGTGAAAAAGTCGAAAGGAGTAAAGAAATGTGTCGTGAAAAACAGGATATCCTTCGAGGACTACAAGAACTGCCTATTCAAGCAAGAAGTACAGCATAGAACCATGAATCTCATCAGGAGCACAAAGCATGAGATTCATTCCATACAAGTCAATAAGATTGCCCTATCAGGAAAAGATGACAAACGTCATATATTGGAAGATGGTGTCCATACCTTGGCTCACGGTCACTATGCGATAAAGGAGTAGGCGATCATAATCTTTTAACAGTTTTCGAACTATTAAAAGATAATTAATGGTCCTCAGTTCGAAGGACACATTCTTCTGTTCTGAATGCCTCTTTAATAGTGTCTATATCACATCTAAAGTACTCCATGTAACCGTCCTCTTCTGAGGCCCTATTTCATTTAAAAGGGGGTGCTCGCCGAAGGGGGTACCTTCCCTCCCAACGACTTTTCGCTTGCTCGCTCCGGAAAATTGGTGTGGTCGAAATAGAGCCATCACTTTCTCGGGAGGTGCTTGCGCTAGAACCTTGCTAATGGATGATTTTGATACCATTGATTTGTTTAATTTGTATGGTTGAAATAGAGCCATCACTTTTCTAGAAGGGGTGTAGTTTTAATGGGGTTTCGATACCATCGTTTTAAGAGGGGTTGTAGATTTTTATGGATAAGAAATAACCTTTGGATTCTAAAAGTGGGTTCGGGTTTTATGGGGTTTTGTGAGCCATTATTTTTAAGAGTGGGTGGTAATTTTAATGGTAAAATACAGCCATTACATTTCTAAAAGTGGGTGGGATTCAATGGAGGTCTGAGAGCCATTGTATAGTCGAATTTGTGTGGGTGATATTGGGCCATTACGTTCTAAAAGTGGGTCCGGTTTTTATGGGGGTTTTACGAGCCATTGTTTTTAAAAGTGGGTGGAAATTTTAATGGTGTGAAATAGGACCATTACGTTCTAAAAGTGGGTGTGGATTTAATGGGAGGTTTCACACCATTGTTTTTAAAAGTGGGTGGGTTTTTTTATGGGTGATATAGAGCCATTCCATTCTAAAAGTGGGTGTGGTTTTAATGGGGGGTTTCACACCATTGTGTAATCACAATGGTGTGGATAAAATAGAGCCATTACATTTCTAAAAGTGGGTGTGGTTTTAATGGGGGGTTTATGGCTGTGGTCCAGCTCTCTCATTCACACACTACTGAGGAATGTATCGCATTTTAGAGATGTTTGTGTAAAATTACATTGAAGTTGGAAAGTGTTTCATAATCAATGCTTTATGCAAGATTGATCTTTCTTGTTATTTATTTATTTACTTTTTATTTTTTGAGGAGCACTAAGTTGAATTTTTTCAAGATGAACAGCAGATATTTCATAAGAATAATTATCTGAAATTCTATAATGAAAAGCACTTAATTTTTATAAATACTTTAATTGTAGAATATTGTGGAATTCGAATGTTATTTAAGTAATAAGGTGGTCCAAATAAGGATCTCGTGTGGTGCCTAGGATTTGAGTAACTTCATATTCCAAAATGTAAGTTAGATTATTTATTTTCTTCCTTGTTCTTTGTGTTCATTCCTAAAACACTTTTTATTCTCCGATACTAGCACTGCATGCTAGTGTTAAAACACGGACAGCCCGACCCAGCAAATAGGTCACTGTGTACATAACGCCTGAACTCGCTCTTTTTCTAATAATGCGCAGGAAGAAGCTGAACGGTTACTCTTAATCAAGCACTTTGTTAGCAGCTCGAAGTGAAGACGATGTTTGTTTAACAGCATGTTTTCATAAGAACGGCTGAGAAATGCGTGGCCCTTAAAATAGGGATGTTCCAATTTCTTATTCAGTTGTGTATAGATCGGAAAAATCGAAAAAATGTAAATATTTCAAGTGTTGCAATATTATTTTTACTTCGCCATTCTACAGTAAACAAAAAAAAAGCAATATTAGCACGAATGTGTTCAAATTCAAGATTTTAGTGAAATTATATTATTTTTAAGATTTTCTGACGATTATTCTAACACTTCTGACGATTATTCTCTAAGGATCAACAATTTCTATTCACGACTTCTTATTTTTCCAGCAGTGTCTTAACCTGGCAAAAAAGAGTCTAAATTTAAATAGCAGCCGGGCAGATTGCAGACGGAAGAGGGTGCTGGCAACCGAGTTATAAAAAGGCGAAGTGCGAAGCACGAAATAGTTCGGAAGAGGAGATGGTGGGAGATGGTACAAGTTGGTCCGTGTAACGTGGCGTGTTGAAGACCCACCGACCGTCCGACTCATCTTAGGACTTGAGCAACCATTTGGACGGCCGGTAGCGTGGCGTGTGGAAACCCCAGGCCGTCCGACTCATCCAGAGGTAGCGTGGCGTGTGTGTGAGTGTGAAGACCCAGACCGTCCGACTCATCCAGAGGACTTGAGTATCTAATTGGACGGCCGGGAAGAGATCCGACGACAACACCAGAATAAACACAACTAAACAAAACAGCAAACAAACAAAGCAGTAATCAAAAACAAAACACAACACCAAAACAACACAGCAAACCAAAATAAAAGGGAAGGCGGCACCACCAGGGAGGAGCAAGCAAAAACCAAGGGGATCAACAACCAGAGAAAAGTTAAAAGCAGCAATGGCTCTCAGGCTATTCAAGTGATTTTGTTGGATATTTCTCTCGCTATGAGAACACAGTTTTTAATTTTGTTAATTGAAGTTTTATTCGAGCAGACACTCGAGAACCAGGCCGCGGAATTAGCGGGGGAAGGTTTAGAAAGATGAAAAGGTTTAGAGTGGGGGCAAGCAAAGACGTAGTGGTCTGCATCTCCAAAGGAACCGCAGGAACAGCAAGAGGTTGATTTAAATTTAAAAAAGTAAAGGTAATCCAAAAATGGGCCGTGGCCCGTGATAAAATAAATAAGATATTTGTTCATTAAAAGGAAATTAAAGTTTACGTGGGGAAGAAAGTTTAAAATTCTGGCTGGGTCATGGGTCCGAGGGGAAATGTAGTTGTTTAGATAAGATTGCCAGGCGTTTAAGATATCTAGTTTACAATGCTTTTTTAACAGAGAGTAGGGAAAAGGTAAAGGAGATGGGGTACCTGAAGAGGTAGCAAGTTTTGCATTTTCATCGGCGGCCTCGTTGCCCGAGATGTCAGAATGGGCTTTAACCCAACAGAGGTTTATTAAATGTTTGTTTAAATTTGCATCTAGTTTAATTTTGGAAAGATAGTCAGATTTGTTTCTAATGGCGTTAAGGGCCGAAATGGAGGATTGACTATCTGAAAAAATGTTTATTTTTAAATTATTTGTAGAAGCCCAGTTGATAGCAAAGTGTATTGCTGCTATTTCAGCTTGAAAAACTGTGTTCCCAAGGTTGAGTTTGAAAGTATATATGTTTTGAAGTTTATCCCCCCTGTATATGCAAATGGCGTAACCCACTTTGTCGTCAATGGCAGAGTCATCAGTGTAAATATTTATGTCTGAAAAAAGTGAGGGGTCGAAGGGAGCCAGATAGGCGATACGAAGGGAAGGGGGGATAGGAAGAGGAAGGGCGATTGAAGTCAAAGTTAGGGGGAGAGGGAAGAGACGGGTTGGTAAAATGATTTGTTCTGAGTTTCCAGAAGGCATATTTTTTAAATTGTGTATTAATGACAAAATGAATGGGGGGAATACCAGTTATAGAGTAAAGAAAAATGTTGGAAGTAGTCCGAAAACCAGAAGAGATTTTGAGAAGAAAAATCCTTTGCAAAGACAAAAGTTTTTTGACCTGAGCCCCAGTCAAAGCTTGTCCCCAAATTCCTGCGCCGAAAATGATTATCTTTTCGATGACCGAAAGATACCAGATTTTTAAAAAGCGTAAAGTTACCAGATTTTTAAGTAGCGTGGCGTGTGTAGATGCAGACGATGGTAGAAAGGGTTGACCCTGTACATTCTGATTTATTATTGTAAATTACGTTAATGGAGCTTATTTTATGATTTCTACAGTTTAAGAATAAAACTTGTTGCTTTTATCAAAAGTTGCCTGCGTTTTCATTCCGGCACCTTTACAACTTCAGCCTCCTCGTTGAGTGTATGGCTGTGACGGATGGGCACTATATTTTAAGAATAAATACAAAAATGCACGTATGATCATGAACATTAGATTTATAAAGTATTGGTCAAATACTGCCAGTTTTGGATTTATATAGAGTAGTGAAGAAAGGAGATCGAAAGGACGCGGAATGACTGGAACACCAGTATTTATTTCTTAAATTATACCATTATATTACTCAGCTAGGACTCAATAGATAGCGTTAGTTGTTGCATTTTTAGCATTGTCTCAGATACAGTCAGTAATATTTAATTTTAATGGATATCAGGAAGACAGGTTTTAGTCAACAAAATGCTATTAAAGCTTACACATTTATTCTTATTTCCCTTTAAATTTTAAATGCTATATAAAATACTTTTGTGGTGCAATTATCGATGAATACAGACGTTTCATATTTTATAATTATATCTTGACTTGTATTCATAACGCCACTTTAATTTTCTGTTTAGAGTAGTCACATACCCAAAAGGTCGAAAGGAATAATTGATTCAGGGTTAATAATAAAATGTATCTTTAACAGTGAAAATAAAATATAGTATATATAAGATTCAAAAATAATGTTATTTATTATGCTTGAAATACTTTTATTATTAAAATTATATTGACACGCTTGGCGAATTCTTAATGTACAAATTGGCGAAATATCGCCAACTTGGTGAGATTTTTTTAATATTGCCAAATTGATACAAATGTAACCAAATTGGTAAAAATGACGACTAATTGATGAAAATTCAATATCTTGGAATCTACTATAAAAATAACCTATTTCTCCGTCTGTAATGTTTGGCGAAATTCTGGCGACAAATTTTGGCGTCATATCGCCAACTTTCGAGTCCTTTTAAATGCTTCTAAATTGACGAAAATGTCGCCAAATTGATAAAATTGATACTAAATTAATGAAAATGTCGACTAATTGATGAAAATTCGAAATCTTGGAAATAACATAACAAATGACTATATGAATAACTCATTTCTTTGCCTGTCCGTAATGCTTAGCGAAAATTTGCAAAATATCGCAACTTTGGCGACTTTTAAATATCTAGAAATTGACAAGAATGTCGCCAAATTAATAAAAATATCACCAAATTGATAAAAATAACGCTAAATGGGGGGAAATGTTTTGCAAATTTTTAATTCCGTCATATGGTGGCATACCTTCTGGTATAATAATTAATCCAAAATCAAATTCTATGGCTTAGTTTTAAAAGGATCAGTGTCTCATTTGGACGAAATTATAGCAATCGGTTCAGAAGCCTTCTTGGAAACAATAAATAAAATTTGCTAAAGGAATTGTATTAATATTACTGATATTTCCACCTCACTGCCTCCATTAGATGCAACCACTTGATGTTGTAATACATGGGCCTTTAAAATCCGAATATGGAATGGCTGCTAACAACAAGATGATAAATTAGCCTTTGAAGAAGTTCCAAAAATGTGGGCATCTGAATCCGATGATTATACAGGATTGATTCTGTGATATATATGAAAACAATGAGAGCAAAACCTCTAACGGTGAGGATATTATTTTTTATTAAATTTCAAAGGATAATATTAGAAGAATTTACTTGGGGAAATAATAAATATCACTGACAAACAAAAATGTGAAGTAAAATTCTTTTGAGAGGAAACTGAAAGAAATAAACTTTTCAATGTATTGCACTTATAAGGGATGTCAGTTTAGAAATAAATGTTATGAAACTGCCAATAACGTTAGTTTAAGGAACAATATCAATAGTCAGCTCTGTTGGAAGTTTTCCATTGATTTCAGCTAATTCAATATAGAATGAATAATAGTTCTATTGTATAACAGATGTATAGCATTTTTATAGCATTTGATGTTATTTTTCAAGTACTAGAAGTAAAGTTCTCTTTTTAAAAAAAATCTCTGTTTTTATCATGTTATAAAAATATTCAGGCGCGGCAAAGAAATATATATATATTTTAAATTGTTTAATCAATATTTAGTCGGCCTCTTTAATCACCTTCACTGTCCCCTTCATCACGTATCGAAATACTTATTCAAATTCAACTCTCAAATTTATTAATACGCCAAATTTATTAAGACGATACACACAAACATAACAACATACACAAAAGCATAACATAAACCTAGAATACAAATACAATTTATTACAATGCAGCCTAGGGATTAACAAGTCCATTTAGTTTCCTAAGCTAAGCCAATAACGAGAAATCGGTAACGGGTGCAATATAATTGTTAGCAAAATACAGTATATAGTTTAAAATAATGAAATGTTACTTTCTAAATAAAGAGAATCTTTGAATAGACTTAAAACAGGTGACTTTTCCGATTTAAGCTCATTAGGTAGAGAATTAAACTTTTTAGGTTCTGTCAGGTCACGATAACCATTTAACTTCCTTAATTTGCATTTACATTATGATTTTTTTTGTTTACTAACAGCTTGTTATTGCTTCGAGTTTGACGGGTCAATTAGGCGTTTTGACTTGTGACACTTTTAGAGTTCAGAATATGTTAACTTGGGATACATACTTCAAAGGACTAACCACAAAAGATCTGATGTTTGGGAATAATAACGTAATTATGAGAACGAGGGGATCTGGGATTGGTTGCGAAGATCTTGGGAGTTATTTCTACAAAATTGGGTCTTTTAATAAAAGGACATACTTTTAAATAAAAACACCAAGCAATATGCGTTTGTTTAGCACAGACACTATTTTCACCTGATGAAGAAAGGTCAAAACTCCCCCGAAACAATTATTATGTAATTTATATATGTGTTCTTTCTTTATGGAAGTACTAACTGAGTTATTCTCACAAGCAACAGTTTTATATTTTGTAATAATGCAGTTATTTGCGGGTCATTTGGAAAAAAGGACCATCTCCATTTTTTCAAAGAACACCAAATCTCATGAACACCAGAGTAACCCGTAAGTGTCTTAAGTATTAAATTTTATGAAATTCTATCGAATATATTTTGAAGTAGAATAAATGCATAGATAGACAGATATACATGCATAAACTTCACGCTATAAATACTGGATTCATGTTCCAGATTGCTCGAAACTTGTATAGATGCCGTCGAAAATTCTTAACTCTAATATTTTCCCTATGCATTATCGTGTATTGTGGGGAAAGTAGAAAAGAAAAATATATCTGTTTCAAACATAACACGATATTCTATTGGATATCATTCCCCGAATAAAGTGAAGAAAAACTTTTCGAAGGACCTGAAATGAACAAGAACAACTTTAAATGAGAGCTATTAGGTTCAACCCTAATGATGCGAAGCAGGATGGTCTATTCCGAAACGCTCGTGCTCGCTTTGAGCGCGTCATTATTGCTTATGATTCAATCGGAGAAAACTTTGGTAACCCAAATTGTCACTTTAAGAAATCTGAGTTCGAAATATTCGTATTTATTCGAAGGTCAATCATTCGAAAACGCAATTTAATGTGTTCTGGCTTAAAACGTATCATTGTGATCCATTGCGTAGAAAATGCATATGATTTTATATAATGTTTCGAGTTTCTGAGACCAGGGGTTGTCAGGAGAGTATTAAAAAAACCACAATTAAACCTTCCATGGAGATAACATTTCATAGAGACGAAATTAAATTCTTACGTCAATTTATTTGAAGAAAATTATATCATGTCACTTAGCAACGGATTTAAATACAATCTGTTTATGCGGCAGACGATTTTTATTTCCCGATTTGAATAATGGAGAAATGTATATAAAATAAATTTTACCAAAATATATTTTCGACTGGATTATACCCATTGCGGCCTTCAGGTTTAAAGATTACATGGATTATTGATATTTTCAATTTATTATATTGTGGCGATTGTGCGTCGCCGTGGTCCCGAACCAGCGACCTGATGCTTCGTAGACCGACATTATAATCACTGAGCAAAAGCTAGCTCTTCCTCTGTTCTTATAATTCGGGTATTGGCGGTGTGGCATCTTTGATAGATGTCTTTGCTGCCGCACACAGCGATGTGCGGCAGCAAAGACATCTATCAAAGATGCCTCACGAGCCAGTAACCGAATTATAAGAACAGAGGAAGAGCTAGCTTTTGCTCAGTGATTATAATGTCGGTCTACGAAGCATCAGGTCCCTGGTTCGGGACCACGGCGACGCTCAATCGCCACAATATCATCTGTTTTATTTGAGCAAAATTTTTGAAACTCATATATTGTAGTATGGGTAATTTTACGGGTAATCGCACGAGTATTTTCTCAGACTAACCTTCTGAGCTTAATTAATCAAATTGTTGAGCTACAATTAGTGAGGCATGTATAAACCCTTCAGAGGGTTTTCCCAGAGTACACTTCTTTATTCATCTTGCGTCTTACACTAATAAAAAATCCAAGTTAACGGACTATCTTCGGCAAGTTGGCCTTGAAGTTATTAACGACATCTCCACCATTGCTCTTCAGATGCACACAGATGGCAGTAAAAATGAGCACAACCAATGCGATAGTGGAATTTTTATCAAGGCCCCATCTTCTTATTTAAAATTAAGGTCAGAAACCCAGACTACTGTTCAGTATTTAGATCGGAACTTATAGTCATTGAAGAGGGTTTGGAGGCCATTGGATCAGAAACCGCTTTTGATGATATTTGTATACTAACAGACAGTCGCAGTGCCGTTAAGCAATTGGATTGGAGTTGGTGAGAGCTGGGGTTGCAATTTTGAATAATCTAAGACAACTTTCTTTACACCATGCAGTGTATTGTTACGAAACGTATCCTCTAGAATCGTGGGTGTATACGTAGGATACAAGAACGAGTCCAAGTTTCTGGATAACTTACGTTTATTCACAAGCACAAAGTAATATACTTACCTGGCACTGGGGATAGCCTTGATCATCAACAAGCACAAAGTAAACAGGAACAGTATACAATTAATGCTCCACTCATTTCACAGAATAAGCGATATTATTCACCGGATGTTGACGAAAGTCATTTCACAAAACAACCGGTACTATTCTCAAAACATTGACAAAAATCACAGTCCAATATAGCTCGTGCACAAAAATCACAGTCCAATATAGCTCGTGCACAAAAATCACAGTCCAATATAACCCGAATGCGCTTTGACCGTCGAAAACCCAGACCATCTGATTCGTCCCAGGACATGAGCAGCTGTTTCGCCGTGTAATTTTTGTATGTCGCGGAAAAGAGATTTTATTAAAGGACTTTCAAACCTATTTTTGATTGTCTTTAATTTTAAAATTCAATTAAAATTGATGTGTATTCATTCTATTTATTACTTAATTTGTCTATTTTGACTTTTTGCTTTAAATTGTTAATCTAAGTTTTTCTCAATTCCTTCCTATAAACTACTAGTCTGAGGGCATAACTCTCATTTATTCTCATTTCAAAGTACTTTATTTTTCTCATTTATTTTTCAACCTTTTAATTGATCACTCAACTAATGGCACACAATCAGGATCATATGCTAATCATGCTGAGGTCTAAAGTCATTGGAATGTGCACTTCTTTAATAAGCGAAACCGGAGGATATTCTTCTATGTTCCTTTAAAAACTGATAATAATATGTGAGGATTCTGTTATTTATTATCATTTTATTCTAATTCTACTTTTCCTGATTTTTATTTATGTCTTTTTAACTTTCATTCCAAAGAATTGCATACTCAAGATTGGCCAGATCTATAAGAAGGGCAGGCTTTAGAATGACGTATCTGCCTTTCTGCCGAGTTCGTGTTCTGTTCGTGTTCTGTCTTCGTGATCGTCCATCGGAGGCAGCATCCAGAGTTATAGCAATCTTGTTATAGCATCCAGAGTTATAGCAATCTTGCGAGTATATATATATATTGTGTCGTAGTTGGATCACCATAGGTTCAGATTGAAAGACAGTTTAGTAATAAATTAGGGATGAACTTCATTGTAGACTAGTATGTCTCGGGTAGAATTTGTAATGCTAGCGTTATAAATACTTTGTATATAAATTTCTAATATATATGTGTGTTTTGAGTTCCCGGCGAAATTAGCTGTAAATAAAGTTGTTTATTTGTTAATGTCGTGATTCCTTCGTCAAACTCTAGTCTTTAGGTTATGGGAAGTTGTATATTAGATTGAAGTCATCCGGAATTAGGAAGGTACTTTACAAATGCAAAAGCGCTATTTACATAATGTACAGTTTTAAGTTAAAGCATATTCATTATGCCCACCATCTGCCAGAATACATGTTTGTATGCAGGAAATTGCTTCCTGTTGTTTGTTCATCAACGTCACGGATAAACGCAGAGCAGTATAGGAAATGTACCACTGTTTCGTTTTCACAGCGTTTCTTATGAATACAGCAATACCATCTCGCTATGATCTTCAGTCGAATCTATCGTGATCAGTTTTTGACACGATGTTCATCTAAGTAAACGCATCTAATAGAAGATCGTTTTCAAACTTTCTCACATATTTCATCTCACATATCACATTTTCGTCTTCGGTGGGAAGACCACAAGTTACTTTCCTATGTTTTCCAGCAGAAGCAACGCTTGACAAAGTAACGCAGATAAAGGATACGTATGTTGCCTCTCATGATTGACTTAATAATCTAATGGAACACATTAATGACAATTTATTTACTAACTTCAGTATTATTTGGTTACTAATTTTTGCAAACAATGTTAAGCTTAAGACTATTAATTAAAAATCAATCTATACCATTACGGACTAATTATAATATTTGTAAAGTAATGTACGAAGTTGTAAATTCATTTCTTTTTCCAGAAATTTGGATATAATGCCCGACTGTGCTTTTAGACCTCTATATATTCTGTTATATTTTTCAGGTTTTACAGCAGGTCTGATCCAGTACTGAGAGTCGAACCCATTTCGCGATCTCTGCCATTCACCAATTCAAGCTTCCAAAGACGCTGGATTGCAGGAACACGCTACCATTGGGAACAGCGCGTGCTGTTGGCACTTTTCGGGCGCGGTAGCCAGGTGGTTTGCGCTATGGCTTTGCACACTGCCACAACTGCCGCCGTGTTCATGCGGAGTACGATGACGTTAAACATGTGGGTCCGTAAGTCCTTCCGAGAGGTTGGTGGTAGGGGAATGAGGGTACGGTTCCTGTGGATGCCTCCCCCCACTGGGTTCCGGACTAAATTAGGTGGCACTTCCCGGCCGTCCAAACAGTTACCTTACACCTTTCTAGTAGGTCGGACGGTCTGGGTCTCAACAACAACATCAACAACAGCAGATCTGATCCAACCTTACATATACAGTTCTGCGTGTCACAACAGCCATTTGCATACGGTACTCTTAGTAACGCTTAGATTGCACGATTTGTTTCTGGAAAATGTCATTTCTTACTAATGCGGTGATGATCTCCAACTTTCTCAATCACATTTTTTTCTGTATATCTCGTAGTTTCCGAGACAAAAAGGCTGACGAATTTTGTTGCTAGTTGCACTGCTGTCAGTCTGATCTGGTAGCACACAGTCACTTAAACATACTTATACTTAATTTTCATCGTTCAAAACTTATTTAGACTAATTACAACTTTACCGGACTGCTTTTATAGAATAGTGCTATGTTTTTCAGAATTTTTTTTCGAATTCGAGATGCTTGCAGATAAACTCGTTTAAAGATCTCCAGAATGAAATATCGAACCGTTTTAAAAAGTCATCCTTCCGTTTGTGTGTGTGTGTGTGTGTGTGATGTGTACACATGACAACTAAAAATTTATAGTAATTTTCACTTTCAAATTTTATATGCATATAAAATATGCATATTTTATGTACAATATTATGTATTAGATGCATTATATGAAAACTAGAAATATATATAATTTATAGCAATTCTCATGTCTTTAGCAGCACTTCAAATTCGAATCAATAAATATTTTAATAGCATTATTTCATAGCATTTCACAGATTTTTATAGTATAGTATAGATTTTCGTAGCAGAATCATATAAATCTAAAATCATTCAAAGGCATTCATTTTCGATAAAAATCTTAAAATACAAGCACGTTTATTCCAGGAAAGTATGACATAGTGTCGGAAAATTTTGAAGATTCAGCGTTTCTAGCAAAATACAAAGCACACGTTCTAAAGTTAACCCTTAAGACTAAGGATAAATATAACCGCTTTTAACTTTTAACAGAGAAATTATAAATGTGCTTGTGATGCTCAATTGGGAGCAAAGTGTTCTACTGACATATAGTCTCCAGAGCTTTTAGAACAGGAGAAACAAGTTTATGGATGTCAATACATTTGTATATAATATAACAGAAATCTGATGTCGGCAGAACGTGTCTTTCCCTACTTAATGACTTTATCTGTTACAGCACAAAATAATAGTGTAACAAATCTGCATCACAATGGTTTTGACATCGGATTAACACGACGCAAATTGAAATTAGACACTGAACTTATGACTCAACTTAACTTATGAGAAACAACTTAACAGAGCGACTTATTCATACTAACTTGCAAAATCGTCATAAAATTTAAAATTAATTGTTGATGAATATCACTTGAAAAAAATCATTCTTGGCGAATTCTTTGGCGTCGAAATACAAAACCAATACATGAAGTATCTTTCCTCGTGAATAAAATGAGCTAGATCCACGGAAATGATGCTAAATGGTTTGCTGCATAATACTGCATGTGGAAAGTGAACATATTGAAAAACACTGTTATGATCTTTTTTCAACCCAGACCGTCCGACCTACCTGAAAGTGTAAGGTGTCTATTACTGTTATACCTTCGAATCGTGGATGTATTCCGCTAATGCAAAAATGAGTCCGAAATGTTTATTCTCTTTTCCACTTCGACAATAAGAGCTTGCAATATCGCCTCCAGTAGCTTAACGGTAGAGAGTCGGATGGTCAATTTAGAAATCCAGGGTTCGATTCTCAGTTTGGGCAGCAAGGTTCTTTACCATGCGACCGAACAAATCAACCCTGTAGGGTAGTACAAAGGTGCCAGAGGTTCGAACATGACCCTAGTACGACTAGTTCGGATTCAGTGAACTCTGGAAGGTTGAGGGCCGATTTCAAATTGAGAGGCGAACGACTACGCAAAATACTTACCTGGGTAAAAATAGTAGTCGCAGGAGGCTAACCTGAGGTAAAAAATAGGAGGTGGTCAGTCAGATGGTCAGTGGCCCACCAATCTGACATTAGAAGGTGGAGAATGCAGAGTCCACCTCAACAATAAGAACTTGAAATTTCGTCCCAGTACGTCAACAGTATAGCGTCGGGTGGCGTTTCGAAGATCCAGGGTTCGATTCCTGGTTGGAGCAATAAGGTTCTTGACAGCTTTTATTTAAAAGTGCTAATTGGCGAAAACAGGAACAATTTACAGATAATAAATTCCATTGTAATTGAACTTGTTCCGTTTAATATAGCTAATAAATAATTAAATAAATAAATATTAACACTACAGCTATCTTACAAGGTCCCCAAACAACTGCCAGATACAATAAAACGACAATTTAATGCTCAACTAATTCACATAATAGCCGAATCTGTTCTTAAAACACAGACGTATCTGGCGATTCAATTTGGCTCGTATTACGTCAACTCAGTCCAAATGAACAATGATATACGTACTCTCCAGAGAAATCTCCAGAAAGAGAAGTGGTATCTTCGAAACGGATGGATCATTCTAGAAAGTTCCACCTAATTCGGAAATTCGTCAAAAGTTGCCAAGTTGATGATATTTTGCCAAATCTGTCAGGCAGATCACGAAAGTGTTGCCAAGTTTAGGCAACCTTACTTTCGTGTAATAGCAATGGTTGTCTGTAAAGGTGTTTTCTCCTTGCGGGGAAGATAAACACCGTGAAACATTTTGCGTATTCGTGACACTTTCCTTTCATTAAGACTGTTCGTTCCGGGCAGTATCAACTTACTATGGTCAATCATTAGGGGCTAATTTGTCGATATGGACGACTTTTGGCTTAAAGACGGTTTCTGCATTTGATAAATAGCACTGTTTATCCTCTGCTTTTTGACCAAGTGTCTTTCTCAGTTGTGCTGTAATTTCGGCGAAAATCATGTTTTCGCCGTCGAAAATCAAACAGCCACCCTCTGTAGCCTTCTTGGAATCGCACTTTATTAACTCCAGCGTGCCAGGTCTTCATTCTATCAGTAGAAATATTGATACCTTTACGAGCGAAACGATGAACATCTTCCATCCGTGTCCATAGATCTTGAACATATCCACCAGGTAATGAAAGTGCATTGCATGTTCGTCCAAACATCAGTTCACATGGTAGTCGTAGATCCCGGTCAAACAGCATTTCTGATAGAGGACAGAGCTATATAATTTTGCGTTAAAAAAATCAGTAATTCTTATACAACTCATCTTACAACTTGATTTGCTTACATTCTGCATGCGTTGAAATTAGGCTTCGTTGTAGGAATAATCAAAGTTTGATGATCATAAATTAAATATATTGTAATTGCGTTTTTCAGAATGTAGATGCACAGACATTAAGCAAAAATAAAGCGGTTCTAGGACGGATGCAACACTAAATATAAATTTAAAAGAATTTTTAAAATCCGTATTTTTACATTAGGAAACAGATGGATGCCATATTTTATTTTGGACTGGGCCACGTAATCTCTTCATATAATATGGGTTGTTGTTGAGACCCAGACAGTCCGACCTACCAGAAAGGTGTAAAGTAACTGTTTGGGCGACCGGGAAGAGCCACACAATTTAGACCGAAACCCAGTGAGGGATACATCCACAGAGCTCGTACCCTCCTTCCCCTACCACCAACCTCTTGGAAGGACTTACGGGCCCACATGTTTAACGTGATCGTACTCCGTGTGAACACGGCAGCAGTTTTGGCAGCGGAGGGAATCGAACCCGGGCCTACCGAGTGCAATTCCCGTGCGTTAACCACTGGGTTCATATAATATGAGTGTCATTATTATTTTAATTTTAAAAACTACCGAACATATTTTGCTCACATTTATATATATATATTTTATGGGATAATTTGAATACTTTCTACAATTTTCGAAGCAATTAGTGAATTTTAACTTCGATTAAAAAATGTTGAAAAATGAGGTCCCATAGGGTTTAACGTATTTCGTTTTTGCAACCCGGGTTCAATCCAAAACTAATAGGATGATATTATTCATTTATATTCCCGTATGTCCCACAGACCGTCTGAATAACATACTAAAATTTCGTTTTGATAAAGTCATTTTTACGGCAGTTATCGTGCGAACGGACAGACAGAATGAAAAAAGTCAGAAACAATTTTGAACTATGTTGGAAAGTATTAAAAATATGTTTTACTGAAATTTTGCTACAGTATGAGCCTATTTCTTTTATTTTAAACTATATCCTACATTTTACTTTTGAAAAGTGATAAAATTTGTACATCAAGCCATACCGGTACCCATGCTTAGAAAATTAATACATCGAAAAATTACATTGTCTCGGTTTCCCCTAAATGTGTGTGTATATAGAAATAAATGTGTATAGAAACCCGTTTCTTTGATTTATTTGTGGGCATAATAAGCACCTACAATTTGTGTTTATAATTTTAAAGATTAGATGAAAGCAATTATCACCTGTTTATCCAAACCGGTTAACAGAACTGGTTAGTATATTGTCAGAAAATTTTTAATGAATTGTAACTTGTACAGAGAAACTTGTTTGGACATAATACATGAGCAATTTGTTTACTTGTTAGTTCTCGTGAATCAGAAAAGATGTCAATTTTTCCAAACCGAACTTTTCGTATGGAACAATGCATTATTTTTTTATCAATTTACTACTGGTTTTAAAGTTTACATACATTTTCATATTACCCTTTTAGATTTATAGATAAAATTATTCCATTATGACTCGTCTTGACAGACATTTTCTCATAAAATATTCGAAATGCTTTCAAAAATGTTCTCTTTTGGAAAGGACGCGCAGTACTCTATGTCGATTTTCTTTAAACCCATAGACCTTTTCTTAAACTTATGTAATGCACATGGAGTACATATATCGGTTTTCTATACTTTCGTTGACACATCAGAATTACTCCTTTGAGAAGCGAAAAGAAAATGTTGAATTTATCTCATGCACCTGTTTTTGAAAGCGTACTTATTGTGAAATAGAAAACAAAATTGGATTTATATATATTGTTACAAGTTACTGCAAGAAATAGAATGGTGTTAATGATGAGAAAAACAAGCTGCCCATCCAAGTCTTTGAGAGATTTATTTATATTTTGCAAACTTTCTTCCTCGAAGAGTGTTTGGTTTCTTCGTGTTAGGTCTCAGCACAAATGAGTGGGCGACTTAGAATCTACATTTATCTCTAAAGAAGGCTAAAATTGATCTACAATCTATCTCTAAAAAGACTAAAATTGATCTATAATCTGCGGATGCTGAAAAAGACATATTTATATACAAACATTCAAACTATAAGGGACGTGGAACACACACATGACACACTTTTATTCTAGATTAAATTAATAATTTCATTTATAAGTGAAATCGTAATACATTCATCTACAATGTCATCATAATTTGGTATATTTTTATCATCCAAATTAGTGGCCACTCTTGCCCTAGCTATTTATTAATTTTCTAGCAGAATTGCCATTTGTCTAATATATTTATCAATTGGAATTCATTTTGTCCAGGGACAGGGGGCATAGCGCATTAAAGTGAATGGGGAAAAATAGTGAAAAATGCTCACCTGACTTGATCACACTGGAGTCCTAGCTAACAGTCATTTCACCATGGGTACGTCACTGCTTCGAATCATTCATCTGGTACTTGGCATCGAAGATCTTTCTAACCTTATTCAGACCAAGACATTTAGTTAGACACAGTTCATCACAAGCTTAATCAAGAAGTGAATTGAATACTTTTTACGATCATAATTCTGGTCCAAGCTGTGGGTGCGACCAATTTCTGGCCTCTCTTTGAGGATTGGTCAGAATATATTTGTATTTCTATTGGCCAGCCTCAAACCTTGGCTGCTGATTGGATCTGGAAGAACGCAACCTCTCTTCAATGGAGACCTGGTCGGATGTGCAAAGTAAATCGTTTTAGCCCCTATTATCTACCATAAATTTGGCAATAAAGTTCTTTATATTCCTGATAAAGTAGCGTCATTTTGTCAGTCTGGCTGGCGCCATAGTTTGACCCCCTGTCTGCCCCTCCATAGATTTTGAAAGTTCGCGATTAAACGAAAGTTCCTAATTTTAATCAAAGTTCGTCGTTTCATGTCACACCTACAATACATGTAAAGTATCAGAAAAGTATTGAAATTGTGTCGAAAATCACAGCTCGTGTTTTCGATGGACGTGTTTTCGACGGTTCCATCACTTTAGAATAGGAAAAGTCTATCTTAACGATACAAATCTATCGCGACGTCTATGTGTGTGCAATATATGTAATCACTCAAGCTCTAAAGGCCAAAGAACCAAATTTAGTAAGTAACTCACTTGTGAACCGTTTTTAAGATATTTCCCTTCTTCAAATAAATTTATCAAAAAAATTATATAAAATTAAACAACATATACAATGCTCTGCGACAAATTTGTTAATACCATTCTCGTGGATATATTTTCTCACGAGAGAGGATATTTATTGTAATAGTTTTGTATTTTAACATCCAAAAATTCACCAGTAAGAGTTCATTTCAAAGATAACTTGCAATTCTGTCTAAGAAGGTCAAAGGTAAAGCATCGGCTGGCCAGTACCAAAGATCCGCGTGGTTTGATTTCCGGATGGGGCAGCAAGTTATTTACAATAGCCATTTATTTATGCATAAAAAAGCGCTTCTGTCTGCAACGCTTAGCGATAAATCTGACAAACTTCGCAACTAATTTGGTAAAATATTGCCAACTATAATCTGCGAGGTGTCGTCCATTTTGCAACTTTTAATGGTGCAAAATGGACGAAAATATCGCCAAAATTGCAGAAATGACGCCACATTGATGAATTAATTATCCAAATCTTTCAATATGAGCTTATTACCATATGGATTATTACGGATGCTATCAATATTGATGACAATATTGATGATTGTCAAGTAGGATTTGCGCGGCATATAAGTTATTTGGGTACTTCCAAATACTGTTAAATGTTGCCATCCTGAAAAACACAGAATGTGCAATTCAACGTTAAAAACATTGTGTCATGGCAGGTATCCATTATGTAGTGAAAGTCTTGCACTGTCTTTATCAGATTTTATTAATTTGAAATATAGAAAAAGTGGAAATAAATAAGGATTTGGCAGTCAATACTTATTTTACATGATATAAATTGCTGTAATGAGATTACTTATATTGATCTTCTGAATGCTACACTACATACTGTATCCGTTCCACGTCAAATAACGTGGCAACTTGGATTTTAAATTTGACGAAATTAAATTGCATTTTAATTTAATTTTAACTGAAGTTAAATAATGTTTCAATAGACATGTATTTGGGAAGTTAAATTACGTTTACATGTTATAGTGTAATAAAATCTGCGAAAGATGAAATTCTTCCATTTATTCTGAACATTTTTAAGTTCCATATGATGCCATATCAAACAGATTTCATTGTACAGAAAAATAAATACAGTATTCTCCAGGCTCGTATTATTTCTAAACTTTTATTTAAATTACAACACAAGCATAAAAATACAAAACATTAGAGTTAAGTGTTAATTTAGAATGTTATTTACAATCAAAATTAATGAACAGAAAAATCACAAAATGCATATCATACCACTTAAGTCTCATAGAACCATAGGAATTTCAAAATCTGCTTTGAATTTTTGAAAATCATGATTTAATAATTCAAAATCATATGTTCTCTTCAGAAACCAATTTTATATAAGCTCTATTAAAAGCTTTCAAGCTTTCTTTAAAATTATTGAGGGTTTAGCGAAGAGGTTTCAGCTTTCTTACTTGCAATAATAAGTCCTATGTTTCTACATATTAGCAAAAATGTCAAATTTGAATATCTTGTATAAAAGCTATATATACAATTTTTCAAAAATAGTTTAAATATAAATCTCTCGCAAAATTTCTCTCTTTACATTAAATACATGTTTTTGCTTTTACTAATTACCGAAAAATAAGAATACTTTTAGGACATCAATTAAAGACTCTTATGATAATTCCTCAATTAAGCATTAAGCTTTTAAGAGAAAAATTAAGAATTAGAAATTATTTCCTTTAAATATTTCAGTAAAGTTGTTTCCTTTAAATATTTCAGTTTAAATATTTCAAAAAGTAAGACGGAGTGTTATACCTTGGGTCTATTCCTCCTTGAATATTTAATAGTTTTGATTCACGTACTGAAAGATAAATTAAACAATTAATCTCCACTCGACTTTCTCATTATTTCCATTCCTTCACATACTTTCTCACAACTGTTGGAAATATATCCATCTTTAAAGGGTGTAAAAGAAAATTATGCATCAGGCCAATAACTCAACTGTTATTAGAGTTATCGTTATTTTTTATGCATATGTATAGAAAACCGGGGCGACTGGGGAGCTGATCCCTTTCTTTAGCGAAGTTTAGAGAGGGGGGGAGCTATATCGATCCTATTAGAGATAGGGAAAAAGTCAATTGCAAAATTGCAGAGAGATAAAAAATTAGTAGGAAGCATTTTGTTCTCCTTAAAAAATGGAAAGGAACCCTGAAAAAATATATACAAACCCCGCCCCCCTCGCTTAAATGGAGCATTTAGACAATGCAGCAGAAACAAATTGACTTTAGTATACACAAAATATAGAATGTTCAGCTTCAACAAAGATGCATGCTTGCACACGTGTCAAAGATGTCTCCCCATGTATTTCAATGTTTCTACGTTTGCAGTGTTACATGTCGATTAATAAAATGGCCGATTTTCAAAATCGTAGAGTTATTACTTTCCTTATATACATAATGTATAAGGAAAGTATTGTGACGGGGTCGAAAATTCGAATTCGAGTTTTCGACGGGAGAGCACGTTTCAAGCATCCCTGATCACGAATCAAACATTTTTAAAGTGATGTCTGTGTGTGTGTGTGTGTGTGTGAAAATATGTGTGTGTGTCAGTGAGTCTGTGGAGACGATAACTGACGAACGAATGGACCGATTCGAACCAAATTTGGTACAAAAATCACAATCCGTAAACACTGGAAGCCTATTGTTTTTATACGTAATCGAATGTTCAGAACCCCCCTAAATTTTCGAATGAAATTTTGAAAAAATCGTCAAAAAATCAAAACCGCTAATAAAGTTACGCAAATAGACATTTCTTATGTAATTTTTCATTAGAAAACGATTGGCATAAATTTTAGAACGCTAACATGAACCGTTCTCGAGATATTGTACATTTTTCAAAAAAATTATGAAAAAGTCACATAAAAAAAAATTCCTATTGAGAAACATGTTCATTTTTCATATGTAATACCATGCGATAAATTGAGTGACATCATTCTCGTGGATCTAGCTTGTTCCATTCATGAAAAAATATACTTTGAATAATACTTTTGTATTTAAACGCCAATAGTCATTTATCTGCTGTAAGAATAACTTTTTTCTTATTTCATAGCGCTTGGCGAGATTTTGGCGACGAATTTGGCGGAATGTCGCCAACTTGGCGACTTTTTTGAAATGTTGCCAAATTAATGAAAATCTCGCCAAATGAATAAAAATGATGCTAAATCAATGAAAATGACGACTAATTGTCGAAAATTAAATATCTTGGAAATAATATTAGTATCTACTATAAGAAAAACCTATTGTTTTACTGTAAAAGTAGTAAATTCATTACATTATATAAGGAAAGTCATGTGTTGCCCACATCAGATTTTTTTTAATTAATAGTGGGTGGAGAAAGATGCTTTCTGCTAATTTTAAAAAACTTTACAACTTTATAAATTGACATTTTTCTACTATCCGTAACGGGAAGTGAGGGAGATCCTCGTGCTGTGTTAAAAAAGGAGCTGAGCAACCCCCTTCCTCGAAAGTTATCTACACACCTGCATAAAAATCCTGTAATGCATCATTATAATCATATAAAAAGAAAATAAATGAAAATTACTTTCTGATCCAAGGTACAACACCTGTCTATCTGTTCGCGAATCCATATTTTCACTATATACATTATTATGAACATATTGAGATCCTACTAAAGCCCCCCCCCCCCCTCATAAAAAATATTCAGGGACTGATGAAAACAAACTTCATTTTAAAAACTGAATCATTTACAAAAAATGTTTTCTAGAGATATTAATGATAAGTATTACACCGTATCTTTTAGCATAGTTGACCTCGTTTTTCGAGCTTCGGCATTTAATTTTAAGCACTTACCTCCAAATTGAAAGTTTGTTAAAATTTAATGTGATACATGTTTTATAATCTTTTCCCGTGGCTTATATTTTTAAAAAAATAAGGTGTCTAAAGTTTTATAACATTCCTTAATTCAAAAATATCAATTAAAAAAATTGCGACGCACAGTAGTCAAAAGGAAGAAAAAATTCTGTAATTATCTGCAATATTCATGAAGAATTTTGTAATAGACATAACGTAAGATACTACAAAAATTGAGTGAATTTGGAATTGAGTTTTCCCCCCACTTTCACTCGTGTTGCAAGGGGCTGACTGCAAATTGAAACAGGCAGCTGTCTGCTCGATTTTATTTGTAAGCTGCCCCCGGATTTGTAGGGGGGAAAATTCTGATTTTTTAATAAGAAATAACTTGCCAAAAATTACAAAAAATTTCAGCGAGTTTTTTTATGTTGACTTATTACTGTACAGTGCAATTTCATTTAATTAAATTGCTTTTTTTCTCTCGAGGGACCCTATACAAATTTAGACTCCCTAACTTTGGAAAGAAAAAAACAATGCCCCACAATCCCGCCACATTTTTTGAAAATGTGGTTCGAAAAAAGTAATATAAAATAATTTCGCATTTCATTTTAACGAACATTCCAATTTGAAGTATGTGCCTAGAACCACTACGGAAACTTGAAATGAGAAATCAACTATCCTGAAAACACCTTGTATATCCCTGATTATAGATGTAGGACTTAAGAGTCACAATTTGCGAGTTCCTTTCTTTGCAAAATATTTTTAATTCGTTCATATATCTACAAAAAGATCGCTTTTATTCTCCAAAAAGTATGAAATAAGCTCTTCAACTGTATCAGAAAATAAATAAATTCAAAATCTCACGAAGTTAACACAAAGTAACATACAGAACAGAGAAATGGTTTGCATTTTAAGTTCTAGTCTTAAATAAAAGTACGAAGGAGTTTCGATTTTAAATTCAAACAAATATCAATATGCAAGGTGCAAACAAAACTTTTTACAAGACTATCGATTCTATATATTTTTAAATAAAAAATTTATATATTCGTAATCATATGCGCGGTTACAGCATCACCAGTAACAAACCAAAAACATAGGGAAACTATCTAGGAATCAAGACGAGATGCTAATGACGAAATTTTAGAAGAATGCCTTATATAATAGTAAATGATACATGGTTTTTATGAAAGATATAAATGAACACTAAAAATGCGCAATTAAAATCGATTTTTCAATGCTCAAGCATTAAAAGTGATCAAAAACGCTACCAATTCTATGACAGCCAATCAGTTTTTCTTATTTTTATAATGGCTTGGCGCTTAATCGTCCAATTATTCGTCCATTTTATAGCGGTCGGATCATGACAGGGACAATCCATCATTGCAGATTACTTTAATGATGGATTATTATTTTAATTATACTTGATGTTAATTTTTCATATTTAAAATATTTTAATAAATGGGTTAGAAGTTAATCTTTAAAATGTAGATTATATTACATGTATATTTTAGCACTTTCATTTTGACATCCATTGCGGCCTTTGTGTTTAAAGATTAGGGGATTATTGATATTTTCAATTTCTTACGTTGTCTGGTATTTTTTGGCAAATATACTATTTGAAACTCATTATAGAAGGGTAATCTTCTACTAATACACATGTATATCTTCTAGTATTCGAAAATATAAGAAATAAGGATATATCATCCCATACAACTTTAGTGCTTTTATATTAACATATATTGATTCAATTTCATATTTTCTGTAAATTTGTTTACAAATGGGACCAGGATGTTTGATTCTTCAGATATGCCTGTAATGATTTCTATAGCGAGAATAAATACTCTTAAACTTCCTTTTAGGATCCTTAATTTAAATATTTTAATATAATGTTTTGAATAAAAATGCCATTTAGAATACTATAAGAATTTGGATAATATAAGAATACTATAAGAATGGTGACTATAAGACTGATATCACGGGGAGTGGAATGCAATGACGAGAATTCGCCACTGCTGCCGAGGTTTCTGAAATCGCGGCACAAAACGCGTGCCCTTTTTGTCTGCACAATTATCGGTGTCTAAAATGCTCTAAATCGATCCATCGATGCTGGTTGCTGTAACTGGAAAAGCGATACCTTAATTTGTAACACTGGTATCTTCGATTTGTGCCGAGATAAATGTCTCAACGTCTTAAATTACCCACTAGAAGCGCTGTGATCACTTTCGATAGATCGGTTAAGATTGTTTTTTCGTATGTACATATACGTCTACCTTTAGCAACTCTAGCAATATGATTATTCAGTTAACAGCGGGCATTTGTTTGCACCCTGAACATAATGCATATTGGAACTCATGAAGCAGGCTAAGCTAAAATATCCAAATGAAATAATGTGCATTGCGATTTTAAAAGAACAGAAGCATGATAAAATGATTATATATTCAACGTAAAACAACAGATTATATACATGTAGACTTTATTCACATATAAAGTAACAAAACACCAGAATGAATATAACGACTTAATGTAATGATTTTAGCCTCGTGTAATCTGCAATACTTGTTTCAAAAGTTTTTGCCTTATTAGAAAATATGTATTTAAAAATTATAATGTGGTACGTTTAATGTATTATAAATATTTCATATTCATATAAAATTTCTAGTCAGCAGGTTTATAAAGCTATTACACTTTTTTCTACAATCAAAACGAAATCACCAAATCTACCGAAGCAGAGGTTCTATGTTACACCAAAATGAATGATCTAAAAAGTCTCATCACATATACTTTTAATAAAGCTCATTCCATAAATAAAACCGATATTCGAATTTCCTCCCCAGAAATCAATCGCGCTGTAACTACAATAGTTCTTTTATTCGTCCTTCCAGTAGCGTACGGCAGGGTGAAGCAGAATAAGCCAAAAAACATCAATATATCCATCAATTAAAGCTTACTTTTAATTAATTTACATAATGATTTACTAAAAAATGCAATTTTCAATTGCCACTTACACAATTGGTATATTCACCTCGATACCAAATAGCTTGTCCTTAAAATTGTTTTTGCCATAAGCTATATAAGTGAAATATTCAGATTACTTCTTGCTATTACTTTTGGAAGTGTGCCAAGTAGTATGCTGCTAGTACTTGTCAGTGAAGCTCGCTTTCCTTGCTTCACCCCACCGCTCGTAACTGCAATCGGAAGTTTGATGAAATTCAGTATTTAATTAGTCAATATTTTAAAACATCAATAACATATGCAACCTCTAAGTTTTATTATCTGGTTTTAAAAGGATTAACTGACCATTACTATTTCTGTGAACAAAACATCATAAGGATAAATCAATAGGAAGTCACAAATAGAAGCAGATCAAATTTAAGGAAACTGGCGAATTTTCTAAATGCTTTTCTAGGGAGCATAGTGTGAGGCAAACTTGTGGATTGAGACTGATACATGGCAGTTTTGAATTCATCAAGATGGGTCTGTACTTGAAAAATATACGATGAATATGAAAATGTATTTTTCGTTAGTAAAAGGACTTTTTATCAAAATGTCCTTATGAAAAAATATGCTATTACCCTGAAGTCATTCTATAAGAGATAGCACACTACAAGAAAATAATTTTCCTGCAGAAAATGTATAAAGGTATTATGATAAAGACAAAGTTAAACATGAATTATGACTTTAGCTGACGAAAAATGAGACGACGATCGCGTTTGCAAATTGTGAGATGGGAGAAGTGCTTTGATGAAGGAATAAATTAAAATGAGAAATTAATGGTTTTTTCTGAGTAAGTTTCTTATCCTTCTTTTATTTCCATCGTGATTGTTCTATTTGTGACTTATTGACTTAACATCGCAACTATTGAGAATTGAATTTTTATTAACCCGCAAGCATACGCAGTGAGATAAAAAAAACTGCCAAGCAAAAGATATTAAATAGGATAAAGGTATATTTGGGACATCTGACAATATGTGTGTCTTCTAAAAACTTTTTAGGAAAGCACAATGAAAATAATTTCAACAATGCACATTCATCAATCCCTAGGTATATTGATTCATATTCAGAATGCCATGTACACATATGTTTGCATCCAAAAAGAGTTAATATGCACTATACATGCACGTTTGATTCAATTTCGTTAGAAGTTATTTGTCTAAAAAAAATTTAAAAATGATGAAAAAAAGGTTAAATTGAACATCAATGATAACATTATTGAAACTTTTGAAATAAATGCAAACTTTTACAATTTTACTTCTACATGCGAATGTCACTCTAATTTGAATATAGGCAATTTGTTGCACGTTAAAACATATAATTTCATAATTTTAATGCTATATCTCGTGGTTTAGATTTCTACCCCACACGTGGGTAAGCTATGGAGAAAACGACGCGCGTGCTTGCAGGTTAGAGCATCAAAATTCTCGTGTGAAATAAATTCAGACATCGGATGATTTTCCTGACCACTCCCCTTGCATTTCGATGCGATTGATAGGATCAGGATTGAGGGGCGAGGAAGGAGGTATATGGTGGTTATTATTTCCGATGGTTGTTCGTCGGGTATCGCATCTGTTACGTGATGATCCCCTACACACGGATGAAGTACAGCATTCAGCTTGAAGATACGTGAGGAGTATCTTCCTAAAAGCTTCTCTAAATTCAGTGTTGAAAATACTGTAAATGATAGGATTTAGTGCAGAGTTGCAGTATCCTAACCAAGTAAGAAACTTGAAGACCATGTCAGAAATGCATGATTTGCAGACGGCAGCAACAATGTTAATGCAGAAAAATGGAACCCAGCAAACAAGAAATGTCCCCATGATGAAGCCAAGCGTAATGGCGGCCTTGTGGTCCATGTTGTGGTGATGATGGTGGTTACTGGTGCACGACTTCGAACTAGGAGAACTACTTTTAGTGACAGCTCGAATGTTCCGTACATGTTTCCTGGCATATAAGTAGAGCCGTGTATAGAGAGCCACCATCACAACGCAAGGCGCATAGAAACTTATGATGGATGAAACAACAGCGTATATTGGAGTCAAGTCCAAAGCACATGTAGGACGAGATTGTTCATCCATTGTTTCTGTGACCTTTTTCGGTTTGTGCCATCCGAGGCTTATCGGTAGAAATGATACCAAGGCAGACATCAGCCATATGCCGGCGATGGCTAACAGAACAACGCGTTTGGTCATCCAACGTCCATACCGAAGAGGATCTTTGATATGAATGAACCTGTCCAGGCTGATTGCGCATAGATTGAGAATAGACGCGGTTGAACACATAACGTCAAAAGCAATCCATGTGTCACAAAATTGGGGTCCAAACATCCAGTACCCCATGAGATCGTTCGGCACAGCAAATGTCATAACTAACGACGACACAAAGAGATCTGCAAGAGCTAGAGACACAAGAAACAAGTTTCCAATCTTACGCAATCGTCTGTCCGTGTAAATGGCGAGGCACACCAATAGGTTTCCCACGATGGCCATGAATATGATGATAGCCAGCGGAGTTCCGACAAGACATTTGGTTGTAAGATCCCAGGATTCATCAGCATTATCCTCGGCGCCAGTGGACGTGACGGACAGTGATTCATTGCGATGACCCGGTGGCTGGAACATGATCAGTCAGATTAGGCTACATTTCGGAATCCTTCGATGATAACCTGTAATAAAAAGAAAAAAAAACTGGAAGTTTAAAGTATTGTTAAGTAATTTATTTCAATAATTACAAAGTCATCGACGATCAGTATGTTTCTAATAAAAGAAATGCGATAAAATAAAATGCGATATAGTAAACTTACCGTTAACCGTATATAAAATTTGTGCAATTTACTGCTTGGTTTCTTCTAATTGTAGAAGACATGCATTGCAACGGAATTTCCGAAATTGAGATTCCTACAGATGTGCACATTTAAGCATGCCAGAGCCATAATGAAACCGTAGGAACGGATCTTATTTTGTTTTAATATGTGTCTGTCATAGCGTATTTATGTAATTTAAGTATCACTTCCAACTCCTACAGACGATTTTTATTAACTTTTACAGTCTGATTTTATCTTAAACAGATAAATGCTGATCTGAACTAAATGGCTATTTGAAATCGATATAAATACACAGCACCTATCATTGTATTTTGCTTTAAAAATACAGAATAAACAAAGTTTCTCGAGAGTCATTTTATTATATTCTTCAAATACTATAGATCAGAAAAATCGTACGCATAGCAATAGTATTTCGAGCATGTAAAGTTTTTATATTATCATCTATATATAATATAAAAACTTTAAATGTTCAAATTTTTCTTCAAATGCTCAAAAATTTTTCTTTATTCTTAAAGATAATTGAAAAGTAAAATTCATATAAAACACTAAAATTTATATAACACCTTGCATGTTTTAGAACTGAACATTTTTTAGATTAGAAAATAACATCAGTGCAATAGGAATGATTTCTTTCAATGTGCCCAACTTTAGACAAAGGGAGTAAGTTGTTATGATGCTCACCGGCGTAATCTGATTCCACGTGGAATTTCACACGGATTCATAGGAAATCTCTCTAAACCTATTTGTATAGTTCGGAAATGGAATCTAAAATTCCAAACCACTTCAAATAACGATGAATACACAGGTTTAGTCTAGAAAGAATTTATATATTTAAAATTCTATAGAGTTTATATATTTAAGACCTAATTATTAACATCAATTTTGCATGCTTAAAATCTCAATATTTGTGAATACTCGGGGGAGGATCAGAGATCAAAGGACCGGAATGCCACTGTTGACAGTATTCTAGAGGGTGGACGTTATTGCCATTTGTGACGTCAGTGAGTTACAAAGAGAAGTATATGTTTCTCCGAATAGTATTCAGTTCTATGAGAAAACATAGACTGTACCAATAGTTATTTAAATATAATTTGTAATTCTATCATGAAAGTGAAGTTTAAGTGTACATTTGCGTATTATATATATATTAGTATTTTCGTGTATATAAAAGTATATTTTTGTTTAATCGCTGTATATAAATTATTACTTTCCTTATATACATAAAGGAAAGTATTGTGACGGGGTTGAAAATTCGAATTCGAGTTTTCGACGGAAGAGCATGTTTCAAGCATACCTGATCACGAATCTAACATTATTGAATTGATGTCGGTGTATGTGTGTGTGTGTGTGTGTGTGTGTGTGTGTGAAAGTATGTGTGTGTGTATATCATTGAGTCTGTGGAGACGATATCTCACGAACGAATGGAACGATTTGAATGAAATTTGATACAAAAATCCCAATCCGTGAATACTGGAAGCCTATTGTTTTAAAACACAATCGAATGTTCAGAACCCTCCTAAATTTTTGAGTGAAATTTTGAAAAAATTATCAAAAAATCAAAACCTTTAATACAGTTACGCAAATAGACATTTCTTAGGGAATTTTTCCTTAAAAAACGATTAACAAACTTTAGAATGCTAGCATGAACCGTTCTCGCGAAATTGCACATTTTTCAAATAAATTTATCAAAAAATCCCATAAATTAAAAAAAATGTTAACTGTTAAGAAACATGTTCACTTTTCATATGTAATACCATGCGATAAATTGGGTGACATCATTCTCGTGGATCTAACTCGTTCCATTCACGAAAAAATATACTTTGAGTAATACTTTTGTATTTGAACGCCAATAGTCATTTATCCGCTGTAAGAATAATTTATTTCTCCGTTCACAACGCTTGGCAAGATTTTGGCGACGAATTTAGCGGAATGTCGCCAACTTGGTGACTTTTTGCTGTTAAATTAACAAAAATCTCGCCAAATGGATAAAAATGACGCTAAATCAATGAAAATGACGACTAATTGAAGAGAATTCAATATCTTGGAAAAAATATAAGTATCTACTATAAGAATAACATTTTCTTAACTGTAAAAGTAGTAAATTCATTGCATTACATAGGGAAAGTCATGTGTTCCCACATCAGATTTTTGTGTTTTGTGACCACAAAAGTGCCTAACTGCGCGGTTGCTCTGTGTTCAAATTATTATAGAAAGTTAATGGGATCTATCAGGTTTCATAGATTTCCAAAAGATCCTATACTCCAAAAATTATGGATTGTTAAGTGCAAAAAGAGAGGATAAAGTAATAATCACTAACACAACTGTCTCTTCGAGTCACTTTTCTGGTGAACATTTTGAAGAAGATTTTCGTGTTAAATTTCTGAATTTGAAGCTGGTTAAAATGTTAAAACAAAGAGTTGTTCTTCATCTTAATCTGCCATCATCTGTAAATAATCAAAGTTTAAAAAGCATCCTGAAGATCTTGTTTAACGTATCTTGGGTTTAACCCCTTACGCGGGACATGATTCAAATTAAGCACTTGAGTATACTGAGGCCAAAAATGATTCATGATTGAGAATTCTGTTGGGAAGTTTATTATAAAAGCTTAACTTCCTACGCACAACAATATAGCGCCTATAATCCTCGCAATACTGCATGAATAGGTGCATCCCTAGCGCTTAACAGAGTTCCTCTATTCAATAGAAACCCCCAGGATTTGTTCTTCAGCACGGTGAGCGTACCCCGATATATTTTTTGTGTGCCATGCCGCGGCGACCTGGAGGTTTACGCCGGCTTCTGAAGAGAAGGCAAGGCGATATATCCGCCATACAGCGAGGCCACGACCCGGGGTGACACAGTCAGAGGAATCATTCACCGGACAGGGTAAAGTCGTTGAGTCTCGACCCCAGTCGCCAACGGGTCTGGAAACATGTCATAAAGGGCCTGCTCCTTTCCGTCACGTGGAAGAGTCTACTTTGAGAACCAAACCACGTTAATAGCCGACCTCTCCGCAGGTTAATTTCCCCACAGGTAAAGAGGATCAGGGCTATGAAAAAGCCAAGTTCCATACACCGCCCAATTGTGACGGGGGATTACATATAGGACATCAACTTTATCGTATCTTTAGTAAGGCAAGAATTAGAAAGGTTTTTAGTTCTAAGGTGACTCTTTTTTGACATTCTCATACTACGCAAAAGAAGAAGTTTCATAAAATCTCCCAATTCGAGATGTTGTCAGAAACGGTTGTTGAGAAACCCAGTGAATAACTCCTTTAGAAAAATGTTCAAATATGTTTCAAACACTTTATTCCTAAAGTGTTCGGACGAGTGCATGTGTCTCAAGTGGGGACACTATATCTCAAGAAAAATATGCGTATCGATATGACATTGTATTTGTTGATGCACACATTCACACACAGTTTGGAGTATTAATTTATATTTTGCGCAAGTCTAATTTGACAATTGGAAATCATGCTAAATATGTGTATACTTAGTTTGCGTATCTGTATATAGTAGGGAGTAGTAAGTATGTGTATACTTACTACTCCATTATATTAAAATATGTTAATTATAATTCCATGAATTTGGCTTCATTTTTGTAACGTTTGAGTCACTTTTCCCAATTTGGCAAAATTTTGGTCAATTTGGGCCCACATTAAAAAATCGTTAGGTTGGCAATATTTTACCAAATGAGTCGCCAAACTTTTCGCCAAATGTTACATATTTGACGATACTTCCAACTATTCAATTTTATGTATTTTAGACACATTTATTTAAAAAACAAAGCTTTGTTTGTAAATTGTTTTAAAATTAATATATATGGACATGATTATTTATTTAACATTATTGAATGCATGTCCTAAAATTTTCATGATTTTTTTTCATGCATTCAAAAATTCGGAGGCCTCGATTGCGTTTAAAATTAGCATTCGATTGCGTTTAAAATTAGCAAGGTTCCAGTCTTCACAGATCGTAATAATCGTATCAAATTATGTACGAAACGATCCATTCGTTCGTGTGATATCGCATCCACAGACTCACGGACACACACATTACTGCTCACCCAAACACAAACACGCACACACACATACATACACACAGACATCACCTCAAAAACGTTCGATTTTAATTCAGGGATACCTGAAACGTGCTCTTCCGTTCGACACCAATTCTAATTTTCGACCCCACTACAATACTTTCCCTATACTGTGTTTATACTGATCTCTTACACTGATTCAGATTTATTTTGAGAACATTCTAAATGTCAATTACTAGAACTTTGCTGAGGCATTGATATGTCAAGACGATTACTTCCTTATCATTTGGTCAGCAGATCCTTTAGGATTTAGTCATGGATAAGGTAATTCGGCAAATCGATAACTGTTGTTGTTGTTGAGACCCAGACCGTCCGACCTACCAGAAAGGTGTAAGGTAAGAGTTTGGACGGCCGGGAAGTGCCACCCAATTTAGACCGGAACCCAGTGGGGGAGGCATCCACAGGGACCGTACCCTCCTTCCCCTACCACCAACAACCTCTCGGAAGGACTTACGGACCCACATGTTTAACGTGATCGTACTCCGCATGAACACGGCGGCAGTTGTGGCAGCGTGCAAATCCAGCGCGCAAACCACTGAGCTACCGCACCCGAAATGTGCCAACAGCACGCGGTGTTCCCAGGTGGTCATCCACCCAACTACTAACCGCGCCCGATACTGCTTGACTTCGGTGATTTAACGCGAACCGGTGTTTTCATCACGGTAGGCCGTTGGCACAAAATCGATAACTGTGGAATAACGAAAATTAAAAACATGTTTCTACTTTTCGTTCAACCCAGACTGTTCAACCTACCAGAAGGTGCAAGATGTTGTTTCTGTTTATCGGTTTGTCCATCTCTCTATATCATAACGATAAGCAGAGAACGACTGAACAGATTTATACACTTTTGTCAGTGGTTTTTGCACTTAATAGGGAGCGGATTTATGACTAAAAATATTTCGCATATAGGGGAAAAATGGCATTGAGTGATATTCAAAACTCTACAAATCCAAGGGTTGCATTCTTGTATCCAGAGGTTGCATTCTTTTATCAAATTATTTGACTCAAACACATATATTGTATTGTAGGAAATTTAAAATTATACAGAAACAGTGAAAAGCAGTTAATATTTATTTTCCCATACGTAGTTCAAAGAAAATATTTTCGATTTCGAGATTTTATTACGATACATGTTTCAGGACCTCTTGAACACGTTTTGAATATTTTTGCAGTGAAGTCCGTCCATCCGTCTGTCTGTCTGCCTGTTTGTCTGTAATGAATTTCTGCCACGAATATTTACACGAAACTTTTTATCCAACCTTATTATAGAAAAATCCAGAACAAGATAGATTTTTTTTAATTCGAGCGAAAACTTTATCAAATGCGCATTCGAAATTTAATATTTTCTAAACATCGCAGCATAGGACAAAATGTGACATAATCGGGGGGGGGGGGAGGGCGTATTTACGGCTCAATGATCACGAGACGTTTAGTAATTGGAGTAAAAAATAACCGCGATACAATTTTCGTGTTCTCGACGTTATTGGTCCCCTCGGGGGGGGGGGGGGGGAGGCTACTTACCGCCTCCTCACGAAAATAAAAAATTAAATTTAGTTAAATTTTTTCTTATAATATTTGCAAAAAATAAAATGAAATATAATAAAATAAAAAAAAATTACAAGCTGTTTAAAAATGGATTCTGGTATGAGAAAATCGAGTTGAGCTGCACTCCAGCTGATTACGTTTAGAAACATAAATTTACAGACATAATAAAATGATGCTATATTTCTAAAGATTCTGAAAACTACAAAATGGCGACAGTCCCGATACATCGCATTTCTGTTCAATAAAAATTGTTTCTCTAGAAATGTTTAGAATGAAACAAAATAAAATCCTCCCTGAATCCTTTGCGCAGTTTGAAGTATTTATTAAAGAATATTTCTTTTTCTTTAAGGATTTGCACATTGCATATTAGGGCTCTCTAGAAGTTTCCGAAAAAATAAAATCAACAATTGCAGAACAAAACTTTTAAAATATATTTAACAGTTGTATCTCAGATGCAGTTATAGTAATGCATTATAGTTCTCCTCAACTAATGCTCTGTACCACGAAATAGTAATAAGTACATTATATTGATGCAAAATTTGAATTGAATTCCTGCAAAAATATGTTTCTAAAACAATTGTTATTGTGGTAAATACCAAAAATATAATAATAAAAATTCGTTGTAAAATAAATTTTCATCCACCATAAGGAAAACAGATTTATTATCTTTTTATTTCTCTGCATTAAAACAATCTGATGTGGGCAATCCATTACTTTCTCTATATAAAGCGATGGATTTACTTCTTTCACAGTGAAAAAATAATGTATAAGATCCACAACATAATGTTTTTAATGTTGAATTGTACATTGGCCGCTTTACCGGATGATAGATAACATTTAAAACTATTTTGAAGTATCTGATTAACTTATATTTTACACAACTCTAAATTGACAACGATCAATATTGTTAGCATCTGCAATAAGAAATATAATCCATACATTAAAGTATTTTAATAATAATTTTTATTCTTCCATCTGGGGTCATTTTCGTTAACACAGCTTCATTTTTCAAAATTTTTACGATATTTTCATCAATTTGGGGTAAAATATCCCCAAGTTAGCAATATTTCGCTACATTAGTGGCCAAGTCCGCCAAATGGATCGCCAGGCGTTGCAGACAAACGAAAAAAAATGTATTTCTTACGTATATATGACTGTTGGCGAATTGTTAGGCATCAAAATACGAATAAAGAATATCAGAGGAATATAAAAACGCGTCAAAATATGCAAAGAAAAATGATGAACAAAGTCAATTATAAAATTGTAGAGCATTGTCTAATAAGTAAGAATCGGCACAAGGAGCGAATTGCGTATAATGAGGAGAATAAATACCAGCCAAAAAATCGTGTTATCAAGGTCTGTCTGTAACACATTGCTATCTGCAATACTTTTCATAATACGGACTAAAATTCTTCTTCGAATTCATTGCTGTTGATAAAGAGCACTGAACTGAACGTTAGATTCCTGTTCACGTGTGTTGTTTATTTCAGAATTCCTAAATAGGACAGCCATCCGCCAATAACACTATTGTATACATATCTTCTGTCACAATTTTAGTGCCGATTCCTACTTATACGTCGATTTTCTACAACTTTGTAATTGTCTTTTTATGTCTCGCTGATATTATCTCGCTTTTTTGTCGAGCCGTAAATTCCCCAAAAGGGGAACTGCAAACCCTTTCATTTGTTCGGGTATGGTCAATTTACTATAGATAGACCAAATGTGTACATTCATGAACTTTACCAAAGTTAAAGGGATGCATTAAGACATTCCGAAGAATACTATATAATTACTAGAAGCTATACCCGTCATATGATGGTATTAAAACTTTGCAAGGAATTGCCTCCCATTTAGCGCTATTTTTATCAATTTGGTGACATTTTTATCAATTTGGCGGCATTTTGGTTAATATTTAAAAAAGTCGCATCCCGCCGCATAAAAAAGTTTGCGACATCCTGCCAAATTTTTCGCCAAGCATTGCGGATAGACAGAGAAATGGGTTATGTCGTTTATTATGTTATTTACAAGATATTGAATTTTCATCAATTAGTCATAATTTTCGTTGATTTAACGTTAATTTTATCAATTTGCCAACATTTTCGTCTATTTAGCAGCATTTAAAAAGACTCACCAAGTTGGCGATATACCGCTGAAATTCGTCGTCATAATTTTGCTGCCGCCAAAATTCGTCGCCAAAATTTCGCCAAGCGTTACAGACGGAGAAATAGGTAATTCTTATAGTAGATTCTTATACTTTTTCAAGATATTGAATTTAAATTAGTCCTTATATTTACCAATTTGACCACATTTTTATCAATTTGGCAATATTAGAAAAATCTACTTTTTATCATTTTTTTTTTAATTTTTTATCAATCTTTTTATCAATTTGGCTGCATTTTCACCAATTTGGCAATATTTAAAATATCTCGCCAAGTGGGCAATATTCCGCCAATTTCAACCTCAAAATTTCGCCCAGCGTTACCCAGAGATAAACAAACAGATAAATCAAGGTGTTTATATTATAAATATAATTATACTCGCAAACTCTGTTTATTCTCCTATAGCAAGCTTTTCTTTTTTTAACTATACAGGAATATTAACAGTAGTGCAGACTCAAGCAAAATTCAAAATGCAGCTTTAAGAAAATGTATTTAACAAATAGATAGTCTTGAAATAAACGTCAAATCCATTAAGCCTAATTATAAGACTTACTTAATCTAAAGACTTCAAGTGAAAAATATTTCATAATTAGTTTTCCAGTAATCCTGATGCAAGTACTCTGAAAATATTTACATTTTAATATAGTCTATTTATATACATTTTTGCGCAATCTCATATAGGATTCATAATTATTACGAATATGGGAAAGCGTCCATAATAATAAAGTCTGAAGTTTAATATATTATTAAAGAATTTCATTCCTTGACTGAGAGTAAGGTCGAAAAGGATACAAGAAAATATTAAAAGACTTTTGACAATATTAGAAGTAGTTTAGATCCACGTTTCTCTGTAAAAGTTTTATAGTTAAAAGGGGTCATAGTGATTGTCAAAACACATTTTACCCTTAATAGCATTTTAATCTTAATAATTTGCATATTTTATTTGACACGCCCTCGCCCACTGGAATTATTTTAAATCTGTTTGCAGGCGATTAACAAGCTGTGACAAGGTTAAAATTCATTGCAGTGTAAAGGAAATGTCTCCTACTATCTACATTAGAAAAAGGAAGATTCTTGTTTGTTCGTTAGTCGCGCAGTGGGACAGTTAAGCGAACCACAGACGTGAAATTTGGAACAGAGCTACCTCAACTGACGAAAAGAAACACCTCGTCGATTTTTTTAAATGTGAGTCAGTTTAAAAGTTTAGAATTTAATAAATTCCGTTGCATCCCAATACAGCGAGAAAATTTGATCGCTGTCGCCCTCTATTGACTGTTGCTTAAACAAACTGTTCGAAGTAAAACTATTTTTGGGTTTTACGTTCAGCTCAAAAAGGGAGTTAGAAACGAAAATAAAACCCAACTGGACTGGTCTACCACGAAATTTACAGCGATTCCATTGCAAGAATTCAGGTCCAACTTACAATACTCATACATTTTGAATAACTTTAAGTTTTGCTAATAGCGGCTATCTATAGTATTATTTAAAGACGACAATGTCGTGATTTGAATTTTGAAACGGTTTCAGAGGCGTTAAATTAAAAATATTCCGATATATGTTTTTGGTTTCAAAAATTTATTGATGTTTTGAGTGCTTTTTCAGACCGAATTTAAATTTTAATTAGTTTAATGTGAATATTTTATCAAATATTTATGTCATCAAAAAACGCACAATTGTCTCTAATAATGTGTATATTTTTTAACTCGCTTAGAAAATGTTTATTGCGTTTCCTTCAAACTGAATTCCCTCACGTAAACAAGAACTTATATCCTCTGTTCATTGCCATTATGTAGGGGATTTGGGGGGAAGAAGAAATCAAACAATTGAATACCTGATTTAATACTTGAATATAAAATCTGTCAAAGTGAAAAAACAAGAAGAGCCCATTAATCAGGTTTTTACAGAAACCCTCAAAAGGTCCGATTATTTAGCATTTATTTCGTAATCGGTGTTGTCCAGAATTTATAAATTCATTTATCCAGTATTCATTTATCCAGTCATTTATCCAGAGATTCATTTATCCAGTATCAGTCCTGTTGTTTCTAGAAAACATACGTATAATGGATGAATTCAGAATCCCTGCTTTGAATCCCGGGCAACGTTGGGTACATTTTCTAGTTTTAAATAAATTTCTCTGATCAAAGCCATTAACGCCATTGTCAAAAATTTGACATTAATGCCACTAGAAGAAAGTATATAAGGAGAAGGGAAGTTTTGCAGAAGAAGGAAAATAAAATTTAATCTGTAGGATCCAATGTAATTAAAAATGCTCTCTTACACACCACAGAAAATCACTAATCTTCAAAGAATTATCGTTTTCACCGCCCGCAAGTACCTGAAACTAATTCCTAAGAAATAAAATTTGAATTTCCACAAAATTCAAGTTTGAAAGAACTAAAACCTCCACTCGATCGACTATGACTCTGATTTGAAGTCTGGATTAAGAATTAATCTTTAACCGTCAGAATAATTAATCTTTTAACTTATTTTCAAAATGTTCGAACATGCAGTGGATTTTATAAATGTTAAGATAAGAAATATCATAACATAATAAGGAATTTTTAAGTATGTTTCGGAAACTGCTTTCCTGATAACTGGTAATCAAGGGGAATTTCGAAGTATCGTTAAGAAGTAGCCTCTCAAATCCCCTGTACCCTGAGGTGTACCCTGAGAATACAGACATGAGTCCGAATTTCTGGATAACAAACGCTTTTATGTAAAAGCACTAAAAAGCGTAAACAGCAACAAGATACAGCGAATAACTCGATGAAACAACTGTCAGATACAGTAAATCAATTAAATACTTAACTAATTTATGAAATAGACGATTATGTTCTGAAAACGCTGATGTATCTCACAAAACAAAATGACTCGTATTACGCTAACTCCGTCTAAATGAACAATGACTCCTTTATATACTTTCCATAAAAATCCCTAGAAAGTAGGCACAAATAAAAATCCCGTCCATAAAAATCCCTAGAAAGTTAGCGAAATTGTGTCAAATTTGGCCCCAACGTCACGAAAATGTCAACAAGGTCAGGTAACCCTGACTTTTTAATACTAATAACAATAGTTTTCTGTAAAAGTGTTTTCTACTCGTGGTGAAGCATTTTACGTATACCTATCACTGCCCCCTTTAAAGACTGAGCTACCTGTGCAGTATCAACTTACTGTGGTCCATAATACGGTGCTAATCTGGCTAAAGACGATTTATGTATTCTATTAATAAGGCTGTCTATCCACTTCATTACGACGTAGACTCTTTCACAGTTGTACTGCAATTTCGGTCTGCGGCCGCCCAGAGTGGAACAGCCACAGTTTGCCACAGTTTTAGAATTGTCCTTTTGCAGAATGCACTTCAACGATAAGAGCTTGCAATTTCGTTCCAGCAGCTCAACGGTAGAGTGTCGACTGGTCAGTTCGCAGAACCAGGGTTCGATTCAAGGTTGGGACAGCAAGGTTCTTTACAATGGCGCCCGAACAAATCAACCCTGTAGGTTAGTTAAAGATGTCGGAGGTCTGAAGACCCCAGACCGTGCGACTCACATAGTGGGTTTAGAGTAGCTAGCTGCACGGCCGGGAAAGGATGTCGGAGGTCGGAGGTCTAAAAGTAACCCTAGTACGACTAGTACGGATTCAGTGGACTCTGGAAGGTTGAGCGCAGATTTCACATTGAGAGTATAACGACCACGCAGGATACTAACCTGTAAAATAGTAGTAGCAGGAGGCTAACCTGGGACAAAAATAGCAGGAGGTAGTCAATCAGATTGTCAATTGCCCGCCAATCTGACATTAGAGGAGGGAGAATGCGGAGTCCACTTCGCCGATAAAAGCTTGCAATTCCGTCAAATTAGCTCCACGGTAGAGCGTCGGCTGACTAGTTCGGAGATCCAGGGTTCGATTCCCGGTTGGGGCAGCAAGGATCTTTACATTTTATTAGCTTTGATATCGTACTTTGTCTTCATTCTGTCGGTAGTTCTTCTACAAACGAAACGATGAACCGCCCCTAAACCTGCCTTTCAAATAATAGCGATAGTTACCTGTAAAAATGCTTTCTCCTTGTGGAGAAGCAAAGTGTTGTAACGCATTTTACGTATTCGTAATAGTGTTTTTATCCAACAACCGATCGTATAATTGAACCTTTGCAGTTGATATTAGTATTTTATCATTATGCAGCTGAAAATAGTATTTCATATTAGTATTTCATAATTAGTATTTCATTTAGCATGAATATCGAAATATCAAAACAATTAAATATATATTCAATCCATGTATCGTAAGGTCTATATAACCTTTGAATATTATTTCCCTCAGTTTCGTTATAATTTATGGTGACTTTATATTAACAACTTCTGACTGATTCTTGTAGACCAATCACCGAGCCAAGTAACATCTGCGGTCTTGGTTTGGCGACAGGATAAGTTTCGGATCGCGAGTGAGTAATGGAAGCTGGTTAATAGAGCTGCGTATAGTCCTGGTCGTAGGCTGGTGAATAGTTCGGCTGATGTCAGTTGGAAGTCGTTAGGAGTCGAGTCGCTGTGTGAGTGAGAAGGAAGGAAAGCGCAAGTCCGGTGAACAGACATTAGGATGGATACCACTATGATCAATAAAGGTCTAGTATCCCTGGATGGCCAAGATAAAGAATAAATTGGGTATGAAATGACGGTGAATATAGTTCTTCCATTGATTTCTTAATTATAGAATTACACCAGGCCCGTAAAAGTGCATTAATGATCGGTTGTATTACCCAATGGGCATATGCAATACTGGCTGTTTGGTATCTATATTTAATTACGTCACTGCTAGAGAACCAATAAACCCGACTTCGGATTTATTGTTTGTTTGGCACTGACGAAGAGAATCTGGCGTATCCTCAAAACAATAGTTCTCAATAGTCATATAAGCTGTATGCTGCATTATTATTCTATTCGTGTTTAAATACGTGGTTCAAGTTTTCCTTATACATTGCACAAAATGTATTTTGCTTATTGATTACATATGCAGTTAACTTATATTTACAGCAAAAGTATCATTCACTACAAAATATATCACCGAAGGCTTTTTCTTTAATGTTTGGATAAAGTAAGACTTTTCTCAATTCGAAAGCATTTTCAAACATGTTGACAAAGAAAACTGGAGAAATTTTATTTTGCGGATTCCAAATAAATGCATCCCAATGACTCGTACATAACAATATTAAGACACTTTACTTCAAGGGGTAAAGAATAGTGAAAAATAGAATATATTTTAATTGTAAGTCAATCTATGCTCTGAACATATGTATGTATCTCTCCCTCTCTATAACTACATACACTATTAAAAGTTATGAGCCTATACATAGACCTATATATACACACTACCCGATACAGAAAATGCAACACCATGAAAGAGTAAATACAGTGTGAAGATAAAGGGCACACAGATTGAGATGGTACGTATACATAAGTTATGTGCTGATACCAATAACAATTCGCTTATGATGGGATGTAACTTCAAAAACTTTGGTAACTTTAAATAGAGTAAATGTGGATTTACTAGATGTAAATTATGCCCAAGGGCAAACCCCAGGCAATTATCAACGAACAAGAAGTTAAAAAAGTTGCTAGCAGGGAGGAAAATAAAAATAATGTAAATAATATAGATAATGTGTATGGTAATGTTACGCAAAAGATATATAATAGTGATGTAAAGGATATAAGCGCTGATACCAATGACAATTCGCTTATGATGGGATGTAACTACAAAAACTTTGGTAACTTTAAATACAGTAAATGTGGATTTACTAGATGTACATTATGCCCAAGGGCAAACCCCAGACAATTATTAACGAACAAGAATTTAAAAAAGTTTTTTAAAGCTGTATTTACTGTATTAAATGCATTAAGTGCGGGGTTGCTTATATTGGACAAACTGAAAACTGTACATCTGTATCATCAATTTGCATCGGAGCCAAGTATACAAATATAAAGACAACATGAATATGGTATTCACTTTAGAGATAAGACACTTTGCAAAATATGGTTTAGATGCAATTGAAATATCAGTTTTGGATCTGGTTATTGATTCCAAGGGAAGATTGTGGTGGGAAAACCAATATATAGAAAAAACCAAAACGTTATATCCTTATGGGTTGAACACAATGTGTTTTAACAATAATTACAACGGCGAATATTTTGGTAAAACAGACACTGATATTGTTATGAAAAACAAAATAAAAGAAAGAGAAAGATGAGGAAAAAGAGGCGGAATAAGAAAGAAAATTAGTTATGAAGAAACGATAGAAGAGATTGGGAGATTTTTAAGACAATACGATTCATTACCTGTTATTCCACACGGGTAGATCAAAAATGTTGTTTTTGGTATAAGATTTAAATTTTTGACAAAAATATGGAAATTATGGGAAATAACGTTTTTAAATGTGGCATTATTAACGAATCAATAACTACAGCAATTTTCCAGGACTACATCAAACTAAGAGCTAGAAGTTTAATCATCGCTTTGGATAGGGAAACGCCAAATAATATGTGCAAGGAATATATGGTGATCAGATATAGAAAAAATCTGATGTGGGAAACACATGACTTTCCTTATATAATGCAATGCATTTACTACTTTTACAGTTAACAAAATGTTATTCTTATAGTAGATACTTATATTCTTTCCAAGATATTGAATTTCCTTCAATTAGTCGTCAATTTCATTGATTTGGCGTCATTTTCATCCATTTGGCGAGATTTTATTAATTTGGCAAGAATTAAAAATGTCGCCAAGTTGGCGAAATTCCGCCAAATTCGTCACCAAGATATCACCAAGCGTTATGGACGGAGAAATAAGTTATTCTTACAGCAGATAAATGGCTATTGGCATTCAAATACAAAAGTATTATTCAAAGTATCTTTTTTCATGAATGGGACGAGCTATAGTTCCACGAAAATGATGTCACCCAATTTATTGCATGGTATTACATATGAAAAGTGAACATGTTTCTCAATAGGAAATATTTTTATTTTTATTTTATATGACATTTTAATAATTCTTTTGAAAAATGTGCAATATCTCGAGAACGGTTCATGTTAGCATTTTAAAATTTATGTCAATCGTTTTCTAATAAAAAATTACATAAGAAATGCCTATTTGAGCAACTTTATTAGTGGTTTTGATTTTTTGACGATCTTTTCAAAATTTCCCTGGAAAATTTAGGGGAGTTCTGAATATTCGATTGCGTATAAAACAATAGGCTTCCAGTGTTTACGGATTGTGATTTTTGTACCAAATTTCGTTCGAATCGGTCCATTCATTCGTCAGTTATCGTCTCCACAGACTTACTGACACACACACACACACACACACACACATACACACACACACACAGACATCACTTCAAAAATGTTTGATTCGTGATCAGGGATGCTTGAAACGTGCTCTCCCGTCGAAAACTCGAATTCGAATTTTCGACCCCGTCACAATACTTTCCTTATACATTATGTATATAAGGAAAGTAATAAGGACTATGATAATATAAAATTCGGACGCATTTTAAGAGAATGCCAGGATTAGATGCCATTAAGTAATATAGGAATTGGCGTGACATACATGTACGCAACTCTAGTGGGAAGAAAATTGTTTAATTATAACGATTTTTGCAAGTCACTGGATAAGAACAGGATCGTCGAATGTACATGTGTGACAAATAACGCGTATGTAAATGATACGCACGGACATGTAGTAACTGGAAATTTAAATCTGTTACATTCAACGAATTTAAAGGAATTTTTTAATAAAGGAACCAAATATCGATTGCAGTCATTCAGAGATGTGATTGGAAATATAAGACATGACGTCGATGAATTTATATATAAAATGGCCGTGAAATACACTTTGCCTACAGAGTGTTTCAAAGAATGGCGATACGAGTTATTAGATAAATGCAATAAAAATGACATCCACAAGCATGGAAATAATATCTATAATTTAACTGTTAAAGGAGATCTGCAGAAAATGCAGCAGGAATATATCATCACATATGTCGACAAGGTAGCATCTAATTACGCTTTTACTTGCAAAGTGCTATACGGCGAGTTAATTGATAAAAGTTACAGGGAAGATAATATGTACAAATTATTGGACACTTCTAAAACAGAAAACGAACATCGTATTAGGGCTTTATACAAAAAAAAAAACAGGATATAATATGAAAAGTATTAAGTTCCCTTATTTAACCTTGATTCCAAAACTACATAAAGTTCCTGTGAAGTTTAGAGCTGTAACTATCGGATATAAAACTTACCTGCGACTATAGCAAACAAGCGATTACTGCAAATTATGAAAATGGTGGTAGACAAGATTAAAGTGGGAGCATATATGGTGAAAAATAGTAATGAAGTAATAGAAATTTTAAAATGTATACCTAATAAACCTTTTTATAAAAGTTACGATTTTAGCGACCTGTTCAGCAGCATTGATATTGATAGCTTATACAAAATCGTCTTGGAAATTTATGAAAGATATGATTTGCAGTCTGTTTTGCCATTAAGTAAATACAAAGTTTTAATGAATTTGGTTTTATACGAGACGATACTTTTTGATGAAACGCGTTTTTATAAACAAATACGAGGCATACCAATGGGGGGAAGTTGTTCTTCCATTTTAGCGGATAATTTATCTGAACAAATTCGAAATGGGTACTGGTCTGCTGAACGAATTGGTGTATATACGTTACGTTGACGCATATTATTGGCATCAGAGGAAATTAATTTTGTTATGGACTTCAGTTTTTATCCTGTTACATTGAATTTGGTTGAGACATCACCAAACCTGGATAAAAGTATAGATTTCCTGGATTTAAATATAAAAAGTCAGGAGTATAAAACTGTATATAAAATGTACAATAAAAGAGATGGTTTCAATTTCAAGATCAGCTCCAATTTACATAAAAATGTATTCCGCAATATTATAGTAAATCTTCTCACAAGAAGCAAAAAATTAAGGAGGGTCAAAATTATCACAATTCCAATTGAGGATCAGGATAAATGCATTACGAATTTTATGAATGACGCAATAGGACAGGGATATCCAAGGAAGTTCCTAACTGATGTCATAACCGGTTTTTACAAAATAACCGTAACCGAGTGTTACAAAAGATTTAGATATGATTCACGGTAGAGGATATAAATTGTGTGGTGGACGAGTTGGTGATGGCTCTTTGCAAACCTTTTTGGCGTAGTATGGTGATACACATGAGGTTGAGGACGACGAGTATGGGGGTGTGAATCCTTATGAAATAAGTTGCTGAAGGTATGAATATAGTCGTTATGAATGTTTTTATAGAAATTGAGTCAACTTTGCTTTTGGTGTGATTTATTTTGAATTTGGGTGCTTAAAATGTGAAATTCGAGTTTGATATTTTTCCAAGTTTGTTTTGTAGTGTATGTTTTTACTTTTGGTTTATAACTTTCTCAAATTGGTACCGGCCTCCGGGAGTGTTGTCGCGGCCCAAAGCATGCTTTAACCGGTAAGTGGGGGCCAACCCCCCCCCCCGACCACTTTGTGGTACTTAAATTTGTTCACTTCTCTATTATATTCCTTTTGGTGATTTATATATATAATATATAAAATATTAAGGATACAAAAGAATTAAGAGAGAGAAGGCAGTGTAAGGTGCTTACATAATGTCGGTAAGGGGTAGTGACCTTACACCCCAGTTAACAACGTGCACGTCCTTGACGCCGCGGCATTGCACTCCTGGACGCCAGCACCGACCTTCGGAGTGACAATCAAAATTATCACAAGACCATTGAAAATGGAGTAGTAAAATAAACTGAAGTATCATATTCCGTTTGGAAGAATAATGAACATCCACCAGAAAGATTTTCCAATACTAAATCTAAAAATCAAAACTTCATACCGATACGAAATACCTTTGGGCAGACGCATATTTTATTATAATTATCTGAGCCAACACCTTATGCCAGAAAATTAAGAAAAATGTCATTGTGATCAAAGTCCTTACCAGGAAAAAGTGATAGGACATATCATTACCGGCAATATCAACGTAATAGATGATCCTGAATTAAAAAAAGCGTTCCAAATGGGAACAAAATATCGCAATCCTCACAAGGGAAATCCAGATGAAACATTCGTGAAGGATCTGGACAATTTTATATATCGAATGTCAATCAGATATAGCATTCCTGATGGTACCTTCAACAAATGGCGATCTATGATTATGTATGATTTTAAATTTTACTATAAAACTTTTTATACCTATAATGAAGGTGTTAAACTAAACAGGAAGAAACTCAAGCAATTACAAGAACAATTTATAATTACTTATACAGATAAAGTTGCAGGAAATTATGCATTCACCTGTAGATACCTATATATCAAAACCCTACGAACCAATTATGAAAATGATGTATTATATCGAATCGTGGGATCGCCAACCATTGTGATTAGCAATACGATTAAAGCATTATACCTAAAAGCCGGAATCAAATATACAGGAAGTGTAAAGTACCCGTATCTAATAAATATTCCTAAACTACATAAAACCCCTCTACGATTCAGAACAGTGGGTTTTAATTCATACATTACCAAAGCAAATACTATACTCCTTAACATTCTGAAACCTATTATGAAGAAAATTAAAAATAGAGGATCCTACATCATAAAGAACAGTAATGAGGTCATTGATTTCTTAAGGAGTCACCCAGCAAGATTGTACTTTAAGACTTATGATTTTCAGGAATTATTTAATAACATTGATCTTAAGGATCTATATAAAATTTTGAACAAACTATATGAAGAATTTGCAATGAATAACATTATCGAAATCAACCAATACAGATCTTTAATCAAGATTGTTATAAATGAAAACTATATTTTTAACGGTTTGTCATTCTATCAGCAAATCAAAGGCATCCCCATGGCAGGGGGATGCTCATCTATATTAGCAGATATTTATCTTAATCATTACGAAAATCAGTCACACATTAATAACGAAATATTATATCTCCGTTATGTCGACGATTTAATCATTCGATACGAAGACGAACACTTTCAAATGGATTTCAATTTTTGTATCCTGCTACTTTAACCTTGGAAGAAAATCCAAGTGATAATAAAAAAGTGGTATGCTTTTTGGATCTGTGTATAGATTTCAGCGATCACAATCTTATTATTAGCATTTATGACAAAAGAAAAACCTATAAAATACCTATTACAGGAATAATACATTGGAATTCTAATTTGCCAAGGAATATATTCAGAAATGTTTTCATTGGAGGATTGACCAGAACGAAACGTATTGTTAACAGTGACGTCATCAGACTGAAAACCGATCAAGCTTTTATAAAGGAAGCTTTTAAACAACAATACCCTATACCTTATGTGAGAAGTTATATAAATAATTTCTACGGAAAAAATGATCATTATGGATCACTATTCTGTTATTTTTTGAAAACTTTTTAAAATCCTTTTAAATCCATTTTGAAATCTTTTTGTGTGTCTTGCTTTGAGAATTTTGGAAAAAATGGCAACATTGCTTTGAGCGATGTATTTAGATCATGAAGAAGTATTTAAACTAGTGACAATTGAGTGATTTCATTCCATCTTGATATTTCAGTTTAATTTACTACTCCATTTATAATGGTCTTGTGATAATTTTGATTGTCCCTCCGAAGGTCGGCAACAGCCGGTGCAGGCGTCCAGGAGTGCAATGCCGCGGCATCAAGGACTTGCACGTTGTTAACTGGGGTGTAAGGTCACTACCCCTTACCGCCATTATGTAAGCACCTTACACTGCCTTCTTTCTCTTAATTCTTTTGTATCCTTAATATTTTATATATTATATTTTGTAATTAGTGTTTATTGCTGCTTTGCGCATAAATGCTAAAATACTTTCCTTCTTAAGATTCAATTTTAAATTTCTTAATCTTTCAATTATATATATATATATATATATATATATATATATATACACTACACGATAAACAAAATGCAACAGCATGAAGCTTTGGACATATATTTATGCAAATTGCGAGTCAAACGCAGCTGGCTGATGCGTGCAAATGATCTGAAATGTAAGTAGGTCACGTGATTAGAGCGCGGGGTAAAAGGGATGGTGGATCAGCCAACAGTTGTCGTTTACGGAACTGTTTGTAGCCTACGAAATCCCGTTTTCCGAGCTATGTTCCATTGCAGAAGACACGCGTTGTTGAAGAGATGCCTGACCGACGACACCAAAGCCCTTTTCAGCATTTTGACGATCGTGCCAGAGGATTCATTTTAGGCCTACGTACGTATGAGTGGTCGTACTGGCTTATCGCCGCTGAAACACTCGTAGATGCATCGACTGTGCAAAAGACATGGAGAAGATGGATTGAAGAAGGACGTGGGAATCGTTGCAGTGGTACAGGTCCATCCAGACGTGCGTCAGCACGCGTTGATCGACGTATTCGAGGGTATGCGGTGGCGGCCCCATAAATGACGACTGTCGATATACTGCAGAATTTGCAGAGTACAGTAGATGTTCCAATATCAACGAGAACAGTTTCACAACGACTGGCCAAGAGCGGTTTGCACTCAAACCGTCCTTTACGAAGACTGCCATTGACGACAAGACACCGACGTGATTAAGTAGATATAAATTATTATGAAAAATGAGGGAAATGATAATTGAGAGGTTATTTAGACGTCATAAAGTATTTCTAAAGAAAATTTCATATCGACTGGCAGAAATAAATAATAAGCAGAGATTAAGGTACAAATAAAAAAAGAAATTTCATAGTACAAGCTCAGTTATCAACAGCATAGATAGTCCCATTTTTTCTTTGAAAGTATGCAATTTAAAAAGCACCATAAGTAACGCAATAAGATGAAATACATTTTTAAGATACAACACTGAAGAAACAATGTTCCATATCAGGGAAACCAAATATCCAAGACACAACCAGTTTCAATAAAAATGACCATAACAGTATTTTTATGGGGTGAAGTAATTGGGTGAAAAATGAAATATACTAGCTCCAAAAAAAGTAAAAATTATTTTAGTTTTAACAAATAGAGCAGACAGTGTTCTGATAACATAAAACTTAGGACTAGTTCTGTATAAATTGTTTGATGTTATATGCTCCAATTTCAAATAAAAAAATCTGATGTGGGCAGCACATGAGTTTTCTTATATAATGCAATGAATTTACTACTTTTACAGTAGAGAAAAAGATTATTCTTATAGTAGATACTTATATTCTTTCAAAGATTTTGAATTTTCGTCAATGAGTCGTCATTTTCATTGATTTAACGTCATTTTTATCCATTAGGCGAGATTTTTGTTAATTTGTTAACATTTAAAAAGTCGCCAAGTTGGCGAAATTCCGACAAATTCATCGCCAAAATTTCGCCAAGCGTTATGGACGGAGATATAAGATAATCTTATAGTAGATAAATAAATGTTAGAGTTCAAATACAAAAGTATTACTCAAAGTATCTTTTCTCGTGAATGGAACGAGCTAGATCCACGAGAATGATGTCACCAAGTGTATCGCATAATATTATTACAATAAAATAATAGCAAAACAATTTTTTTTAATATTTTATATTATAATATTTTAACAATAAAATAATAGCAAAACAATTTTTAGACAATACAATTCTATCAAAGTGCTTTTGTATCAAAAATATGGAATTAAAAATATTCAAATGAGTTGCATCTCAGTACCTTAACCGAAACTGCAATCTGGATTGAAATAATAAAAATGATATCATACGTAATATATTTTTAGAAGAGACATTCTTCATAAACTGAAATTTCGAAAGATTTCAATTTAATTATTTTATACATTTTCTTATATGAGCTTTCCATGATAACGACTGATTCAAAACAATGCCAAGGTATGTAATCTCCTTAATGCCCTCAATTTTATCACGCCCACACTCAGATTGAGTATTGCAATAAGTTTTATGAAATACTAAATTGAATTGTTTTAACCCTGAACTACAAAAAGAATGATGGATAACTTTTGTATTTGGTACACAAATATTTATTTTCATATGAAAGAACCACTTATTTATAATATTTAAATCCATTTGCGTATATAGTTTTGTGATAAAGCAGGTGAATCGACAACATAACTCAATACAATATCATAAGCAACATTAATTTTTCATGTAATTCTAAATTACACAAATCAATAAAAACTATTCAATGATAACGGCCCTAATGCAGAACCTTGTGAAACACCACAAGCATATTTTCATTTCTACTGAAACATAAGCATGTCGTAGCATATAACTCTTAAACCAATTCAAAGTTACACTTAAACCAATTCAAAGTTACATTTAAACCAATTCAAAGTTACACTTAAACCAATTTAAAGTTAAAATAATTTCTTCAAAAGCACAGTATATGCATTTACCGCTTCAAGAACTTTATGTCAAGAAAAATATCTAAAACTATTTTCTTGGAATTTAAATTAGTGTAAACATTATAAAAAAAATAAAGTACAGCATTTTCCGGCGACCCTTGCAAAAACCAAACTGGGATTTAAGAAATAAATATCTGGTGTGGACAACGTATGACGTTCCCTACAGAGTCTAATTTATTTGAAACTTTGCTTAATTTTTCAAGATGAAATTAGTTTAGAATATCTCAGTTAGCAGTGAATTTAGCACTGCGAGTAGTAAAATTGTGTAAAATATGCATACAGCATAATATTTAATAAAAAAATTGTAAATTTAAAGAAAAGCACAACCTGTTTCATGTTTTTCTTGTTATGTTACTTATAGCACTATGTTTTGCTATTTTGCTTAATGCAATATTGGTACAGAACTGTTAAACCTTAAAAATGATATTATCAATACAATATATATGAAAACAAACTTTTCTGAATTCTTTAAAGAAATTCGTATAACAATATTCCTGTAAATACAGGAGCTGTAGCCCAGAATGTCTCAGGGCATATATGGGAAAATTTTTTGAGAAATTATTGACAAAAATTTATTGAGAATGAATAAAATTTCATTTCATTCGGAATATAAATTTAGAAATTACGTACGAAATCACTTCGAAACATCTCATTACATTTTCATGGAATTTTCCCAATATATAATGCATATTAATCACCGTAAAATGAATCTAAATTTATGATAAATTTATGGTTGCACAAAATACTATTTTGTTGTTGGAATTTCGAAAATTTTGTAAAAGCTGATTACTACTTTACATTAAATATAAATCTGTATAAATGAAATTGAAAATCTGTCTGTTTATTTATTTGTGTGTTTCTGTATTTGTCTCATCACCATGGGAGAACGGCTGCATCGAATTTCATGAAATTTTGTGGGTAGCCTTGAAATAGCCCAATTTAACATAAGTCCATGTTTCGAGTTCCAAGGACCAATGGTTGTCTATATAGTAATAAAAAAACTCATAGTTAAATCTTCCATAGACATAAATTTGCGGACAAAACAATTATCGTTACAAATAAACAAGTTGCGAACGTTACAAGTTGCGGACAAAACAAATACAAAACAAATATCGTCTGCATAATTGCAGACGATATTTGTTCTGCAAATTTATTTGAAGAAAATGGTATCATGTTGCAAAGCAACTGTATTAAATCAAATGAGATTATATAGCAGACGGTTTTTATTAACACTTTATAACACAATTGAAAAGTGTTTATGAGTTTGTTCATTCTGGCTGTCTGGCTGTCCGTTCGCACGATAACTGCCGTAAAAATGACTTTATCAAAATGGAATTTTAGTACGTTGTTGAGACGATCTGTGGGACATATGGGAATGTAAATGAATAATATCACCCAATTAGTTTTGGATTGAACTCGGGTTGAAAAAATTAAATATATTGAGTCTTATAGGACCTCATTTTTCAAACATTTTTTAAGAGAATTTAAAATTCACAAATTGTTTCAAAAATTTTAGGAAATATTTAAATTATCCAATAAAAGATAAAAAAAAAAATCAGCAAAATATGTTCGGAATTTTTTTATATCAAATTAAAATAGTAATTGCACCCATATTATATGAAGAAATCACGTGACCCACCTCAAAATAAAATATGGCATCTATTTTGTATCAGAATCGTGATTTTTAAAATTCTTTTTAATTTATATTTAGTGTTGCATCCGTCCAAAAACTCCATTATTTTTTACTTTTTTGTGGGCATCTATATATTGCGCCAAAGCAATATTTTTTAGTTTAAATGATCATCAAACGTTGATTATTTCTACAAGGAAGCCTAATTTTCACGTATGGAGAATATAAACACATTAAGCTGTAAGATAAGTTGTATAAGAATTGCTGAATTTCTTTAAAGCAAGATTATCTAGCTCTGAAGTCTGCAACATAACTGATATGAATGAAACATTTATTTATTTTTCATAGAGAAGCAGTCGATTCTATATTATCTTTTTCGATAAAGTTTTAAGCATATAGTAAGAAAGTAATTTTACCTCCATAGTTTTAAATTTTTAGGGGAAATAAATTATTGTAGTATTGTGATAATTTTAAAAATATCCCCGCTGAATGAAAGGAATGGAAAAAAGTTTATGAATGGAATATTCACTCCTTTTATAAAGTGAGCCAGGCGATTTATATTTCGATGACGTTATTTGAATAAAGTTCATTTGATTTCGATGATGTTTTCAAATATAATAAATTATTGTAGTATTGCAATAATTTTAAAAATATCACCGCTGAATGTATCGCATTTTAGAGACGTTTAAATAGTATTGCATTTCAGTTGGAAAGTGTTTCATAATCAATGCTTTATGCATGATTAATCTTTATTGCTAAATATTTCCTGATTTAAACAATTAATAAATGCACATAAAAAATAAATTTTATCGGAATTACATTTTTGACTGGATTACATCCATTACGGTAGTCGGGTTGAAACTTTGCGAGTTTAATTTATATTTTCAATTTTTTAAATCATTTATTTTATTTTGGCAAATATTTTTGAAACTCATAATATTGTGTTTAGCCAATTGTTGTAACAGAATAAAGATGGTGCGTATATATCTTCTGATACGCTTTCGTTTTAGCATATGTTGGTCCAATTTCATAGAGCTTTCATTTTGATAAAATTCTATTCAATTTAACATTTATTGTAAATTTGTTTACAAACGGGACCTGGATGTTTAATTCTTCAGATTTACATGCGAAGATAAATTTGTATAGCGAGAATAAAGATTTTCACCCTTCTTTTAAGGAGATATGAATTAAATTACATATTTTTTAGAAAACTAGAAAACCGAAGCAGCTAGAAAGTCAAAATTTTGTTTATCGGCACCTTTCGTGATATATTTTAATTTTTTTATTTTGAACCTTACTGGCATAAACCGTTGAAACAGGTAGAATGATTAAATCAGGTATGTCGTTGTTAGGTATATTGTTAAATGCATACATTTTTCATATATTTATGTTACATACAGAAGTGGTACTACATAAATTATGTCTTATACTTTACTTGCTACTTTTCGTTAAAAATAGTTCAAAATATTAAAATATCGTAATTAATTTTGCATATTCATAAATGGTACCCCATGTTTGACAAAACAAGTATAAATTACATACATTTTTATCTAGGTTTAGAGATATAATCCTCTAAAATGTTAGCATTTCTTGTAATGCTCGGATTTCAGCTAGATAGACCCACAATATATGTTGTGGCGGAAAGGGGAGTCGCCGGGCCCCGAACCAGGGACCCCTTGCTTACAAGACCGACATTATAATCACTGAGCGAAAGCTAGCTAGCTTCTCCTCCGTTCCTATAATTCGGGTACAGGTTCCGAGCATCTTTGATCAGATGTCTTTGCTGCCGCACACTCCCTCACCTGATGAAGGCCCCGGTCTAATTTCGGCGAGGAGGGAGGCCGCTGAGAAAACCCCCGCGTGTCCCCCCGAAATGCAGTTGAGGGGCCGGGAGACGTGTCGCCTCGGGCGTGACGGTCAGTCGTCGTCAACCAGGAAGGGAGGCTTCTGACTCCGTGTGGTGCTGCCATCTTGTGTAGAGAGGTGAGATCGTTGGAGAGGAAGGTTACGTGTTTCAAACGTCCAGTCATCATTGTGGCGATTGTGAGTCGCCAGGACCGAACTCGGGACCTACTGCTTACAAGATCGACATTATAATCACTGAGCAAAAGCTAGCTTCTCCTCCGTTCTTATAATTCGGGTACAGGTTCCAAGCATCTTTGATCAGATGTCTTTGCTTCCGCAATGTTAATAACATCATAAAGATATGGGAACAAAATTATTAGGTGGTATTCAAGATTTAAACACTGAATAACATTGTTAAATGTGCTGCATTTCTTCAGTGCTGCTAAAAACACTGAATAACATTGCTTCAGTACTACTAAAACATTGAATATGATTGCTTCAGTCCTGCTAAAAACACTGAATAACATTGCTTCATTGCTGTTAAAAACACTGAATAACATTGCTTCAGTAATGCTAAAAACACTGAGTAACATTGGGAGGAGCATATACATTTACAATGTAAGTTTTGAATTTACATTGTATTTGGTTTAAAGCAAAATTAACCTTTCGTTTGCGGGTGGGACAGCTTCAATCCCAAACGAAGAACCTCCCAAAAAGACAGGTATCTGACCTACCCTATCCGAAACAGTTCGATCCCCATGTCTCTAAAAGGAAATCGAACTGCTTGCGATAGGGTAGGTCAAATACCTGTCTTTTTGAGAGGTTCGTCGTTTGGGATGGACGCTGTCCCACCCGTAAGCAAATGGTTAAGCAACAGAAGCAATTAAGCACATATTAAGTTTCAACACAGCATACAGTTTTTTCAAGGATATTCCGGATTCCTTTTGTGGATGTAAGTAATCTAAAATTAAATTATTTCTTTAAAACTTATTTACAAGTTCGAGCTGCAATGAAAGAAACTATGACCAAATAGTCACATATTACATTTGTGAAATTATTTTACTGATAAAATATTTTTTTTTTCTTACAACACACTGCTTTAGTTGCAGCTGAACGGAAAGTAATTCATGGTTGATTTATTCCTATCTAAATGGAACCGTCAGGAAATCTTCAATACCTGAGCAAACTAATTAAAACTTTTAAAATAAAATTCTTCCGAGTTTTAATTCTCACGAGATTTAATTCCAGTTTTCGAAATCCAAGTTTTACATGCGAGTTTAAACGAACAAGTTTAATACTGCCAGAAGCATATAATTAGCTGACTATCGCTCTAAATATGAATTTAAAGAAAGTATAGAAATGGAAAAAAAACTTCGAAAATAGTAATATGTAGAAATAATTTTCCAAAATAGTAATATGCAAATTTAACCTGCTCTATTTTTGCGGCATATGTTTTTAGAAATAATATTTGATATCGACAACATTCTTGAAGGTCTTTTTTACTTTAATTTGATCACCAGAAAAGGCAGTACAAATTGTGTCTTATATAAATGAAATAAGAAATAGAAACAGTATGAAGCTAGTAAACAATCCAAACCCATAATGTATGGCTCTTGAAACCAGGACCGGTCCGACACAGCTAGCCGGTATCGAGTCTGAACAGCACAATTAAATTATAAGTGACATTTTTAAACTCTTCACTACGTTTGAAATACGACCAAAATGGGTAAAAATATTTTGCTAAAGTTCAAAATGATTTAATATCTTAATGATTTTGACTAACATAGAATATAAATGTGTCCATTCTTCTTAAACAATTTTGATTTATTTTCCTATGTAAAATCGCATATTGACCACTAAACACTGTAAAGAATCTTGCTGTCCTAAATAAAATAGAACCGAGCGGATCTTCGCACTAGTCAACCAACGCTCTACAGTTCAGCTACTAGAACGGAACTGCAAGATCTTACCATCGAAGTGAACTCAGTATTCTCCACCCTCTAATGCCAGATTGTAGTGCAATTGAGAATGGGAGTGACCATCTTCCGCTATTTTTATCGCAGGTTAGCCTCCTCCTACTATTTGTATCCTCCAGGTTATAAAGTAACTGCCTTCCTCGGCTCTTTCTGATTACTTTATTCTACGAATTTTCAGACCTTTCGGTCTAAGGGCAATAACAAAGGACACTGGCAATCTTTTATCCCCGCCCCGTATTGCGGCCAAACCCCGAATACTAGACCTTTCCTAGTCATCGTTGTATTCACTGGGTTTTTCTTCCACGCACTCTCTCAAGACAAACACACTCAAGACAAGACCATCCCACGACTAGAACGAACTCACGCAAGACAAGAACTAACCACTGAACTCTCAAGATCCGAATTTATTCCTACTGTACCGTAGAAACGCAGGCAATGCTGATCAAGCCGGCGATTAGTCTAATAACCGAACCAATTAGGATCGTTAGTTTAAGTAAACATAAATTACAATGAAAACTAAGGGAAATAATAATCGAAAGGTTATTGAGACGTCACATGGTTAACTGCCTGTGTGGGCGTTGTCCTACCGATTTGAAATAGGCGCTCAACAGAGTCCACTGAATCCGTGCTAGGCGTACTAGGGCCGCTTTCACACCTCTAACATCTTTGAGCTAACCTACAGGGTTGATTTTTTTAGCGCCATTGTAAAAAAAATGTGCTGCTCCAACCGAGAATCAAGCCACTGATCTTCGTACTGGCCAGCCAATGCTCTACGGTTGAGCTACTGGGACAGAATTGCAAGCTCTTGTCGCCGAAGTGGACTCGGCAACACTCAAATGAAAATACGCTGAACAATTTATGATGGAGCCTTCATAGGGTAACAGATGATACAGCAGTACTTCAATTTCGACGGAACTTAAGCATTGTTATTCTATTTAGCATACTTGTGTCATGATATAGTTATCCAAACTTTCGGAAAAATTATATCAGCCAAATTGGAAAAGGAAATCCAAAGTGATTCTTCGACCTTCTTTGTAATTCAATGCTGAATCCATATGAGTTATCATCTAAATTCGATCAATAGCCAATAATGTGAAATAGATAGTTTGAGGAAAGTTTTTGAACCAGAAGTGGAGATTCTTAGTAAATCCCTGCCTCATCCTAAATTTTTCATTCAGAATTTAAATCAGTCGTAATCTAAACCCACTATACTTCCTCTAGAATTTGATGTTAAATGCGTGTTTGTTGTCATCTAAATTTTATCTATAGCCAATCTTGAGAAATGGATGCCTCAAGTAAAATGTTTGAACTAGAAATGGAAAAATAACCGAGAGTAGAATTCTTTAATATTCTCACCTATCTTCATCAGAATTTGATGCTGAATCTATATCAATCATTTTCCAACCTCTATTTATAGCACGAGTAGATCATGAAAACTTCGTAACAATGAACTTAAGGACAAATCAGGTTATAAAGGCTAAGAATAAAAACTTATTTAACAAATCTAGAGAAACGCACGCACTGCAGTTAGCAATATCCATGGACAGATTTCACTTTTATTAAGCGATTTTTAGCCTCGATTAGCAGATACACCCTCGAGGGTAAAGGGGCGCGGTAGCCCAGTGGTTAGCGCGTGGGAATTGCACTCGGTAGTCCCGGGTTCGATTCCCTCCGCTGTCAAAACTGCCGCCGTGTTCATGCGGAGTACGATCACGTTAAACATGTGGGTCCGTATGTCCTACCGAGAGGTTGGTGATAGGGGAAGAAGGGTACGGTCCCTGTGGATGCCTCCCCTACTAGATTCCGGTCTAAATTGGGTGGTTCTTCCCGACCGTCCAAACAGTTACCTTACATCTTTCTGGTTGGTCAGACGGTCTGGACCTCAATAACAACAATCCTCAAGAGTAAGAAAAATAATCGCCATGTGCAACAATTTGGATAACAGATAATCAGAATTGGACAGTTTTGGGAATCAAAATCTTTTATCGGCTAAAGGAAAAAAAATATAGACTTTATGTAAAAAGAAAATCAAATACTAAACAAAGTAAAGTGAGGAATAAATAAAGTTGAATATTTCAACTACACAGTACAAGTAGTTTAAATGCCTTTGTATAAGTATGCCTTAGTACAAGTAGTTTAAATGCATTGGAATATTTTTTCAGCCAAACATTTTGATATGAGAATTTTGATATTGAATATTCAATGTGTATCATTTTATCATTGTAATTTGTCGTAACATGATTATTATAGCAATAAGTAAACCATGTTCGTACTTTAATTCGGTACTCTTCACTGATGATAGTAAATGAAATTTTCAAGCGGATACTAAATGCTTTACTAAATACCAGCCATTTACACCCACGCTTTGTGCGTTCGATAAAGCTAGTAATCGTTAAACACTACACCTACACTCTTATGTTACACCTACACACTAAAAAGTTATTAATAAATTTAATTAAGTTGTTAATAATTTTTCTGAATACCAAAAACTCTTTCAGATTTAATCATAAAAATGGCTCACATTTTAAAATTCTGTTAATATGTTAGATGCGGAAATTTAGTAAATCTTATTTTTGAGAGTGACAAAATGATTTAATTGCTTAGTTAAATCTTATGTGGGCCGCACATGGCGTTTAATACACACTGCAAGTAATTTACTTCTCTCAATGCGAAAAAAAAATTTGATGTGGGCAGCACATGACTTTCCTTATATAATGCAATGGATTTACTACTCTTACAGCAAAAAATAGCTTATTCTTATAGTAGATACTTATATTATTTTCAAGATATTGAATTTTTGTCAATGAGTCGTCATTTTCATTGATGTAGAATCATTTTTAACCATTGGGCGAGATGCTCGTTAATATGGCAACATTTAAAAAAGACACCAAGTTGACGACATTCCGCCAAATTCGTCGACAAAATCTCGCCAAGCGTTATGGAAGGAGAAATAACTTATTCTTATAGCAGATGAATGACTACTAGCTTTCAAATACAAAAGTATTACTCAAAGTATATTTTCCCATGAATGGAACGAGCTAGATTCACGAAACTGATGTCACCCAATTTATCGCATGATATTACATATGAAAAGTAAACATGTTTCTCAACAGTTAATATATATTTTTTTAATTTCTGTGATTTTTTTATAAATTTATTTGAAAAATGTCCAATACCTCGAGAACGGTTCATGCTAGCCTTCTAAAGTTTATCTCAATCGTTTTCTAAGGAAAAATTACATAAGAAATGTCCATCTGCGTAACTATATTAAAGGTTTTGATTTTGTGATGATTTTTTCAAAATTTCATTCGAAAGTTTAGGGGGGTTCTGAACATTCGATTACGTAAGAAAGCAATAGACTTCTAGTATTCATAGATTGTGATTTTTGTACCAAATTTCATTCGAACGCTTTATTTGTTCGTGAGATATCGTCTCCATAGACTCACTGACACACACACACACCACCTAAAAAATGTTTGATTCGTGATCAGGGATGCTTGAAACGTGCTTTCCGGTCGAAACCTCTAATTCGAATTTTGGACACCGTCCCAATACTTTCCTTATACATTATGTATATAAGGAAAGTAAAAAAATGGACAAAATCCACAGTACAATGTTTTTAACGTTGAAAAGTACGCATTGGGCGCATTGGGCGCTTTGCTGTTTGGCAACATGTAAAATTATTTTAAGGTACCCAATTAATTTATATTTGGAATATACAACTTGACAATTGGAAATATTACTGACATCTGCTGAGCAATATATTCCATTATATTAAAATATGTTAACTATCAATTCATCCATTTGGGTTTATTTCTGTAACTTCATTTTTGGCAGTTTGGCCCAAAATACAGCATTTTTGGCAATTTGGCAATATATTAAATAAGTTGTCCACTTAGCGATATTTGTCGAATGCGTCGCCAATTGACAAACAAATTCGCCAATAAATTCATATTTGTTATAACTCATTTTTATGTAATTCTTTAGAAAAATTTATTTGCAACTTCCAACACACACACACACACATACACACACGAAAAGTACTCTGCCATCGAAGACTCGAATTCGAATCCGTCACAATATTTTCCCTATACATTATTATGTATGCAGGGGAAGTAAAATTATGCAGACTCTAAGGTTAATCATTATCTAATATTAAAATTAAAATTTTTTTTCCATACGAAGTATGTAATTCAACTTTACAATTGAATATTTTTTCCCGTAAAAAGTATGCACCTAAACTTTGAAAGAGAAAAAAAACTAATAAAAGCTAAATAAGGAAAAAGATTAATCTGGATAGGAACCCATTGCCGTGCGACTGTACTTATACCGTTATGCCGCACGACGAGTGTCTAAATAAATATATTACGGAATACATGAAAAAACATGTCTGTAGAACAAATCAAGTGCAAGGCACATCACGATTTTTCTATCATTTTCTGCATCTAAGAAAATAGCACTAAACTGCACAGCAAAATATTCACTTTATATGCAGAAACGTTTCCATAATCAAAAACAGGCGAATTCTCTTTCATAAAATGTATGACCCTATATAATTCTCCAAAACAAAAAGTAATTCCTATTGAGTTGTTTCAAGTACTTATTTGGAAACAAAAGAAAATATCTCAGTTTTCTTTTTTTTTTGCAACATTCTAACAGGCGTAACAGCATTCTAACTCCGTAAAAACAGCTGGAAAATGTTTCAAAATATCGTTTTTATGAAAGAAAGGATTGTATCCTGCAGTGATTGAGTTTTTGAACGCAAAAATAGGGCGAGATAAACTATTGGGAGAATATTATCTATATAAATAAAATTGAAAATCTGTTATGTATGTGTTTGTGTGTTTGTCTCATCATCACGAAAGAACAGCTCCACCGAATATTTTGAAATTTTGTGGGCAAACGTAAAGTAGCTCCACTTAAAATTCAGTCCATGTTTCAAGTTTTTAGGACCAAGAGTGGTCTATATATTAATAAAAAGCAAACCTCCTATAGAGCGAATATTATGCAAATTATATTTCCCCGAAAATCTATTTGAAAGAAATATCATGTGGCTAAGCAACGGAATTAAAATCAATGAGTTTTTCGGCAGATGTATTAAAAAAAATTGTTATGTTGCTAAGCAACGAATAAAACCCAATGATTTTATACAGCAGGTACTATTTATTAAATCTTTTCCTATTTAAATAATTAACACTAAACGTACCATGACCGGTCAAATGACCGGTTGTAACCTTTTGATTAGAAAATTCGCATATAATGTTATCGCTTTTTATCACGTGACTTCATGACTTTTTCTATTAAATGTATACAATCCATTTTTCAATATTTAATTTTCTTCTTGTGTTTATATGATAAAGAGATAAATAGTCTACCATTATCTACCACACCGGTCATTTGAGCGGGAGAAAACTTTATTGCCTTATAAGGTTATACGGTCAGAAAATGGGATGTACATGCGCATTCCACAAATTTTCATCAGTTTCCTGCACATTTCTGCAAGGACTGTTGTGTGGCAAGTTCAATTTAAAATAATTGTGTATTAAAATTTCAATAAAGGGCGTAAAATTTCAAGTTGCAAGAAAAAGTGACAAAAACTAAATATTACTAGTTAGTTTATATTTTGTTTTTACAGCGTTACTCCATTCCTAATCTTCACGCTGAAAAAATGTCGAAACATTCAAGACACACCAAGTGCTTAGAAGAAATAAATAACATAGGCGAAGAGTTTTCGGAAATGGATAAAGGTGAACTTTCTAAATGTGATGACATATTATTTGAAAATGATAATGATCTGTTAGACACCGAGTGTGAGCCTACAGATACCAACGTTGAAGAGGAGAATATTGCGAATATAATACGTAGAGGACAAAAAACAATGAGATTGCTCTCAAGTTCAGAAGCTGAGAATGAAAAATTGAGCAGCATATTTCGTTTGATGGGACTGTTTGGGAAGAATTACAAATAGATGCTACATCCGGGTAGAGCAGCACTTCATAACATTTTCAGGGAAGAATCAGGTCCAACGATATATGCAAAACGTAATATTATAAAGGGTAAAGTGAAGACTGCATTTTCGTTGATAATTGACCACCGTATTATGAAATACGAATACGCACAGTAGAAGAAGTAAATCGAGTTTTAGGAACCGAATGGAGTCTATTACCTTAAAGTTACTTTGTTTAATATTTCTTACTAAAATCAATATTACCTGCATTCAATCAGAAGAAATAAAGTTTTTATCTAAAAACCGGTCATATGACCGGTTTTTAGATAAAAACTTTATTTCTTCTGATAGCTATATATTGAGTGCCGGTATGTTTAGTGTTCAGAAATGCATAAAAAAATATTTTATAGGAATTGCATTTTTGACTGGTTTATATAAAATGAGGCTTTCGGGTTGAAATGTTACGGGGATAATTGATATTTTCAATTTCTTAAGTCATCTGTTTTACTTTGTCAAAGGTTTTTCAAACTCATATATTGAGATTAACCGATTATTAAGGCAGAATACAAATGGGACGGGTATATCTGCTAATACCATTGTAGTGCTTTTATTTTGGCATATTTTGATCCAATTTTATATTTTTTGTAAATCTGATTACAAAAGGGGACTAAGACCTAAGATGTTTTATTCTTCAGATCTTCTCGTGAAGATAATTTTCTTCTTAAACTTCTTCTTCGGAGCATTCATTAAAATATTTTAATAGAATGTTTTGAATAACGATGTCATTTAGAATGCTTTAGAATTTTTTCACATAATTGTGAATTTGAAGTGTCTTTAGGTTATACACACTTTTGCAAAAAAAAGAGAAGGACAATGAAGAAAGTGACTGTTTTTATTGAAATTAAATATGCGTACAGCTCATATACAGGTAATGAAGTGATTACAAAATCAAGGCTGCAGGACTCAAGAATGGTTAGCAATTGCACATTGAATTTTCAAATCAGTCATTGGTGAAACCCCCTTGGCGGCAATGCATGCTTGTATACGTCTAGAGAAGGAGTAATAAAGTTTCCTAATGCCCTCCTGCGATACATTCTGACAGGCATTCCTCAATCGTTGCTCCAGATCTGCTACATTTCGGGGTGCCCGATACTTGTGACCTAGCAAATCCAATATATGCTCGATTGGCGAAAGGTCTGGTGACCTTGCTGGCCAAGGAACAGTATAAATAGCACGGAGAAATACATAGATATGTGAGCCGTATGTGGCGTGGCATTATCTTGCTGGAATATAGCCCCAGAATGACGTGCCATGAAGGGTAACGCAAACAGCCGCAGGATTTCATCAACATATCGTTGATCTGTTAAAGTTGTACGCAGGATGACTAAGGGAGATAGCACCCCATACCGTCACACCAGGGGTAATGGTTGTGTGCCTGTGTAAAACAACGGCTGATTGGGACCACTGGCCCTGGCGCCTTCACACACGTACCCGATGGTATCTGCTGAAAGACTAAAGCGCGATTCATAGCTGAACACTAAGCGATGGTAGTCTGTTGACAGCCATGATGCTCGGCTACGACACCACTCCAAACGACGTTGTGAGGTTATGGACAGACGTCTTAAAGACCGTCGTGAGCGTAACCCCACCTCAGCCAAGCGCCGTGAGATGGTAGCAGGTACCACGGGTGGTATGGAAGAGGCTGTAGCACGTTAGATGGTGGACAATGATGCTGTTGGGCCAATCCGGGCCTGTCGCACAATCATCCGAACTTGCCTCACATTCGTGCACCTTGGCCTTCGATATCCTTCATTCCGTCGATGAGTTCTTTGCAGCAACCGTCGCTGCCAGCACTTTTGCACAGCAGTGTCCGTTCGGTGCAGGTGGCGGCTTATTACTCAGTATGACCAGCCAGCTTCAGGCATCCCGATTATACGACCACGTTCGAACTCGTCTACATGCTTATAAAGTCTTCGGTAACGTCGTAACGGCATTATTGGCTGTGTCTCCACGATAAGGAGCAAAGACAAACCGTTCACATTTTTAATCTGTTCTATAGGATGCTAGTTGCACAGTAGAAACTCGCGCTATGACCGAAGTTAACACTCATTGGCCTGGTAAATTTAATTATTTGCATACTTGGTATAAAGGATGATCTCGAGATGATCGGATTATTTTTTAAGGCTGCTTTTTTTTTTTTTTTTTTTTTTTTTTTTTGCAAAAGAGTGTATATTCCGTGCGAAAAACCGACATACTTCTAGTTTATAACAAAATCGAAGATAAATAGCAATAGGAGCATAATATATATGTTGCATTTCAACTTAAGTCGTTGATGGAAGGATTGCAAACAGAAATTAAGCAATGCAATTTAGACGAAACTATTTCACAATAATTTTGAGGGTAAATGTAACAGATTGCAAATTCTCATCCTGAACGCAAGGGACCTAAAATGAAGATATTTCTAAGCAAAAAAGATCAATCATGCATAAAGCATTGAATATGAAACACTTTCTAACTGAGATGCAATTTTATTTAAACACGTCTAAAATGCGATCCATTCAGCGCTGATATATTTTAAATTACCACAGTACGACAATAATTTATTATATTTCTTAACAATAATTTATTAAACTTCAAACTTCATCAAAAAAAAAATGAACTTTATTCAAATGGCGTCAACGAAATATAAATCGTCTGGCTCTCTATGTCAAAGCAATGAATATGTCATTCATATCACTTTTATTCTAAACTTCATAGATAAATCCTTTTGAGTGAAAACATAATTCAGCAATTTTTATACAACTCATCTTACAATCATTTGTTTACATTCTGCATTCATTAAAATTAGGCTTCGTTGTAGAAATAATCAAAGTTTGATAATCATTTAAACTAAGGAATATTGTAATTGCATTGGCACAGAATAGAGATGCACAGAAAGTACGTAAAACTGAAGCGGTTTTAGGACGGGTGCAACACTAAATATAAATTTAAAATAATTTTTAAAATAACGATTTTTACACTGTGAAAAAAAGATGGATGCCATATTTTATTTTGAGGTGGGTCACTTGATCTCTTAATAATATGAGTAAAATTATTATTTTTATTTTAAAAACTACCCAACATATTTTGCTGAAATATTTTTGTATATTTTATAGGATAGTTTGAATATTTTCTGAAATTTTCGAATCAATTTGCGAATTTTAACTTCGCTTAAAAAATGTTTGAAAAATTAGGTCCCATAGAGTTCAATGTATTTCACTTTTCAACTCGGGTTCAATCCAAAACTAATAGGGTGAAATTCTTCATTTACATTCCCATATGTCCCACAGATCGTCTCAACAACATACTAAAATTCCATTTTGATAAAGTCATTTTTACGGCAGTTATCGTGCGAATGGACAGACAAACAAAATGAACAAAGTCATAAACACTTTTCAACTATGTTGTAAAGTGTTAAAAAGGGCTACAAGTCACAATCACCATGCTTTCCTATATAGTTCAGCGCGGGGACAGTATAGACAGTATACGGTGAAGTGGATAGCGTCTCCGACTTCTGTCTAGTGGGCTTGGGTTCGAATCCCGAATAAGGCATGGGCGTTTTCTTGAGGATGAAGTCAGTCTTTCGCCTTCTGGGTCCTCGCCAAATGTGAAGCTGCACCCTCCCAGACCTTCGTCAGTGATGCTTGTTTGTGTTAATAAAAACTTTGTGATCTCGTCTTATGTCATTCTTTGTCCTTCTTCTGGCATCACTGGTCCTGTTTGTGGTTCAACCGAAACAGGAGGTTATGAGTAACAACAAAATGCGGCACAAATCGTTAAAAATATTTTTCAAAAATGCAAAAAAGATCCAATATTTTAATGATTTATTCTTACAGATTACACTTTTTTTTATTTTATACAATTTCATTTATTTTATAAAACATTATTCCATTTATTTTCCGATGTAAAATTTAATAAATATTAACCTCCAAACATGACAAGTAATGCAAGAACCTTAGAAACGCGTCAGTATTATACGCGAAGTCGAGGAACGAAATAACAACAGTAGAATTTCAATAAAAGTTCTACAAAAAGGTTCCAAAAACATTTTTTAAACAGAAGAAACTCGTATACAGCAATAATTGAGATTTTAAACACAAACATCAAGAAAACTGAAAATGTGCCATAATTTGGAAAACAGACAATCAGAATTCACCGAAATTTTGCTCTGTCCTTTTATTTGCCATAAATTAGGATAGACTTCGAAAAGGACTTAAAGAATTTACAAAGTTCACGAAAAAACAACTAAGTAATGAACTTTGTTATAGCATAATACCTTATATGCCGGTATAAAAATGTGTAAGATTTTTTTTTTCCTGTCACACTATTTGAGAAAATATTTCATAATTTATTACCACTTTCCAACATAGTTAAAAATTGTTTATGACTTTGCTCATTCCGTCTGTCATTTCGCACAACTGCCGTAAAAATGACTTTATCAAGATGAAATTTTAGTATATTGTTGAGACGTTCTGTGGGAATGTAAATAAATAGTATCACCCAATTAGTTTTGGATTGAACCCGGGTTAAAAAGTGAAATACATTGAACTCTATGGGACCTAATTTTTCAAACATTTTCTAAGCAAAGTTCAAATTCACAAATTGCTTGGAAAATATTATTTCTACAACGAAATCTAATTTTAATGGATGCAGAACGTAAATACGTAATTGTGAGATGAGTTGTATAAGAATAGCTGAATTTTATCACGCAAAATTATTTAGCTCTGGAGTCTGGAATAAAAGTGATATGAATGAAATATTTATTGCTTTTACATAGAGAGCCAGCCAGACGATTTATATTGATTTATATTTCGAAGACGTTAATTGAATACACTTCATTTGTTTTCGATGAAGTTTAAAGTTTTCAAATATAATAAATTATTGTAGTACCATGATAATTTAAAATATAACAGCGCTGATGGTATCGTATTTTAGAGATGTTTAAATGAACTTGTATTTAAATTGGAACGTGTTTCATAATCAATGCTTTATGCATGGTTGACCTTTCTTGCTTTAAATCACGTGAATTTATTATAGGCGTAATATATTAACAAGTAAGCCATCTTTGTGTTTAACTCACGTTATTTTTACTTATTGTCTCTAACATATAATAAAGGAAGGCGTGTGGGTGAACAGAAAATCGAAATGTCGTTCGGTATATAGGTACTTCAGGACTCGAATAGGTAGGGTTCTGTGTTATTTTTTAATCAGTTCTTCAGTTATTTTTTAGCCCAATTTAGAACAATTCTGGGAGATATTACACAACTCGATTCCTTCGAGACCTAAAATATAATCATAAAGTTTATATCTTGATATATACTTTGTAAGGATTCCCAATTTCTATTCTCGACTTCCTATTTTTCAAGCGGTGCCTTCTCCGGGGAAAGAAGAGTCTAAATATAAATAGCAGTAGCGGACGGCAGAGGGTGCTGGCAACCAGGTTATAAAAAGGTGAAGTGTGGAGCACGAAAGAGATGGGTCGGAGATGGAGGGAGATGGTATCATTTGATACGTGGAGAATGGCGTGTGTGGATGCAGGCGATGGTACAAAGGGAGGACCATGTACATTCTGATTTATTATTTGTAAATTACGTTAATGGAGTTTATTTTATAATTTCTGCAGTTTAAGAATAAACTTGATGTTTTTATCAAAAGATGCCTGTGTGTTCATTCCGGCACCTTTACAACTTTTCGTGCTTTTAAACCTCTCCGACCGTTATCTTATAATATAAAAATGGACGTACTAGCCATCTTTTATATCTTAGCAGCATATTCTAAATACCACATACTATTCCTGATAAAAAAATTTCCCCATCCACCCTTTTCCGGAGCCGTTCCACCTACTGAGGCTACTTTCACATACGGGGGAAAAGATCTTTTCTATCTATTGAGGAGAAACGAGTAACCCCGCACAGAAATTCGCCCAGGAATGGCTGTGAGTTCCGGTTGCATTTCTTAGTTTGCACTTTAAATCCCTGGCAACGCCGGATACATTTTCTAGTACGGAATAAAAAGTTCACTCACGTATTAATGATTTTATTGGAAATATTAGATAATAGTATATAACCGCTGAAAGAAGGAAAGTTTTAGAAAATGAAAACTGATCGACGAGTCTTGCTTATCATACAAGTTATGGTAATTGTAAGGAAATTATTGGGATGGTGCCGAAAATGGGAGCTTAAGTTTTTGACAGACGTGCACGTTCTTACTCTAAAATACAAATTCACTATTTTTAAAGCGACGTATCTCTGTGTGTGCGTGAGTCTTCGTGTGTGAGTTTTTGTATATTTAACAGTGGTTCTAGTTAGGCTACGATTTGGAAAAATGCTTAAAAAAGAAAATGTATTAAGATTCCACATTTGATAGAATTTCAAATAAGTATTCATTTTATGTGTTATTTTGTCCGCATGAAAACTTAAATTAATTCATTATGGGATATGTAGAATAAAAGAATAGGATTCAATCCGTAAGGAAAGTCACATGTTGCCTACATCAGATGTTCCATTCTATACTGACTTCTCTTTGCACATCTATGAAAATAGCGTGAAACATCATAAGTAACTATTTATTGTATATTTGCAATTTCCCATAATCTATAAACAACTGAATTTCATTTTTTCCTATAAAATTAACTATCGTAATAATTTTCTACTGCAAAATGAACTACCACAATAATTTTAAAAGAAAAAGTAACGAACGAAAATATCTGAGATTTCTTATTCTTCCGAACTCTTAACAGACGTGGAACTTCCGTAAAAACACCGTTAAAATGGTCTGGATCTTTTTTTTTCTTTTCGACAGGAAAAAATGTTTCATCCGACAGTGAATGCTATTTTGAGCACAAAAAGATAGAAAGAAACTATTGGAAGGAAAATATTTATAACCGAATCGAAAAGAAGCAGCAGCAGAGTAAAACAAATCGTTTCTGGACTTCAGGCGTCTATGAATTAAACATAACATTGAAGGGAATAGAAAAAGATCTTAAATTATCCGCATTTGCAGTTTACAATGGATTCTGTTCTGAGAAAATTAAGCACAATTTAAGTTAGCACAATGTAAGCCGACAGTTCTGCCGAGAATATATGGATTCCTCTTAGTAGACGTAGCAAATCTAAAATGAAGACAATTCTTCAAAATATTTATTTAATCAATACGAAAGAAAGATAAAATCCACACAATATGATTGTCAAACAATTTTACTGAAGTTTTTTATTATGACACATTACTGAAATTGCAATTTATCGGGTAATAATTTATGACTGAAAATATATATGTAATTTATCGGAAAGTAATTTATGGCTCTTTTTACTCTCCTTATATACATAATGTATAAGGAAAGTATTGTGACGGGGTCGAAAATTCGAATTCGAGTTTTCGACGGGAGAGCAAGTTTCAAATATCCCTGATCACGAATCAAACATTTTTGAAGTGATGTCTGTGTGTGTGTGTGTGTGTGTGTGTGTGTGTGTGTGTGTCAATGAGTCTGTGGAGACGATAACTGACGAACGAATGGACCGGTTTGAATGAAATTTGGTACAAAAATCACAATCCATAAACACTGGCAGCTTACTGTTTTTATACGCAATCGAATATTCAGAACCCCCCTAAATTTTCGAGTGAAATTTTGAAAAAAATCGTCAAAAAATCAAAACCGCTAATAAAGTTACGCAAACAGACATTTCTTATGTAATGTTTCATTAGAAAACGATTGACATAAATTTTAGAAGGCTGACATGAACCGTTTTCGAGATATTGCACATTTTTCAAAAAAATTATCAAAAAGTTATATAAAATAAAAAAAAAATTCCTATTGAGAAACATGTTCACTTTTCATATGTAATACCATACGATAAATTGGGTAAAATCATTCTCGTGGATCTAGCTCGTTCCATTCATGAAAAAAGATTCCTTGAATAATACTTTTGTATTTGAATGCCAATAGTAACTTATCTGCTGTAAGAATAACTTATTTCTCCGTCCATAACGCTTAGTGAGATTTTGGCGACGAATTTGGCGGAATGTTGCCAACTTAGCGACATTTTTAATTGTTACCAAATTAACAAAAATCTCTCCAAATGGATAAAAATGACGTCAAATCAATGAAAATGACGACTAATTGAAGAAAATTCCATATCTTGGAAATCTACTATAAGAATAACACTTTTTTTAACTGTAAAAGTAGTAAATTCATTGCATTATATAATTAAAGTCATGTGTTGCCCACATCAGATTTTTTAAATAGAATATGTAAAGTTGTAAAATACATTATTAAAATAAAATATTTAAAAAACGCTAATATTAATTTTCATGAGCTATAATTTCAGCCTTTAAAACACAAGTTTAGCATTTGAAATGGAACAAGATTATTGATGCCAGTAGCACACAATTAACTGAAGATTTATAGAAAGTATTAAAATTATGAAAAAAAATATTCCGAAATAGGATTATAAAAAATTTAACTGTATTATTTTCGCTATTGTTTTATAGAAACAATAACTAGTGTTACCAACAAATTACTTTCTTAACAAATTAAAAGTATTTATTTTTCTTTATGTTTATTGGCATGCGTGGTACTGAAATTAAATAATCAGAAAATATATAAGAAATAGCAACACTATAAGAGTCCATGGAAGAAATCAAACCCTCGAGCTGTGGAAAAATTTATAAATCCAAACTCGACCAACTGAGCTGCCGAAGTTCAAATCGTAAACACACCGGGAATTTTAAATTACGTTTTATTTAAAATATTTTCTTGAAACTATTTGTGACGTTTCAAATATGACGCAAGTCTTACAAATATTTTATTAAGTTCTTTAAAAAAAATGCAATGTCTCATAGGTTTATACTAACATAAAATACAAATTTATTCATTTTATGAAGCATTTATCATTTATTTTTCGATGAAAATTTTACATATTAATATCTACCAGATACCCCACATGAACATATCTATAACAATAAAGATGCCTGTTAGTTTGTTTTTTCTGTGTCATCTCTAACGCAAAATCTAAGCGTTGTACAGCCATGAAATTTAGTACAGGGATACCTTGGCTATATATATATATATATATATATATATATACATGGAATTATTGAGTACAGCGACTAATAATGCATATCCCCCCAAGTTTGTTATTAAAATTATCAACTCAGTGTATCAACTTTCACTCGATAACATCCTAGAAAACATTCCCAATTATAGTGACTAACATACAAAGAAAAAAAAAAATTATATATAATTATTTATTAATTATATAAATAAATAAAAATGAAAAATAATAAACTAAGTCAAAAACATTAGAAAAATCAAAAATCGGAAAATAAGATGCATTAACATTAATGTTTTGAATTTTATTTTCGCAAAAAAATGTAACTTTTGTCAGTATTGAAATACGTTTTGAGCGCCCTTATAATGGTGTATAGTGGCATTCTCGTTTATCCAGTTTTCCTCTGAATTACTTGTTTAGTAAGAATTTTCGTCTTTGATTCATATTCATATTCAGGATTGTATATTTGGGAAGTTAATATTCTGAATTGCTTGTCCGGTTTCCAACTTAGACTCACTGGACGGGTCTGGGAGTATTACCGTGAACGTTCGTATTGCCTCCCTGGTAGAATTTCGACTAGTTCATTCCGGTGCTTCTAGATTAAGCTGTTGAGGTTGATCACGTTACACGTGGTGGAAGAAGAAGGGTTCATGCCGCATGGTAATACAATTTTCTTAATGTATCCTATTTTCATTTTTTCAAGTTTTGTTGCCTGCAGTCTGAGTTTAAGCATTTATAGTGATGTGCTATTGCTTAATCTGAAACAGGCATTTGTTTGGGTTAATTAGAATTAAATACTCAGACCTGAAGATGAATTTAGTTCTGATTAATCATCGAATTTGGGACGGTGCTGTTCTTTTCTCTTATCGGCATTGTGGCCGTGAAATTGCTTCTATGGTGATGTTAATATTACTTGAATTGTTTTTATATATATATTTTTTTTATTTTATGTTTACATAATTCTTATTATTACATATTTCAAATACATACATATATATATATATATATATATATATATATATATATATTAAAAAAATATTTCGAATTTAATTCTGAATACATCACAGTGCTATTTTATTTTTTCGATGCGGATTGTTCTGAAAGTAACATAAAATATATTAGTTTGATAATTTTGAATCTCAGCTTTTAATTACGCCAGAACTTTGTTTCAAAGACTGTATTTCTTAGCTTAAACTAACGAAGGTACCCGGATTGAACCCGGATAAAATCCGGATTGCTTGCGTCGCGCATGCTCGTGCAAGTTATTGATCTTTTGTTTAAACGGGCGTATCGCAAAGGCGTTATTTGTTTTCAAAAATTCGCTATATTATCCGGTGTAATTTTAATCACACATTTGCTTCTTACATCCCGGGCAATGCGTACCTTTTTCAATACAGAACAAAGGTAAAAATTTTGCATTGAAGGCAAAGAACAAGATATACTTCTTCACCTGTAATGCATAATTCCAAAGGCATGTAACAGATAATACACGCAATCGCATTAACAAAGATTGTTATACGCCATACTTTTGCAAACAGATAATCAAAATTCTTTATTTGTCTGATGTGTGTTGCAGAGTCCACTTTGAAGATAAGAGCTTGCAATCTCGTCCCAGTAGCCCAAAAGCGTATTACACCTGCGTAGCAGGCACGAAGAAAGATGTTGCGATTCAAAATGTATCGCAAACAATAATCTGATTCTAGTCTGATACCTTACAGAGTCCACTTCGATGGTAGAAGCTTGCAATTTCAGCCCAATAGCTCCCGGTAGAGCGTCGGCTGGCCAGTTCGGAGATCCAGGGTTCGATTCCTGGTTGGAGCAGCAAAGTTCTCTACAAAGGCGCCCGAACAAATCACTCATGTAAGTTAGTGCAAAGATGTCGGATGTCTGAAAGTGACCCTGGTACGACTAGTACGGATGAGTCTGGAAGATGGAGCGCTGATTTCAAATTGAGAGAATAACGACCACGCAGGATACTAACCTGGGTAAAAATAGTAATAGCAAGAGGCTAACCTGAGGTACAAATTGTAAGAGGTGGTTAGTCAAATGGTCAGTTGCCCGTCAATCTGACATTAGAGGGTGGAGAATGTAGAGTCCACTTCGACGATAAGAACTTGCAATTTCGTCCCTGTAGCTCAACAGTAGAGCTTCGGCTGGCCAGTTCGAGATTTCAGGGTTTGATTCTCGGTAGGGGCAGCAAGGTTCTTTGCAGTGTGTTTCTGTGTACGTTCACAATACCTCACAAATTATCAGACAAAATGTTGACGAAATATAATGCCCATGAAAAGTATTGAAATAGGATCAAAAGGGAATTTTCAACAGATGTGCAAGTTTTGGATAATCTCGAACAAGAATTAACTATTAGTGTGACATCATTTTGTCTGTCTGCACGTCAGATAAGGAGCCATGTATGTATCTACTATAGCAAAATTTCATGAAATATGTTAGTTACATGACTTTATACGTTGTAAAGGTGGTGGAATGAACACGCAAGCACATTTTGATAAAAACAAATTTAGTTTATTTTTAAAAGTTTATTTTTATACTGCATAAATCATTAAATAAACGCCATTAATATAATTTACAAATAATAAATCAGACTGTACATGATCTAGCCTTCCTACCATCGTCTGCATCCACACATGCCACGTTTCACGTCCCAACTCGTAAAATCTCTCACCATCTCACTCCTCGTGCTTCGCAACTCGCCTTTTTATAACCTGGTTGCCAGCCTCACCTGCCGATCGCAATCTGCGCGGCTGTTATTCAAATTTAAACTCTTCTTTCCCCGGGGAAGACACTGCTTGAAAAATGAGAAGTCGAGAATAGAAATTGGTAATTCTTACAACGTTACCGCTTTCGAAACCTTACGCTTTCGAAACCGAAAAAATCCGAAAAAAAAATACTAAATATGTTTATATGTCATATTTTAGGACAGAAAATGAATAAGAACGAGGTAATAATTCAAGACTGAACCGTTCTTGATATATTTTATTGCATTCCTTGTACGCATATCATAATGTACAAGGAAGTTATTGTGACGGAGTCGAAAATTGTAATTCAAGTTTTCGGAGAAAGAGCACGTTTAAAGCATTCCTGAACTAGAAACGAACGTTATTGAAATGATGATGATGATGGTGATATGTGTGTGTGTGTTCGCTGTAAAGTCCGTTAAGATGAGAATGTATCGGCTCTAGAAATCGGCTCTGCGGTGAATCTAATGAAAGAGGCAATTTTCTTTTTTGAAGCGGCATAGGTGAGGTTCAAAACAACAATTAAGTTCGTGACGGGATGGGACAGCCCTGAGGTTAACGTGCGGGGTATGCACTAGGACGATCTGAGTTTGATTCCGGCTCTGCCCAAACTGTCCCCATATTCATGCGGAATACGGGCACGTTAAATGTGTGCCCGTAAGTCCTTCTGAGAAACTAGTAGTAGGGGAGGAAGGGTACGGTCCCTGTGGATGTCACCCCCACTGTGTTCCAATCTGAACTATGTGGCGCTGTTCTGACCGTCCAAACAGATACATTACACCTTAGGGTCGGCCGGACGGTCTGGGCCGAAAAAAAGTGAGAATCAGTTTCGCGAAACGCGCATCCTTGCCTAACTCGACCGCGAAGGACTGAATTAAGCATGAAGTTAGAAAACAGAAATGCAGCTGAGAGGAGTGGAAAGAGATGCCGGACGCTCCTTCCTGCCTGTCTCACCGCGTGCAAGGCGCTAAAGAGAGTATTGATGGAGGACGCAAGGCCAAAGATAATCGGTTTCAGAAAGTGGTCCATGTGGTTGCAAATCTTGCTTTTTATATGTGCGTGCATGTGTGTGTATCGAAAACCCAGACCACTTGACTCACCCTGAGGTATGAGCAGCAGTTTAAGTGATCGGACATGTGTGTGTGTGTGTGTGTGTGTGTGTGTGTGTGTGTGTGTGTGTGTGTGCGTGCGTGCGTGTCTGTGTATGTGTCTCTGTGTGTATGTACATGTGTGAACGCGAAATCTCCCGAACGAATGAATTGTTAAAAAAAAATAATTAGTACGATTATTACAATACAGGAACCCTATTGATTTTAAATGCGACGAATGTTCGAAAGTCCCCCTCCCCAAAGAATTATTTTTTTAAATGTTGTTCTAATTTCAATCTTTTGCCTTTAAAGAGGACAAACTACCCACAAAGAAAATCGTCTTTACGCAAAACCATTTTGAGGACATCTGGAATTAGCCAATGCCACGATATATGCTAGATATATTACTTTTCCTATACATTACTATGCATTGTAGGGAAAGTGTTGGAATCGTATCAAAAGTATTAACACCAGTTTTTGACAGATCTAAGCGTTTCTAGCACTGTAGAACTCGAAAAAACTAATTTTAGCATGACGTCTGCGTGTGTGTGTGATTGACTGGGAAATGTATATAACCCCACTATCTAAAAACTAACTGATCAAATTTCACAAAATTTTGGTAGATAATCCAGTTGTGTATAATCCTAGTACTGATTCGATTTTGAAACGATTCTGAAAAGAAAAAATCCTGCCTTTTTTTTCCAACATAGCTCGCAAAAATCGTCTTTATCAACTCTAACTGAGAAACTAATTGAATAAATTTCACAAAATTTTGTAAATAAGTCACTTGTTGAGTATCCTGGTGCTGATTAGATTTTGGTATCATTCGGAAATAAAGAACCTGTCTTTTTTGGGAAAAGTTCCGTAAAAATTGTAAATATATTTAAAGTAAAAGACTACGTATGCTCATATATATCAATTAAATGCTTGTTTTATACGTGACTTTACATTAAGTAAATTTATATAACTTTGTATTATACCTACCCTATACGTATAGGACTAATCCTTAGGGAGATATTTTAGATTTTTTCGCTAAATGATAACGAAAATTAAATTAAAGCTGCGAATTTAGTGACATTGCAAATAATTATTCATGTTATTTTGTGCAATTAAACTCCATTTAATGTATTATGAAAAAAAAGGAGGAAATGAATTTGTGTCTGTGGGGAAAGTTATGTACTGCCCACATCATATTTTTTTATTTATATAACAGCTAGATTGATTATTAAAATAGCAAATCAATTTTAGCAGATGAATGAAACACAAGTTGTTAAAGGCGGAAACTTTATTTTCTGAACCACATAAAATATTATTCGTTAATAAACTTGAAAATGGTGAACCCGACATACAATCTGAACTTATGTTTTGTTAAAAAGGTATATTTTATCAGCAACTAAAACACTAAAACTTATACTATGGGATGACCTAAATGATTGATTTTTTATTAGAAGAGTTCGCGAGATGTGCAATAGATGGCGCTGTAATGCATTATACATTTTGGGCGACATCTATTGCACATCATATCAACTATTTCTCTTAGCAACAAATCAATCATTTACATCTTCAGATAGCACAAGTTTCTGTATTTTAGTTGTAGACGAGAGAGAGAGAGAGCAGATAGATATTTATACAATTTGTGACACTCCGTTGTACACTTATCTTATTCTGAATCTGTAAATGATAACACCATATGTGGTAAGCTTGTATACGCGCAGTTTATTAAAAGTTTTTGTTTTGCATAGATGGAAAAAACTTGGATTTTTAATCTGTTTCTAGTCCGCAGAGTATTCTATATCTGTTTTACCTATTTTAAAATTTTTCTTTGTTTCACTTCTCCCCAAACCAGCTTTTTATTTGTTTGATTATATTTCGACAACCTTTGGGCGAATGCGAAGGCATTCCTACCTCTCTGCCAAGCTGGTCTAAAGACCAAAAGGTCGGATTTGAATCCTTTCCTGGGATTATAGTGTTTTGCAAGCATCAAGATACTTTGGTGAGTCACTAATCTTAATAGGGTGCATTACTAAGTATATTGAATAATTCAAACATGTTTTACTTTTTAAAATATGTTCTGCGATGTAAATAGTGGTAAATAAATATTTGTTGATTTAAATATATGGCCTAAATAAAATGCATTTTAACACAGTGGCAATTATATTCTAAGGTGTAGTGGTGTCAGAATGTAGTTCAAAATCTAAATTTCAGAGTTCGAAACCAAATTAATATACCAATCCACTATTTCTTAAATTATATCTATATTTCGTAAATTGTATCTATAATTGTAGTGAACTTAACTGAAAAAAAAAATAAAAAAGTTTGAGAATCATCGATTCGAAAAAAGAGAGGAGGGGGGGGGGAGGGAATACCTCAAATCCGGTGTGTTGGTGATCGAAAGTAGAGACGTTCCTATTTCTGCGTAGAGTACGTGGGTGGGTGTGATCACGTGACAACGCCTGACAAGGTTAATAAATTTGGTGCGTCAAAACGATTGTGAACATTGGGACTTTATAAATATATTAATAAATTATTAACCCAATTGAACGATGATACCATATTGGAATTACGATACCATATTGATTCCATAAGATGGAAAGTAAATAACTTCTGATCGTCTGAACTAAACTACAAAATATGGTAAGGGTTTTGAACTCCACAAAAGTCGTCAATTCGCCTCACAGGTTGACAAATCTGTCGCCAAAGTCAAGCGACTTGAACCTTCAAATTATAACAATGGTTTTGTACTAATTATTCCTAACACTATGTTGAGCACGTGGTGAACTGAACTAATGGACTTTTTGATGTGAACAACATCTATAGTTGGATCATATCTGGCAGAAATCTGAAATTGGAGCGTTACGAAAAATACAGATATTTTGGCTGCTCATAACTCCAAACCTTATAGATAAAAATGCAAACAATGTTTATTTATTCTGTCGGAGATAAGGTACCATTTATGAATATATAAAAATAATTTTAATATTTTGAACTGTTAATATTTTTTTTCAAATACACTAAAAAGTTTTTATGTGAGAGAGTTTTTGCTTTGCTTCGCTTACTTTCACATGAAATATCTTCTAAGTTATAAAAGATAGGTACAAACAGTAAGCGACAAAAATATTCAGTAGAATATTCCGTTTCTAGATTAAAAATGTGTATCTACAAAACTCTTTATAGTTTTTCAAGACTCGTCTTGTCAAGTTAAAGAAATATTAAATGCTTCCGTTTTTCAAGCTTAAATTATTTATATCTCGAAAACTTAAAAGGGCTACGAACTATAAGAAGTACTCTATAGCCCTTTAAAAATTCTAAAGAATATATGATTGGATTTCTGATCGAGTTCTTATTTTTTCAACTATAGTGGTTATAATTTGATATTTATATTAATGATGATTAAGTATTATATTAATGATGATTATTTATATTAATGATGATTAAGTATTTTAACTCCCTAAACTTTTCCAACGGAAAATAAAGCCAGAAATGTCAGAAATGATTCAACCGTGTGTGTTTCTACCTTAGTGAAATATGAGTGCATAAACACGAGATATTTTGTTTTATTTTAATGATATTAGGAAGTGAAGTGAACTTGGGGATTCAAAATATGTTTAATGATTCAGGAGTTTTGAAAAGAAGAAATAGCAGTATGAAATTCAAGTACGTATTTATATGACATCAGCTAGATTCATAGCAGTACGAAATTCAAATACGTATTTATGTGACATCAGTTAGATTCATATCAGTATGAAATTTAAGTACGTATTTATGTGACATCAGCTACATTCATAGATTCATCTGAATCTTAAATTGCATCACAGATATTGTATAATTATGATTCATATGTCCCCAAGTTAATAAAATAATGTGATGTTTTTACGTAAAGTTTAAGATCAGGTTATCCGACTGAAATCAGATCAAAAACTGAAAGCGCTAACTATAAACATTTTTTGAATAATTTGTAACCTTTTGAAAACCCTGCAAGGATACATAATTGTATTTTGGGTCAGGTTCTTAGTTTTCAAAATATAGTGGTTTTAATTTCTATATTTCGAAACTCTAGATATAAACTCTCTCATATATGTAATTCATTTTAGTATCTTTTTTCCTTTTCGCTCGGAGTTTAAAGGGGGAATTCTTCCCCTCCTGGGCACTTCGTAAACCCCGTCCTTGAGTCCTTCTATATTTCAATATTTTGAACAATTTTGAAAAGTCGGTTCTAATTTTGATATTTTAATATCCTGAACTGTTTTAAAAATATCTAAATAAGACATACTTCTCACAAAAAAATGTTGCTTGCGTAAAACAATTTCGGCTCCAACGGACTGGAGCCACTGCTGACATTTTGTAACCGGCGTTGCCCATAATTTACAGAGATTAATTTACAGGGATTAATTTATCCATGAGATTTAATTTTATTATATAGATTGCAATTTTTCGTAATCAAAAATAATAAAGTTCCTTTTTTGTCAGTAAATTTACTTCCACAACATTTTTCTGGAAAATAAAATAATAAACTACCATAAACTGAAAAATAAAATATTTATATAGATTTTTTTTAGTTTACATCACTCTCGGACATTGAGTTTCCGTAAAGCCTGAAAAATATTTTCGAAAAATCTTTTATGAAAGGAATAAATGTGTAGCCGGTAAATATTGAGATTTTGAACGCAAAATGATGGAGAGAAATTATTGAGAGAAAAATATTTTTAACAGCATCGACCGTATGCAACAGGAATAGAGTAAAATAGATTTCTGGCGCTTCAGGTGTTATAAAAAATATAAAGTTGGAGTAAGTCAAACGATTTTATTATCTGAAATTATATTTTTGAATATAAAGATAAATTGAGCAAGGTACATGAACACATTTAGGTTACAACATAGCATACAGCTTTTCCGAAAGTTCATAGGATTTAAAATGAAGATAGTAAATTCTTAAAATGAAGACAGTACATAATTAAAATGAAGACTCATTTAAAATTTTTACAAACAAACAAAGACTGACAGATGAATATAAGAACTGGTCAAAAATTCGAGCACACCAATTGTTAAAATCACATATGTAAGGAGAAATTGAAATAATAAATGCTTTTTCAGTTAGCTGGAACTATTACACCTTCAAAAATGTACATGAAATATCGTCTGCTGTTTTAAATATGTACATTTTTACACATTCATTACATTTTTCTTACATTACATTACATTTTACATTACACGTTCATTGTATTTTTTAAATTTTAGATCTATGTATAGATTTTCTGAAATTTTAAAAACTCGTTTTCTGGATTTCAAACTGAAGGTATCAGCCAGAAATCTAGAAAACATGTCTCATCCATCGAAAGGAGATATAAAGATTGTATTTGAACGAAAAATGGATTCTCATGGTCGGATTTTTCACAAAATCGATAAGAGGGGTGTGGGGGGTAGCAGGAAAATGCATATATTTCTTCATCCATTCTCATGAGAGTGTTATAGAAGAGTTTCAGATGACGTACTCATGCTCTAAAACCCCAACAATTCAACAATTGCGAAATTAGTGAAACGTTTTTGTTGCGTAAATAAAAATGGTGTCGAGCATCAAACCTTTGGTGTAAAAATAGTTATTACTTTCTCTGCAATGCGTGATAATGTATAGGGAAAATATTGGAATCGTGTCAAAAATTGCAACTCGAGTTTTCGGCTGATTTGCACGTTTAGGGACCTCTAGAACACGAAAACACCATTTTTAGCGTGACGTAGGGTGTGTGTATGCGTGTGTGTTTGCGTGTGCGCGCTTGTGTGTCTGTGTGTGCATGTGTATGCGTGTGTGCGCGCATGTGTGTGTGTGTGCGCATGTGCGTGTGTGTGTGTGTGTGTGTATTTATGTGTGTGTCCGATGCATATATCCATTCTAACTCAAAGCTAATTAACCAAATTTTATAGGCAAGGTACTTGTGGGTTGTCCTGGTGCTAATTAGATGTTGGTTCGATTTCGAGCTGCCTTTTATTGCGAAATGGTCCACAAAAATTGTATCTATCCACTCTAGCTAAGAAACTAATCAACCCAATTTCACAAAAGTTGGTAGATAAGTCACTTGTGGGTTACCTTAGTGATGCTTAGATTTTGGTACGATTCGTAAAAAAGAACCTGCCCTTTTTTTTAAAAAATGGCCCACAAAAACAATCAAAATCTAAAACCAGACTACGTATTCTCAAATGCATCCATTACATGCTTGCTGTATACTTCGTTTTTAACGATGGAAATAATAAGACCGACTCCATTACTCTAAGACAACCCGTTCTTGAGCTATTTTAGTTTATTCGCATTTTTGCTACGCCCCCTTTTAATAATACGTTTAGTTATCAAATAAAAACGAAAATTGAGTTAAAAGTGCTTATTCCGCGATATTTAAATGATTAAGCGTGTTATTTTATGCCATTAAATTCATTTAAATGAATTATTAAAGAAATAAAAGGACAATGAATTTGAGCCTTTAGGTAAAGTAATATAGTGTCCACATCGGATTTTGTTATTGTTTTAAAATTTATCCTCTATTTATTGAACCGAAGCTTAAAGGACTTGAACAGAAGCTCAAGGAAAGTACGTTATTGTTGATATAACTCCATCTAAATACCATCATCGGGCACTTTTCAATACCTGAGACAAACTAATTAAATACTTTTTAATCAAAGTTTTCGAACGTCATTTCTTACGAGTTTAATTTCATTTTTTAAAACCAGAGTATTACGTGTGATCCTCAACGAATAATATTATTCCTGCCAAGGGCAAATAATTAAATAAAGACCGCTCAAAAGAAAGATAGAAAGTATAATATTGAAAAGAATATTTCAAAATAGTAATACGCAGCTGTAACTGCTTATTTTTACGCCATTGGTACCCAGAAATAGCATCTAATGTTACAAACCAACACATGGATTTCCTTCTTTACATGCTGTGATCATTTATCTTATTTTATATTGAATGAAAAGGATGATATTGGTTTAATCGCGAAAAATTATATATGAAATTGAAACACAGATGCGCAGAGAAGAGGTTGTAAAGATTCTTGCTGCTCCGAAAGGAATCGCACACTGGATCTCCGAACTGGCCAACCGAGGCTTTACCGTTGAGCTACTAGGACGAAATCGCAAACTCTAATCGTCGAATTGGACTCCCCCTCCACCGTCTAATGTCAGATTGGAGGACCACTGACAATCTGACTGACCACCTCTTGCTATTTTTGCCGCAGGTTAGCCTCCTGTTAATACTATTTTTATCCAGGTTAGTATCCTGTGTGGTCGTTATTCTCTCAATTTGAAATAGGCAATCTTCCAGAGTCAGTTAAATCTAACTAGTCATACGTACTAGGGTCACTTTAAGACCTCCGACATCTTTGCACTAACCTACAGGGTTGATTTATTCGGGCGCCATTATGAATAACATTGCTGCCCCAACCAGGAATCGAACCTTAGATTTCCGAACTGGCCAGCCGACGCTCTACCTTTGAGCTACTGGGTCGAAATTGCAAGCTCTAATTGGACTCTAAAAGGTCTAACCCTCGACCTCTAGATCTGTAAACCAGGATTCAACCAATCAGGCTACCCAGTCTCAGATCTGAAACATGCAGCATAATTTAAACTATTACCTAAAGTGAATGGAACGACTGCAAAAAGGAATACAAAACGATTACCTAAAGTGTATGGAACGAATTTCAAGGCCAAAGTGGAGCTGTAAGGTCCATTTTTGGAATAAAATAGACATAGGAAGTAAAGAAAGTTCCATCAATGCTGAAAAATATCGAACAATGCTGCTGAACTTCATTATTCCGCAACTTCAACAGCATGGATGTCTTGAATCTACGATATTTATGCAGGATAGAGCACCCCCATCATATTGGACTACGGGTACAGGAAATCCTGTGACATCATTTTACCAACAATTAGTCGAGCGTTTCCTATAAATTGGGAAGCCCATTCGCCTGATTCAACCTCTTGCGACTTTTGGTTGTGGAGTCATGTAAAGCGCTTGGTATACCAAGGGAATGTGGATAATTTAGCCACTTTGAAGGACCGAATAACATTTCACGTCAAGCAAATCAACGGAGATCTGCTGCATCTGCAGTAGAGAATGCTGTTCAGAGAATGCACTTTTTGGAACATATGCAAGGAAAACATATTGAATCACACATGTAAATGATGCCAGTACAAAAATTATTGCCATACGTATGTAAATGTCAGATGCAAATGTAAATATAAAATGTACTAAATACGTATGAAATGTAAATGTGATGTCTTTTTCAAAATGCATGTAAAATGTTAACTGTCTGTAATTCCTATGCCTATATTACTCCAAAAATGGACCTTACAGCGCCACTTTGCTCCGCGTTGGGTGGCAAAAATCCGAACGATTTTTTTTTCTTTTAAAAATCAAAACCCCATGGTCTAAATAGTAACTATTGCAAATTCGATTGAGGTTAGCCCAACAGTTTTTTCACTATCGGGCTCTAAATACCTCTACTTTAATTATGGCCACCCTGTACACACACACACACACACACACACACACACACACACACACACACATATATGCAACACATATATACGTATATAGTATATATACACACACACACATATATGTATATATAGATACACACACACACATATATATATATATAGTATATATGTATATATACACACACACATATATATATAGAAGGGAAGATGGATATTGGACTCTTTTTTAATTATCTTAAAACAATGGGATTATATATTATAACAATAAAGTTTAACATTGCATTATTTTTAACTATCATACAACAATGCGATTTCTGCGTGCCATTCTGAGCATAAATTCAGAGGAGAGTGGCGTTAGAATCCAGGGGTGGGATAAACTTAAATTTAATGAAATATTGTATATTGTCATCGCAAATACGTAAATGTGCAAAATTTCAAGAAAATCGGCTGGGTAGAAGTGAGTCAAAACATGATTTCAAAATTTTACCCAAACAAACAGAAAAACCAATTTAATTAAAGCTATCTAAAAAGGGCTAAGATTTCATCGATTTAAATCCGACTGTAATTGGCTTTGTCCCATCACGTGGTTCCCCGCGGCTTTACATGAAACTGTTTTCAAACCAAAAAACTGAAGATGTATCTACAGATATCAGTTCAACATTATGTCTGTTAGTTACAGCGATATATTTATTGGTTGAACCCAGTTGAAACGTGATCTTCCGTCAAAAACTGGAATTCCAATTTTCAACCCAGTCACGACACTATCTTTATATATTAAATTATATATGTAGGGAAGTAATAAACTTATGATGGTTAAAGTTGAGTGTTGAGATATTCGATATTAATGAATGACATTTAATCACATGTGAAAATTTCAAAGATGTTGTTAAAGTATATTCTGGTAAAAATAAATTGGACAAATATTCTTACAAGAATAGAACACGATACATTATATCTCTTTCAAAGTGAGAACTTGAAAATTCTATTAATGTTTAAGTGAAAGTAAGTGCATATAATAAATCTTCATAAAATATTTAATAGCATTTCGCTTTGAAAGCTAAAATACTATTTACCCTCATAATTTGACACAGAAATTTCATATATATTTGCAAAACATGTAAACAAGTTTAATATTTAATATTTCCATAAATCAAGATTTATGTTCCAGATTATTTATCTTTTCCTCTGCGGGCGTTTAATATAAATTATTCTTAAGTATAGTGTAATATCTATGAAGAAAAAAGCTGTAGACATTTTCGCAATCGATATTTGGGAAACCATCCGAAACATATTGTTTTCAATCATAGTATGAAAAGTATTTCTTGTAGGTGAGTGATAAATCTTATGAAAAATGTTTTAAATGGTTTTTCGGAATCCTCTTGCGATAATTTTAAAAGAAATCACTTGAAGACAATCTTCATAACAATGTAAATATTTTCCAAATTGATTTCCAAATGAATGGCTTTAAAAGATGACACTGTATGCTATTTTATAATAATTTGCTACAAAGATTTAACTGTGTAGCTAATCTCTGTTGTTTTTATTAGATTTATTGTTGTTGATTTATGCTGTTTTTATTAGATTTATTTTTACTAATATTATTATTGGTTCCAGGAACATACGTTTCTATTTTTTTGTGTGGTACTCTCATGTTTCAGTTTCAATAATATATATATATATATATATATATATATAAGTGAATATTTCTCTGTATGTGTGTGTGTGTCTCATTATCAAAGGAGAACGACTGCACCAAATTTCATGAAATTTTGTGGATAGCTGTGAAGAAACCCCACCTAAAATTGAGTTCATGTTTCAAGTTTGCAGGACCAGGAGTTGTGGAAATATTAATAAAAGCCCCATAATTAAACCTTCCATAAAGATCATTTTTCTGTCAATTTATCTGAAGAAAATGATATCATATCACTTAGCAACGAATTTAAATCTAGTGTGTTTATGTAACAGACGATTTTTATTAAATTTTTTCTGATTTAAATAATAAAGAAATGTATGTAAAATACATTTTATCGAAATTGTATTTTTGACTGAATTATCTCCATTACGGCCTTCAGATTTAAATATTACAGGGATTATTGATATTTTCAATTTATTACGTCATCCGTTTTATTTTGGCAAAGGCTATTGAAACTCATATATTGCAGTACGGGTAATCTTCTAATACGCATAATATCTTCTAATCTACGATAATATATGTAATACTGGTATATCTTCCCATACAATTTTAGTGCTTTTAATTTAGCATATATTGCAGAGATTCCCAAAGTGTGTGCCGCGGCCACCGCGGAAAGAGATCAGGGATGCTGCGAAACGCCCATGATCTATCTCTCTACTAAAAATCCAAATTCATCTGAATTTCTTTGCATAAAACCTATTTGCATTTAAAAATATTATCATACAGCAGTGACGTAATTAAATAACAAAATAACGGGCCGCGCTCTGAGCACGTGTTGGGCTGGAGGAGATGCGGGAGTGACTCCGAGCTGGTGGCGTTCACCCTCGCCCTGCCGCTAGCGCTCCCTGTATAGGCCAGTGCGTGCGTCGTGTTCTTGGCGTACTGAAAAGAAAGCTGTACCTACGCATATTTCGTAAAAATGGATAGATTTTTGATGAACAAAACCGATTATGTAAGAACTAATGATCATGCATCGACAAGTGGCGGGCGAGGAAAGAAGACAACTACATGAATTTTGGCTTCACTTCGATAGAAGTCAACGATGACGCGATACCACAGTGTGTGATCTGTTCAAAAGTTCTATCATCCGAGACCATGAACTCAAATAAGTTGAAGCGGCATCTTGAAAAAACGCATCCCAAAGTGATCGACACAAGACGTGAATTTTTCAGCAGAAAATTGAAAGATTTGCACCAACAAAAGAATGTCTTCACTAAGCAAGCGTCAGTGCCAAACAATGTCATGCAAGCATCATTCAAGGTGACATAGAGTAGCGAAGTGCAGAAAGCCCCACGCTATTGCTGAGGAACTGATTCTACCGGCTGCTGTGGACATGGCTAATATAATGATTGGAGAATCTGCGAGAAAACAGAGTTCGAAGATTCCTTTGTCGAACAACACCATCAATGGAAGAATCCACCATCAATGGAAGCACATAAATCGGAATCTCAATGATTGATAGAAAAAATAAAAGGAAATGAATTTGGATTGCAACTAGATGAGGCCACGGACAGCAACAAGGATGCACACCTCATCTGCTATGTACGTTTCCTTGATGGTAGTACTATTGTTAAAGACCTTCTGCTCTGTAAAAATATTACTGGAGGTGCAAAGGCTCAAGATCTGTTCGACATCCTTGACACGTTTATGACGGAAAATAATTTGGAGTGGACAAAGTGCATCGGTGTGTATACTAATGGTGCTCGATCAATGTCTAGTCGCTACGAAGGATTACAGGTGCTGATTCACGGCAAAGCCCCGGATACTATGTGGACCTATTGCATCATTCACAGAGAAGCACTCGCATCGAAATCGCTGAATCCTCCACTGAATCTCGTCCTAGAATGTATAGTAAATGAGGTAAACTACATAAAAACTAGGCCACTTAAAGCAAGATTTTTCAAAAAACTATGAGCGGATTTGGGAGCTGAGCACACGTCCCTTACATACTACTGCAGCTCGCGATGGTTCTTACGTGGCAATGCACTATCTCGTACGTTTGAACTGCGGCAAGAAATTCACACTTTCCTGGGAAAAGGATCACGTGAATGCTAAGAATTTCGGGGAAACATAGTTTCTGCTGAAACTGGCATACTTGTGCGACATATTTGAAAAAGTAAATATCTTGAATCTGTCTCTGCGGGGTCGTAACATGCACATATTAAAGCTTGTAGAGAAGATTTCAGCGTTCAGGAGAAAACTACAGCTGTGGAACAGAAAAATGAGTGATGATAGAGGCAAATATTGCTTTCCTATATTGCAGCAGCACATGGCCCGTATTGGAGTTAAGGTTTTCCATAAGTTGCTGATCCTTTTCACAGAGTACCTATGGCACCCAACTGACTGGTTCGCAAAGAACTTCGCAGAAGACCAAACCGAGAAGTTTGCGAGGATCCAAGATCCATTCCGTGCTCAAGCTCCACAAAAATTCACTTCACAAGAAGAAAATCTAATTGAGCTATCGAGCGACAACAGCCTGAAAACAAAATTCGCTTGTTCGGATTTGACATAGTTTTGGATATCAGTCAAAAAATGAGTATCCGCTTCTAAGTGTAAAAGCTGTAAGGGTCCTCATTCCCTTTGCGACTTCATATCTGTGCAAAGCTGGATTTTTAGCGGTTGCTGTTATAAAGAGCAAATATCGTTTGATAATCAATGTGGAGAAGAAATGAGATTTGCTGTATCAATCTTTATTCCGCGAATTGAGAAACTGAGCAACAGGTTCCATTGCAATAAACACACACACCTCAAGAGCATATGGAAGTTTTATGTAATTTTCTTTGTATTTTCACCTATGTTTTTTCCTACCAATTAAAATTAAACTATTTGTGTGAATTTTAAATACGAGTTGTATTAATTCCGTACCTGATTTCTTCTTCTTCATAGTCGTACAGATATGAAATATAGCCACCACAGATAGATATTATATAACTAGGTGCCGTGAGAAAATTCTAATTCTCTGAGGATGCCACGATTTGGAAAAGTTTGGAAACCCCTGATATATTGATTCAATTTCATATTTTCTTGTACATTTGTTTACGAACGGGGCCAGGATGTTTTATTTTTCCGATCTGCCTGAAGATAATTTTGTATAACGAGAACAGAGATTCTTAAACTTCTTTTTAGGTGCATTAATTCAAATATTTTAATAGAATATTTTAAATAACAATGTCATTTAGAATACTATAGGAATTTGCATATGATTATGAATTTTAAGTTTCTTTATAATGTATATACCGTACAAAGAACGGTATATACATAGCGGTATAATGGTATATACATAACGGTATACTATTATTCAAAAATATGTGTAATGTGTATGCTCTATTCAAATTTTACTTTTGAAAAAATAGTAATTAGTGACTTATACAACATTATTATTATTAATTTTGCTACAATGGCACTTAGATAAATACATCAATTTAACCCCCCATGAAGTTTAAAGCGATGAACAAAAAGCAGAACAATATTCGAATAAATGTTCAAAAGTCTTCAACTTGTACGGAGTCGCAAATTAACGCTTGTGTACAAAAAGTGATCATGGGGGGTTCTCCAAAACCCAACCTAATCCAACCCAACTTTACCTGTTAAACACTTGGAGCACTTTACTAATGTTATTGATGATTGCTTTTGTCGTTATTAAACTGATTAACACAAGTTATCTCCGTCTATGAAGCTGTGTTTAAGTGTCCAAAAAGGGCCCCGTTAAAAATAAAAAAAGAGTTTAAATGGCATTTGTGTGTGGATGAGTGAGTTGCGGAGGAATATAGGAGTGATATGATGTATTGTGTGCGCTTCTTGGAATGTGGAGAGTTCATTTCAACGATAAGAGCTTGCAATTTAAATTTAATTCCTGTAGCTCAATGGTAGAGCATCGGCTGGCCAGTTCGGAGATCCAGGGTTCGATTCCCGGTTGGGGCAGCAAGAGTCTTTACAATGGCACCAACAAACCAACAAATCAACTTTGTAAGTTTTTACAAAGATGTCGGAGGTCTGAAAGTGACCCTAGAAGGACTAGTAAGGATTCAGTGGACTCTGGAAGATGGAGCGTCGATTTCAATTTAATAGGATAACGACCACGCATTATACTAACCTGGGTAAAAATAGTAGTAGCAGGAGGCTAACCTGAGGTAAACATAGCAGGAGATGGTCAGTCAAATGGTCAGTTGCTCGGCAATCTGGCATTAGAAGGCGGAGAATGCAGAGGCCACTTCGAGGATAAGAGCTCGCAATTTCGTCCCAGTAGCTCAACGGTAGAGCGTCGGCTGTAAACTTTTACAAATTTTCTTTTAGAACATAAATTGCTAACTGTATCATGTTTGAACCAGTATAAACCACCGTGTGAAGGGGGGGGGGAGGTTAAAATATCAGAACAAACAGAAACATCCTCCTATAGCCTCCGTAACATACAACGTCGACTACCGTCGTAACATACAACGTCGTAACATACCGTCGTACCTCCATAACATACAACATAACTACCGTCGACTACGTCCTTTAAACAGTGAAATCGACTTCTGTTTGGGGTCAAAGGTTGAGATTGGGAACCAATGTTTTATGCAGGATTTAAAATGGTACAAAGATTTTATATTTTTATACAAAATATGATGCAAGTATTTGCATACTTTTGTAACGAGATTTTAAATGTACACGGGCATAAAAAAAGATCCAGTTTTATGCTGGCTGTATTTCCCCAAAACTTTGTTTTGGCATCATAAAAACAAATTAACAACACTTGGTTGTGTGAGAGTGTCTGATTGTACACTTAAAAAATCCAGTCTTGTTGAAAAACTGTTGAGCAAATTTTTGAAAAAACAATAAAAATAAATATAAAGAAAAAATTGTTGAAATATTGTGAGAAATAATCTGTGCCTATATTCGTTTTGTATTTCAAATATAAATATATCATCAATGTGTGTCTGAAAAAAAAACTCAAATAAATTATCCTTCAATATTATTCTGTTGAAATTCTATTTAAGAATTTATGCAGACGAGCTTCAGCAAACATTCTCATAAACGTTGCTAATACATAGCTTTTACAAAATAAAAATATGTTTGTTTCAATCTGACAAGCCTTGCACCAAACTAAATTTTACCTTCCTCACTTCGTGATAAGATAAGCAGTTTACTCTAAAGCAGAGATTCCAAAAGAAGGTTATCGATAGAGTAAAACGTTTTATCATTTTCGCTATCAATGTTTGGAAATGATTTGTAAGCAAGCACATCGATACAAATGGTAGCAAAAACGGATTTTCTTATAGAGGTATAAAAGGAATTATTTATGAAGAGAGATTGAATATTTTATTGAATCCTTTGGCGATAAATTTAAGATATACCTGCACAAGTAAAATTACTAAAATACATTCCGAAATGGATCCCTAATAACGACTTTTCAATATGTTTTCCCAATAATGTAAAAGTGCTTCCATTTCTATTATATAAGCATATTTTTAGAGATGACATTTTGTTATGTACTTAGTTCAGCTCATTTAATTTTTTATGTGAAATTTTAAAACAACAAAGGTTGGTTTAGGAATTGCCTATGACCATTTTCAGACGCTTATCAAAATACCAAATTTCAAACAAGAGATCTTTCGCAAACTATCAAATTTGACCCAAAATTTCAACATTTCTTTACAAAATTCTTAATTTGACGATCATACCCTTTACACAATTTCAATTTTTGAAATTGGAACCTTTACAAAAATCGCTCATTTCAAATAGCTCGGACGATCAAAAAATTTCTTAATTTCAAATTCTATCCGTAAAAAAATATTTCCTATTTCAAAATCGTACCTTTCGCGAAATTCTTGATTTCAAATTTAGGCGTTTCACAAAAAAATTTAAGATTTCGAATAAGGACTTTAAACAAAACTCCCAATTTTATTTCGGACCCTTAGAAAAAATTTTAATTTTAAATTCTGACCCTTCTGAAAATTACAAATTTCAAATTCGATCACAAACCTAACTTAAAAAATCTGATGTGGGCAATTCGACAATTAAATTTTCGAAAATTAGTCGTCATTTTCATTGATTTAGCGTCATTTTTATCCATTTGGCGAGATTTTCGTTAATTTGGCAACATTTCAAAAAGTCGCCAAATTGGCGAAATTCCGCCAAATTCGTCGCCAAAATCTCGTGTTATGGACGAAGAAATAAGTTATTCTTACAGCAGATAAATGACTATTGACGTTCAAATACAAAAGTATTACTTAAAGTATCTTTTTTCATGAATGGAACGAGCTAGACCCACGAGAATGATGTCACCCAATTTATCGCATGGTATTACATATGAAAATTGAACATGTTTCTCAGTAGAAAATATTTTTTTTTTTATTTTATATGACTTTTTGATAATTTTTTTGAAAAATGAACAATATCTCGAGAACGGTTCATATTAGCGTTCTGAAATTTATGTCAATCGTTTTCTAAAATTTATGGCAATCGTTTTCTAAAATTTATGTCAATCGGTTTTGATTTTTTGACGATTTTTTCAAAATTTCATTCGAAAATTTAGAGGGGTTCTGAACATTCGATTGCGTATAAAAACAATAGCTTCCAGTGTTTACGGATTGTGATTTTTGTACCAAATTTTGTTCGAATCGGTCCATTCGTTCGTCAGTTATCGTCTCCACAGACTCACTGACACACACACACACACACACACACACACACACACAGACATCACTTCAAAAATGTTTAATTTGTGATCAGGGATGCTTGAAACGTGCTCTCCCGTCGAAAACTCGAATTCGAATTTTCGACCCCGTCACAATACTTTCCTTATACATTATGTATATAAGGAAAGTAAAAATTCGGACCATCCAAAACTTCTTTATTTCAAAATCTGACCTTTTACAAAAATCCTATTTCCAAAAGTGGATTCTTCACAGCTTATGCAAACAAGATGTACTTAATGAGAAAATTAAATTTCCAAAAATAGATTATTACATTACATACATTTCACACACCATCTAAAATAAGAATTTATGAAAGAATACATTTAGAAGTGGGATGAGTAAACATCTGCTACTACGAGTTTTTCAAAATATTAATTTGATCTCTCAAAATTAAAAATCATTCACAGAGAAAAAAAAACAAGGAAAAAGTCTACAACGCAGCGATCATTGTTTCTTAAGCCTCATTTCATATTAAAAATTTGAAACGCATTTAACTAGTTCAATTTATTTAGTATTGTAATTAATTTAATATTTAAGCTGTTGCGGGTTTGTAGACTACAAAAGTTATATGTGAACTGTCAATAGCGACCCGAGGCCACAAGCAAACTTTAATCAAAAGACCTATCATTAAATTCAATAAAAGGTTATACAAATAAAAATTGGTAATTCGAAAAACCGATTATCTGACAATTAATTTATTTTGTATTTTACAAATTCAAACACGGATTTATTACGTCAGTTTTTTCACTTGGGGTTCCGGTATAGAATATTTGGGACCTCCCCCCCCCCCCTCCCCATCCCCGGGGTCAACACTATTTGTACTAGGAGGACGGTCTGCCATTGGAAAGTCAGATCTTGGTGTCTTAGAGGCATTGCCTAGGATGGCCCCGCTTCTGTTTTCGGGTGGCATTCCTAAGCGAGATGTCAGAGTATCACAGTTCCTTTAGTGGTTATTTTTAGAGGATCAGATTCGCACGTTCCGTACCTCTAGAACACGAAAAAACTATTTTTAGCGTGACATCTATGTGTGTGTGCCTGTACTATGTATGTATCCACTCTAACTCAAAAACTAATTGACCAAATTTTATAAGTAAGTCACTTGTGGGTGAACCTGCTGCTGATTAGAATTTGGTATGATTCGGAATAAAAGAACCTGCTATTTTACACAATGGCCAGCCTCCTGTATTTTTGTGTACTCTGTGTTTTAATTGTGTTGTTCTATGTGTTATAAGTATCTGTGTAGTTTTCTGTGTTCCTGTGATGTGATTCATTTTAATATATGTTCTGTAATCTATTGAATCAAAAATAAAGTTCCCGGCCACACATCTTGCTACCATAAGCCTTCGGGTTGGTCGTGTGGTCTGGGTTTTCAACACTCAACACAATGGCCAGAAAAATTCTTTAAAATCAAAAATAAAAGACTAATGATGAAATGCATTAAATAAATGCTGTCTTTATAAGTAATTTTTAAAAATAGAAATAATGTTGTGAACGTGTAATTTTCTCTCAATGGCATCCCCCGTTTTATCTTTCGTCTCGCAGACCAAACGGTGTCATCGGAGTGTTTTTTCCAGAAGACAGCGGTACGAACATTCTTTCCCTGACGTCACTCTCTTGTTGCCAGAATTTCGAGTCAGAAGAAGGGCCGGCAGATTTGACAATGTATCGCCAATTTGGCGACTTTCCGAATCTTCGAGAAACATCGCCAAATAACGATTATTTTACGAGATATTAGATAAATCTGGAAATCTCTCTGTAGAGATTTCCAGAAGTTTTTATAGAAAAACTTTAACCTTTTGCTTACAGATGGAACAGCGTCCCCAAACGTAGAACCTCTCAAAACGACAGGTATTTGACATATCCTATCCCAAACAGTTCGACACCCCTTTGCAGACATTGGCGTCCTTGGACGCTAATTGGACGCCTTTGCAGACATTAGTGTCCTTGGACGCCAATGTCTGCAAAGGGGTGTCGAACTGTTTGGGATAGGATATGTCAAATACCTGTCTTTTTGAGAGGTTCTACGTTTGGGGACGCTGTCCCACCCGTAAGCAAAAGGTTAAACATGATTCTGTGTTGGAGTTCAGTTGACGATATTCGAGCTATAGTGAACTGTGACTTTGTCAGTGTTTTGAGAATAGTAGCAGTTATTTTGTGAAATTATTTTCGTCAGTATTTTGAAAATAATATCGCCTATTTTATGTAATGAGTGAAGCATTTAAGTGTTGTTTGATTGTACAGTGCCCCTATTTACCTTGTGTTATATTGGGATTTTCAATCACAATGTAACATTGCCGTTTTGGATGGTGAAACAGGACCTAAGAAGATGGTCCCTCATACAGCGAGACAATTTATATAACGTTCCCTTGGACACAGCTGTACCGGACGTAGTTCGAGAATGAAAAAGGGTGCTTCTCGTATTCACGTCAGCACTTGGTGCTATATCAGACGAAAGGGGTTGAACTTCCTGACCCGAGAGGTCAATTAATTTCCAGATGGACATGGGAAAATGTCCGTGAGAACTTTCTGCACCAAAAAGACAATACTCAAAGATCTGATATTTCAAGGGGGGCTTCGGCCAGTTAGACTGCCGGAAGGCGGAGTTATATATTTTACGGAACCAATGAGAGTCTGGGGGCCTAAGAGAGAGGGGAGAGATGAAGAGAGACTTAAACTTTTAAAATTTGAAAAATCGAAGAGGAGTTGAATTTGGACGGTGCTGAAAGGAGGTCGCAAGAGCGCGACGATAAGACACGGAGCCGATCGGAGAAGACCGCTCCCAGCCGCTGACAAGTTCGGGGCGACGGCAATGTCCGAGGTAGGCAATTTCTTTGCATGTATTTTGCACGAAGGTCAATTGTTCAGTATGCTCTCTCTCTCTCTCTCTCTCTATTAATTGAGGATAGCTTTAGGGGTGATAAAAGGTTTTATTGAATTTAATTATGCAAGTGTGAAATGTATGTCACACGTAAGGCAAATATTGATAAAGGAGATTTTCAGTATATGAATTGAAATATTGTATGTGAGACATTTTATCCTGTAGGTAGAGTAGGAATGACACGGTGTGTTAATTATAATGGTTTTGTTGCATGATTGTAAAATTAAATGAGTTATTACGAGTTCTGGAATTATTAAACTTTCATTGTGGAATTGTTGACTTTATCAAATATTAATAATGGTTATCGCAAAAATAAATGTTTATTTCCTTCTGTTTTAAAATTTGTCTCTTCATTTTTAGTTTCTTATAAGATGTATTTTAATTTACTTCCCTTTACGAAATCGGCCTATTCAGCGTCTTTTCCAGACGTGGGGTGATTCACATACCACCTTGTGCTTGTGAATAAACGTAAGTTATCCAGAAACTTGGACTCGTTCCTGTATCCTGCGTGTATACCCAGGATTCTAGAGGATATGTTCGCAACAATAATAAGGTCAATTTCATCACTCTAGGATGAAACGTTTTCGAGACATTTTAATTTTCTCTCATTTTTGCGTCCAGTCGCCAAATGAAAACGAAAATAGAATTAAAAGTACAAATTCGTTTTCATTTCACATAATTATGCGTGTTATTTTGTGCCATTAAACTAAATTTTATAAATAATTAAAGAAATTAAGAGAACATGAATTTAAGTCTGAAGGGAAAGTCATGCGCTGCCCACATCAGATTTTTCAACTCATATTTTTATTCAAACCCCCGAGTAAAGGAAATAAATCATTTGAAGAAAATTCTACTTCTATACCGAAAGTATTTGTCTAAAACAAAATCGTTCGGGCTTATAAACATGCCCTCTATTTCTAAAACACCCTATAGAGTATGAACTGAGGCGGAGCTTTGTACTGTTGGGGATTAACGATTTAAAATAAAATATGAATTGTTCTTACTGTCAATACTAAAAAATATACATATACACTTCGATTGACATCCTGAAGGAAACGGATTTCTTCTTAAAGCGATGAAATGAATTTATTAAAAAGAAGTTGAATAGAATTTTACTTTATTTTAGAAGACGCCTGCACAAATGCGATTACGCGAGGAAAACTTTTAAAGAAAACGAGAAACTATTGCGAAATGGCTGCTTTAGTATTGGCTTTTCAAGATTCAATCCTATTAAGTGAAGAAATGTATTTCCATTTTTACTTTCCCTGCAATACATGGTAATGTATAGGGAAAGTATTGGAATCGTGTCGAAAATCGCAATTCGAGTTTTCGATGAATCGACACGTTTTGGGACCTCTCGTACACGAAATAAATACCTTTAGCGTGACGTCTTTAGCGTGATAGTTTTAGCGTGATATCTTTAGCGTGACGTCTGTGTCTGTGTCTGTGTCTTTGTGTCTGTTTGTGTGTGCCCACTCAAAAACTAATGGAACAAATTAACAAATTCCAAAAAATATTATAGGTAAGTTACTCGAAGGTTTTCCTGGTGCTGATTATATACGGGTACAATTCGGAACAAAAGCTGCTCTGCGAAAAGGCCTGCAAAAATTGTATTCATCCATTTTGACTAAAAGGCTAATTGATCAAAATTTCACAAAATCCGGTAAATAAGTCCCGTGTGGAATATTCTGGTGCAGCTTAGATTTTGGTACGATTGGAGAAAAGAGAACCTGTCTTGTTTGCGAAATGGCCCACAAAAATCGTCAAAATCTGAAATAAAGGATTAGGTATGCCCAAATACATCAATTAAATGCTTGTTTTATACGTAATGTTTAAAGAAGAAGGGAATAAGACCAACCCCATTACTGTACGACTGAACGTCAGATGTTATAATTCCAGTTAACAGATGGATACAAAAATTGAATTAAAAATGCAAATCCAGCGTATTTTCCCATCATTATGCGTGTTATTTTGAAAAAATCTTTGAAAAAATACGTCCATCCTGTCGCCCTGAAAAATTGAATTAAAACGGAAATTCAGTGTAATTACTTTCCTTACATACATAGTATAATGTATAAGGAAAGTATTGAGACGAGGTGGAAATTCGAATTCGGATTTTCGACGAGAGAGCATGTTTAAAGAAAACCTGAACACGAATCAGACGTTTTTGAGGTGATGTCTGTGTGTGTGTGTGTGTGTGTGCGTGTGTGTCATTGGAGACGATATCGCATGAACAAATAAATTGATTCGAACGAAATTTGGTACAAAAATGACAATCAATGTGAATACTGGAAGCCTATCGTTTATAAATGCAATTGAATTTTCAGAACTCTCAAATTTTAAAATAAATTAAAAAAAAAATTATCAAAAATCAAAACTTTCAATACAGTTAAAATAATCATTTCTTATGTAGTTTTTCATTAGAAAACGATTGATCCAAACTTTAGAGCGATAGCACAAACCGTTCTCGAGATATTGCATATTTTTCAAATAAATTTATCAAAAAATTACATAAAATGGAAAAAAAAGTATCAACTATTGCGAAATATGTTCACTTTCATATGTTATAATATGCGATAAATTTGTTATCATCATTTTAAAGTATCTAGCTCGTTCCATTCACGAGAGTAGATACTTCCTGTAATAGTTTTGTATTTGGACGCCATTAGTCGTTTATCTACTATAAAAATAACCTGGTCGTCCGTAACCTAAACCTAACCGTAATAAAAAAATCGTTTATCTACTATAATAATAACTTAAATCATTAGTCGTTTATCTACTATAATAATAACCTAAGTCGTTAGTCGTTTATCTACTATAATAATAACCGAATCGTAGTAATTTTTCGTCCCTAACGCGTGGCAAAATTTTGGCAACGAATTTGACGGAATATCGCCAACTGCGCGGGTTTTTGAAAATGTTGCCAAATTGACGAAAATGTCGCCAAACTGATAAAAATGTCGGCAAATTAATAAAATTCATGCCAAATGAATGGAAATGACATTTAATTGATGAAAAGTCAATATCTTGGAAAAAAATAAAGGAATCTACTATAACAGAGAATAATTTGGGTAATGGGTTTATATTTGGGCGCCATCAGTCAGTTATCTACTATAAGAATAACTTATTTCTCTGTCCATGATGCCTGGCGAAATTTTAGTGTCGAAATTGACGGAATATCGCCAACTTGGCGATATTTTTTAAATGCTGCCAAATTGATGAAAATGTCGCCAAATTGGTAAAAATGGCGACTAATTTATGAAAATTCAATATCTTGGAAAAAATATAAGAATCTACTATAAGAATAACCTATTTCCCGATCTGTAACGCTCGGCGAAATTCTGGCGAGGAATTTTGGCGGCATATCGCCAACTTGCGAGTTTTTTTAAATGCTACTAAATTTACGAAACTGTCTCCAAATTGATAAAATTGACGCTAAATCAATGAAAATGACGACTAATTGATGAAAATTCAATATATTAAAAATAACATGACAAACGACTATATAAATAACCCTTTTCTCCGCCTGTCCGTAATGCTTTGCGAAAAATTTAGTGGGATTTTGCAAACGTGCTGACTTTTTTTAATATTGCCAAATTGACGAAAATGTCGCCAAATTGATAAAAATGTCACCAAACTGATAAAAATAACGCTAATTGCTTTGCAAATTTTTAATTCCATCATACGACGGGCATACCTTCTAGTATATAAGAAATGGGCTTATCTGTGTTTGTAACACTCAACGATACATATGGTCAACTTGGCTAATAATTTAACAACAAATCGCCAACCTGGGGATATTTATCCCCAGATTGACGAAAATATCGTCAAAATTACAAAGAAGATCAATCATGCATAAGCATTGATTATGAAACACTTTCCAACTTCAACGCAATTTTATTTAAACATCTCTAAAATGCGATACATTCCTCGGCAATATTTTTAAAATTATCACAATACTACATTAATGTATTATGTTTGAAAACTTAAAACTTCATCGGAAAAAATGAAAGTCATTCAAATGACGGCATTGAAATATAAATTGCCTGGTTTAAACATCTCTAAAATGCTGTACATTCCTCGGTAATATTTTTAAAATTATCATAATACTACAATAATTTATTATTTTTCAAAACTTCAACGAAAACAAATGAACTTTTCAAATGACGTCATCGAAATATAAATCGGCTGGCTCTTAAAATAAAAACAGAATTTCATTCACAAACATTTTTCCATTCATTTCATTCATCACAATACTATAATAATTGATTTTATTTCAAACTTAAAACCATGGAGGTACAGGTAATTTAACTCTATGCTCAAAATCTCATCAAAAAATCGTTTGCTTCTCTGTAAAATCAATGATTTTTTCATTCATATCAGCTATATTGCTGACTCCATGGGCTAAATAATTTTGCATTAAAGGAATGCAGCAATTCTTATACAACTTATTCTACATCTTTTGTTATTTACATCCTCCATAAGTGAAAAGTAGGCTTCGTTGTAGAAATAATCAAAGTTGGATGATCATTTAAACTCAACTATATTGTAATTGCGTTGTTTCAGGATGCAGATGCACAGAATTTAAGCAAAAATAAAGCAGTTTTAGGGCGGATACAACACTAAATATGAATTAAAAAGAACTTTAAAAATCACGATTTTGACACAAGAGGGATGCCATATTTTATTTTGAAGTGGGTCACGTGATCTTTTCATATAATGATCACGTGATCTCTTCATTTAAAAGGATATAATTATTATTTTAATTTTTATTTTAAAAACTACTGAATATATTCTGCTGAATTTTCTTTATATATGTTATGGGATAATTTGAATATTTCCTTAAACTTTCAAAGCAATTTGTAAATTTTAAATCTGCTTAAAAAATGTTTGAAAAATTAGGTCCCATAGGGTTCAATGTATTTTATTTTTTCAACCCGGGTTCAATCCAAAACTAATTGGGTGATATCATTCATTTATATTCCCATAGGTCCCACAGACCGTCTGAACAACATACTAAAATTTAATTTTGATAAAGTCATTTTTACGGTAGTTTTCGTGCTGACGGACAGACAGACAGACTGAATGAATGAACAAAGTCATAAATACTTTTCAACTATGTTGTAAAGTGTTAAAATACTGACTCCAAGTTGATGAAAATCAAGCCTAATTGATGAAGTTATTATTAAAATGTTTTAATATATGGACTATATTGCTTATTGAGGATGCTATTAATATTGATAATTGTTAATTTAATAAATATTTGAAAATCGAATTAGA